>JAHREE010000099.1:258385-424301 GCA_033628505.1 Tringa tobata
TTGAATCTTCTACTCCCTGTGTATTCATTCTTCCCTTTCCCTTCACGTTTGTGGAAAATTTCCAATGTTTTGAATTGGTTCTGGAGCAAAGCAGAAATAAAAACAAGGCTTCCTCTACTTCTTTAGCAGCATAATCTTGTGGTTCTCTGGCATGATTATCCTGCCCAGTCCCAGCGAGATGGTTATTTCAGACACGATGTTTTTTCACTGTCGTCCAACCAGTTGTCCCTACCAGAGAGGGCTGAGAGGGGGATTCTGCCTCGCTGGAGGAATGGGGAAATAAATCGCCACGTGAGCTCCACGCCAGCCCAGGGGAGAGCATGCAAACTGAGATGTCTGCCTCTGGCACTGGTCACACAGGACCTCAGGGTACTCATCAAACCATTTTTCTGCTTTCACATTTTTTTACTTATATACAGTCTTTGTAAATTGCTCTCTACAGAAAAACACATCCTGTATACCGGGGATCAAGTGTTCAGTTGCCTCCCAGTGCATTAAAGCTCAATGTTGAAAATGATTGTTTCTTTCAACCAATAATTTGGAGACTGCTACAGAGCCTTGATCCTTTCAGAATTAGGTACTTTCCAATTCTAAGCCTCCACTTATTTATTCATGACTAGTTTTATACTAATTTCTTAATCTTTAAACGTTGTTTCCTGGCTCATAGCATCATGGAATCATAGAATGGTTTGGGTTGGAAGGGACCTTAAATATCATCCAGCTCCAATCCCCCTGCCATGGGCAGGGACATTTTCTACTAGACCAGGTTATTCAAAGCCCCATCCAGCCCGGTCTTGAACATCTCCAGGGATGGGGCATCCACAGCTTCTCTGGGCAACCTTATCCTGCAGTACTTTAGACAGCAGTCGTATACACTCAACCTGATTCTTTCCAAAGCTGGGTAACTAAGAAAATTTTCATCTTCTATCATAAGACATGCTCCAGACCAGAGAATCATCTTAGTAATCCTTCTCCGACCCAGTTCAGCTTGGATTGATGTTTCTTAGACAAGATACCCAAATGGCTGGGCTTTGATATTTGACTGCTTGTTATGTAGAATTTGTTTTTTAGGTAGGAATAGGTTTTGATTGGGTAAGGGGACTGTGAAAGCAGAGGTGAGTAGGCCACTGAAAATACTCCCCACTTGAGTTAATTTTAGTACTGGATTTAAACAAAACCCCAGAGACTTTGACAAGAGAGGATACGGACTCCAAATTCTTCTCTACAATGGGCCGATTATAGAACTTCACATCAATGGGCTTGAGCGATCTGAAATCTGATCTCCGTCTGGGCTCGTTTCTAGTTAACATGAATTATACCAACAGCTACACTTTCATGATAAAGGGGAAGAAAAAATAACATGGAAAAAATAATTGGCTGCAAATACCACAAAAAAAAAGTTTCCAAAGTGATAGCAGCCACCTGCACTAATGATACTGAAATAAAATGTACAAACCCAACATTGTATTGTAAAGTATGTGCAATTAAAAAGATCTCATGGCTGCTTGTTAGGACAGTCAGAAACAGAAATTTGCAAGCATGGTTATCAAACAATCTTTCACCATATCGTTGATTTTAAAAGCTCATAAATGGAAATTGGAGCTCATTTCTTTTCACACAATCGTGTGACAGCAAGCAGACTCCCATACCTGCTTGGGACCACAGGCTGGGGAGGACCACGCTGTTTTCCAAAGGAATGATGACAAGATACTTCATGCCGTTTGTCTGTAGTGGAACTCCCCATTGAAGTGACTCTGTGGCAATCACGGATGAGGACATAACAAATAGATGTCTCTTTCATGCCCTGGCAGATACACGGAGTGGTTCATGCATACCTTCTGTTTTGTTCAGCCCTTTAGACAACACCAGGACATCGCAAGGACAAGTGCAGAGCTGGTAAGTGGGCTGTTTGCATGCAATTGTACGAGCAACCCCCTGCCAGGTGGTTGGTGACAGCAAGGAAGGCTGGTTTAAGTGTGCCACAAGTTTTACTTGACTAGTAACTATATGCTCTCCAGCCTTTGCCCTGAAATCTGTGTACACCAAATCCCCCATCCTCAGGGGGCCTCCTCAGGCTGAACTTCCCCCTTTTCAAGCACTCGGGATTACCCAGAAGCAAGGGAAGGCAATGACATGCTCAGGTGGCACCGCAAGGGAACGAGGTGCAGAAAGCAACTCAGACATTCTGCTCTTCCAGTAGCTTTAGCTTCCAGTGGCTTTTGTTGTGGCTGCCCCAGAGCAGCCACCACAGGAATACCCCCATCACTCCATCCCTGACCACCGAGCCCCATTCACCACTCCGGTGAGTCCGGGGCGACGTTTTTGTAGCCACCAACGAGGTGTCTGTTTTGTTTCACCAACCATTTTCAGCATCTGGCTCTGAGAGCACCAAGGCTCTCCCAGGAAAACCTGGAGAGGATGGGAACCAAGGGAGAGTCTGTCCCTTCAGCTCCCAAGCGCTTCGTTGTAAAATGAGAGTGTATTTCCTGGCTCTGACACCCCGAGGAAGGCACTTTGCTGTCACACATGTGCTGGGCACTGTCTAAGGGAGCTGTGGGCAGACAGAAAAGGAGAAGGAAATCTTTCTGGAGCATTTTCGCCTTTTTACCAACAGAGGGATTTGAGAGCCTTTCTCCATCTGCAGTCTCTGGAAACGTAGCCATAGGAAACTAAGGATGTGTGTGTACAGTAAAAATGGCCCTGTGGATGCTGTGTCGTGTTCAGCCAATGGTTTTACATACAGATATACAGAACGTGCTCCAGGAGACACTCGCTGAAACACAGGCTGAGAAATCTCTTCCAAGGCACCAGAGAGATGGATCCACTACTGGAATGAAAGCGATCATCTGCTTAACAGCTCAGAGCTACACACACACCAATTTGGGTCAGGAAGTCAAAAATAACGTAATGCCAGATTGAATTTAAATTGTGTGGTGGTTATAAGCAAGCAGAATATTATGGTGGTGCCTGGGTTAATATTTTCCTCTTTTGGAAAGCACCGTGGGATCATTAATGAGTGTAAGTTGTTAGACAGGCGTTGGTTTTGTATCTCATCCGTAAGGAAAAGCTTCCAAAAAGGCACTGGCTTTTAACCACGGGCTCTACAGAGAGATAAGATGCCAGTTACGGCCGAACCAACCCTGCTCTTCCTGCACAGGGGGTTCCCCCCAGTGACTGCCTATCCAAGGCTCTTCCATCCCCGTTTCTGATCTGACCCACCGTAGGGCTCACTTCTAATCAGTCCATTTCTCCCCGTATCTGCTGATTGTCTCCCAAACGTTTTAAAATGGCAATAATCACACAGCTTGCTTGCTTGCTCTCGGCCGTGCTGGAGAAATGGCTTTATTAATGCCGTGACTGTAACGCTGTGTGTGTGTGAGCACGCCTGTGCATGTGTGCTGGGCTCTGACAAGATTACAGCCGGAGATGGTCTGACTACAGGCTACATCCTATTTAGGCTTCTGCAAAGATTAGGAAGAGAAATCTCCCTTTTGTCTTTGAAGCATGAATGGATGCTGAGCTTTCAGCAGTCTGCAAACCACCGCAATTCCTCTGAAAAATAACAGCAACTTTTAAATTAATGATTTACTGTTAAAACAAGAGATGAAAAAAAATATGTCACTATCTGCACTCCCCTCTCCCCCTTCACCCAGCTGAACTGTACATGGATATTGGATCTCTTTTGTTGGCAGAAATTCTAGCAATCTCTAAAGGACGTGCTTTTTCTGCCTTCTCAGGCTACCTCACTGAAGAGAATTCCAAAGATTTCTGGAAAAGCTTTTTAACGTCGGCAGCAGAGCTCCCCTCCTCATACCCCTTCCCCCCAAGTATCATTATAATTTACAGGATTCATATGACCATGTCACTGCTTTGTGATTACAGGGAAAATACCTTACAAATACATAATAATTACAAGTACCTGCAGATTACTTTGTAAATACATTTGAAGTAAGAAAATAGTTCAAAGATTAATTGCCCCTTAACTCGCAGTATTTAAATTATTTTCCCCCAAATGTACAAATATATTTGTAGCGACTTCAAGGCTGGCAGAGAAGGGGTTATGATGGTTCTGATCTGAGAGGAAAAAATGAAATTTGACAGGCATGGATTATTTAAAGCATGCAGATGTGAGCCATATAACCACTACACTTTGATGCAAATCATAGAGGAAAGCACAGGAGGGATGGCCTGTACGGAGAAGTAGTGGACAAAGTTAGGATTTCCTGCCATCGACTTGAAATTTAAACAAATAATCATTTAATGGCAGTGCAGCATTACATTCCTTGTTGCATGCATTAATGTCAGCATCTGGGACCAACATTTTGACAATTCTATTAAAATGCTTCACCATTCCCTATCTAACACCTGTTAGCTCTAATTTTCTTTCCTGAAACGTACATCAGTAGACAGTGTAGATTCCAAATCATTTATCACTTTTAAAGTGCTTCCATATGAGCTTTTTGGGGGGCTTATCTTGGCCTTAGGAAAACCTTTTCTGAATGTATTAAAATTCAGTACTTAGAGGGGGAAAAAAGTGTAGACATCAATGTTTCATAGCATTCATGTCTGGTAATTATTAGCCTAAATTATGGCTCGCACATGACTTGACAAAGTGGACCATGCATTTAAAAAAGCTGCTCACTAGACATGCACCGCTCAATGTGTTCCAAGTTATTGAGATGTCAGTCAGTAATCATAAAGCAAACACCCCTCACTGAAAGGACCCTGCTAAGAGGGCTATGAGACCTGGGGGACTACCTAAAAATGTCAGAAATGTTACAGCCTAAATGAATGACATCAGCAAGAGAACATGTGTTTGAAAGCACGCGCAATTAGCTAATACAATAAAATGCAAATCCTGGAACACCACAGACCCAAGGAGCAGGACCTGGGAAGAAGCATTTAAAAACAAAACAAAATATTCTGCTCTGCAGAATGAGAAAGCATTCATATATATATATACATTTTAAAAATATAGGAAAAGTGAAAAATTATCACATTGGTGTTTTTATAGCTGTGCATTGTGGAAAGAGGAAGAAATGCCTTATATCCTTTATCTACCCGTACATAATAGGCTTGCTTATCATTATGTATGTTAAATCACTCCCCGTGTTGCTCCTATCATGCAAAACAAGGTGTACTGTGAATTAATGCAGTGTTTGTAATCTCTCACCTTTTACAATGCTGACCATAAGTTAATCAGCTTGCAGAGAGATGAGTGTTATGTACAGTATTTTAGAAGTATTTGCCTTTGCAATGCAATATCCTGACACGAGAGATAAGGCCTAACCTATTCCCACCAACGTATATGGGAATTTTGCTGATGGTTTGGGTGGGTAAATTAGCAGTTCCACCTGCAGTATTTACACCGAGGGCCTCTGCTGCGACGGTGCAGGGGGATGTGATGGAAGGTGACATCCAGGAAACCAAACATGGGTATTTCAGGCTGGATTGTTTGGTTTTTTTTGAATACAAATTTTGTTTTTATTGTCTGAATCCGAAATTCAGCTCTGAAAATCTGAATTTACACAGGCAAGTCAGACGCTAAAAACTTTTGAAGATCTTTAGAGCCATAAAACTCGGGCTTCATCTGTCTGCATATTTTACAGGCACGTGCAAAACACACACAAACAAATAGCAGAAAACAAAGCACATAAAGCAGCTGGCAGCAACTAGAAATGTATACATCCCTGGACAGTTTAAAAATGTCCATCAGCGCAGAGATACGCACCTTTACCTTCACACGTCTGCTGTTTACTAAATAACATTTCAGCACAGTTTTCATCTTATAAGGAAAGTGTTTGAAACTTGGAATAAGTGCACTTAATTAAAGGAAGGCTGTGAAAATGTGCACTAATCTGATATGACTAATAGCAAAGTGCATGAAATTGCTAATTAGAATTTCATTAAAGGTGCTGCTTTATCAGACTGCGAATATCACAACCTTTAAAATTCTTTCAGGAAAGCTTAATTCCTTTTCAAACGGAAATATTCTTTAAAGACATTTGAATTGTTCTGAAGGAATTTGTAGCTTAGGCTGAAACATAAAATGTTGCCAATATTCCACGGGAGTAATATTTGAATAAAAATATGTATCAGGTACTTTCTTTCATCAGGCAGATGAATAATTTTTTTTGAAAATATTATTGTTCAAATAATACAATCAGCTAAGAAAAATAAAGTTTAATCTTTAGATTATTTCAAACATGATTTGTTTTTATGCCTATACTGTAATATTTGATATGTTTTTGCTTTAAAGGAGGAAAGAAAAAAAGCTTGCTTCAAAAGTAATGTATGAACAATAAAAAAACCAGCTATGAATGTAATTTTATAAAAATACATAAGGTTTTGGATGTCCAGAAAGAGGAAATTGTCTACTTTGATTTAAAAAAAACAAACATCAAAATCTAATATTCTTTGTGAAGCACCTTTTAAAATCTTGAACAGAAATTAAAAAAAAAAATCTGTATTTTAAGGTATTATTGGAGAACTCCTCAAACTTTGCACAAATACCTATATTTCTATACTTAGCTAAAATATTAATTTCTTTAACCTCTTTTTTTAGGTCCTAAAAAAAGGTCCTAGGCTTTTTATTTGTTTTATTGTCCCTCGCCTCTCTTGTCTGATGACAGAGTTTCCCTCCTCAGATTTATTGTTAATTTTGGAAACACGTTTTCCTGTCAGTGATTTTCTTTGCAGCTGAACAACTACCTTTTGCCCAGCCATCCCTAAGGTTTGTGTCCCTCTCGCTGCGACGGACGGGGCAGCTCTGGGGTTTGGCCACATCCTTAATCTCAGCAGAGCCACTGTCCCACTGCAAGGACGTGGCAGCAAAGCTCACCTTCCTTTCGGGTTCACTTTTGCTGGGGAAAGAGCTGCTTTCCATCAGTTTTTGGCCCCTGAGTCTTAAGAAATGCCCTTCTCCATGTAAGACCTGATCCTTCCTCTGCCAGAGCAGGTTCCCTGTGCCAGCAAAGGGCTTTTGATTGCCCGGTCTGTAGTGAATTCATACTCACAGATTGGACTTCTGACAAAATTCTCATTTACCCATGTATCACACTGCAATTTTTGGCCGAGGAACCAGCAGGTTTTCTTGCATAAACAGAGCAGGATTGGGATTTAAATAGCTTTGTTCCTTTTTTCCTTGAAATTTAAGTTTACCGGCATAGATAACTAATACAAGGCTTTCAGCAAAACTAAAGATCACTGAAGCAGCTGAAGTTTATGTGTATTAAAAAAATATCCATCGAGGCTCCCCATTTGTGGACTGCAATTATTGTTATTAATACTAGCAAAAAAAAAAAGATGTACTTTTGCCGGAATTAAGTATTCAGAGCACATTTTTAGAAACTCAAATTAAAAACTAATCAATGCAAATTTACATGACAAAAAGATTCTTGGAAATGGATAAAGAGTGAACAGAAGAATCTTTACTTAGGAGATAGTATATTATTACTTTGAGCATTTTTAAAAATCACATGTCAATTACAGTTTGGTGTGATTTCAGCTCTTGTTATAGGTATTTTCGTGCCAGTAGGTATTTTATCAGTTGGACAAAGCAACACATAAAAGTCATTTCAGCTTTCTTCATAAATATGCCAACTTTCTTTATGTACATTTGCTTTCTACAATAAATACATTGATAAAAAATCAGTCTAGACTCAAATAAATGAAAATTATGCTTATTAAATCTAATGTCTGGTGTCAAAAGTGAGGTGTCAATCTTACCTATCTCACTTCTAAGCAAGGCAAACAAAGCTGCTAATTATAATATTTAAGTTTAAATATAGAATTATTGTTCAAATATAGAAAACAATGGCATGGTTGTTCTTTCTACAGCTATATGATTAAGACTACTTATGTCTCATTTTATGCAAAATAAATGACACATGATTGTGATTTAATTCATGCTAAGTAAATGTCTACAGGGATTTATGACAAGAAAAGCAATAACAATCCATACCTTGTTACTTGTCAATAACTGCATTCAGAACAGTGGGGAGTGGAGTAAAATAAATAATTGCTCAGAAAAAACCACACATATGCAAAAGGAGTAGTGTGCAATAATTTACATCACGTTAATCTAAGGCTGCTGGTTGTAATACTCTGAGTGTTATAAATTAATGTAGTTCTGTACTATTCTGCCTTATTTTACTCTCCCTTTTATAACGCCACCCCTCCCAGACTCAACGTGCCTCGATCCCCATTGCCGGCAACAAGATTAGCGCGCTCCATAAACATGACGAGCTGCGTTTAGTAAACTGTTTGCTGAGCAAAGATAAGACGCTGACATTTACAATTTCCTTCTTCAGAAATTATGAGAGGGATAGGTTTTGGTGCGCAAAGGAAAACAAGAGCAGGAAGAGGCTTTGGTCCTCCCCTCTTCCCGTGGCGAGGAGAAGCCAGGCGTGCGTGGTCTCCAGCTGGCAGCCGGTGCCGGCAGGGGACTGGCGAGGGTGGAGTTTGGGGTTGGCCTCCTACACGACCACAACTCTCCAACGTGGGCAGGGGGGCATCCCCACCGCCCTGCTGGTTTTGACCGGGTAACGTAATAACAGGAAAGCCTCGACGTGTCTAGTTCAAAGGGGGTTCGGTTACTTGGTTGGAGGGAGGCAGCTGCCACCAACGTGTGGTGGGGATCCACGGGACCAGCCCTGAGCACCTCTCCTGGCATGCCACACGGCTGGTGTAAATGCAAACTACTGATTTTTTGGGATGAGCTTAAAAGCCATATAACTGTTTGGCTGGGTCGTTCACCCCGTGTTGACTGTGGAGCACGATGTGAGACTCTTTCCAGGTTTAAAAGGAGAATTTGTTTGATGGTTGACCTTATTGGGTTGTAGGTGCAGGAATGATGCTGGATCTGGCTCGGGGTAAAGGGGCCAGATTTGTTTGCAGGATTTACAGAGTTTGCATTGGTCTGACAGAAAGTTGCCTGCTTAATTCCAAGGAATTTGAGCACTCACGCTGTGACCAGGGTTCCAGTTTCTGCAGCTCTGGGCAGCTCCGCTCAGCAATGCTGAGGAGTTTTGTTCCTTTGCCATATTTATTTAGTGTTTGGCCTGGCAGACAAAAATCAGAAATAAATGTGGCTTGTGCCAGGTTATACCTTTTTATTACCCAACTTCCTCTCGCTGGGAGCCAGCAGCTCATGACATGGAACCTGTGTTCCTAGAGGGACATAAACTCTCGTGTAATCCTCAGGTACATACTGTGTGATGATCTCAAAATGGCGGCCGTCACAAGGTCCAAGAAAGTGCTTCTCAGTTGGGCCTCCTCTCTTAAAATAAAAGCAAGTGTGGCTTTTAATAGGAGCTACACATGTTCTGAGGGCCTGACAGGTTTCATACCTATGCTCTACTAAAAGGCCAGTCAGAAAAGATGAGAGATTTCTTGTTCTTCCATGCAGCGGCAGAAGCATTAAATCTGCTAATTATGTTTAGAGTGAACCAGTATTCCTACATTTATTCTTAGAAACAATGGCCAGTAGCACAGGACTATGAAGAAGTAAGCAGGACCAAACACAAGATTTGTGAGGCCTTATGGGTTATTCTCAAGTCCTTTGAAAACCTTGCTTTGTTTTTTCCTTTTCAGCCTCCCTCTGCATCTTGTCTTGGATTTACTCCTTTGTATCTTCTCCCTCTGTGTTTCTTTCCCTCTTGCTTTTATGTTTCCTTCCACATCATCTGATTTATCATCCACTGCCTTTGTTTGACTCCATCTCAGGCCTGATGGTTTCCTCCTGTGCAAATCCAACACCCCTTTTTTTAACCTTTTCCTTAGTCCTTGCCATATTTAAGACTTTCCTGTTCTTTTCCTCACATAAACATCTCACTCCACAAATACCTGCTAAAACTCATGAAAATATTGATGTTCCTCAAGTTCACTGAAGGAGTCACTTCCCCTGTTGCCTTTGGACATCTCAGGACAAACCCCTTTTGCTAGTTTGTGTGTAAAAATTGGAGCAGCCTAGTGTTTTTAGAAGAAAAGCTAAGAGAAGATCACTTATTTTTCCCACCTTTTGCTGTATATAGCTTGGAACTCCAGCTCTGCACACAAATTGCCAGAATCTGGATTGTTTTATCCTAACCTTTATAGGTAATCCCGAAAGCCTACCTAATCAATTGAAGATCATAAAATATTAGACTTAATACTGCAAAGTGCTGCTTTATAATTCACATAACAAGCTCCTAAATAATTCAAATAGCAAACATATCCTGCTACTCAGTGATGGGAGGTTGTTTAGATCAGCCAGAGAATGTCAACACATGCCACATCTCAAGGATCTACCACGTTTCAGGAACCCTATTAAGTTAATTGCTGGTTTCTGACAGCCGAGAGCATGCTGGGAGCAGGGTGATCTTTATTAGCCTTTCGGGCAATTGCAAACATCAGCCATTTTGCCCCTACTTGTATATACTAGGCACGGCATGGAGAATGTAAATCAAGTTGTGAGACAATAACCGGCGTTGGCACCACCTTTGCATTGGATTCATTTGTGAATTAAAATAAAGGTTCTAATGTCAATTGTTTTGCCTGTTAGATTTATGGATAATACCACATACATATATATTTTGCAAAACTCTAAGAGGAACAATCAAGCAATTACATCATTTTGCACTGCATATGTAACGCACATAAAAAGGTAATCAAACTGTGGTGCCTCACATTTTCCTGATGGAAGTACTTTGAAGGCTATAAATAGACAAGAAGCTTCAGAGTAAATTAGCGACACAATATAATTTTCATTAGGTACCTGCCTTGTAATATTGATGTGCACAGGTGCTCTTTGTTCTTATATATGTTTTAGACCAATGTTTTGATTTCTATATACCCCAAACACCCTTTTGTTCAGCATTTTCATTTTCTCGCTCTATTTTTTAACTACCTACTGATTTCAAAGAATCCTAGGAGAGAAAAAGGAGGGAGAATAAGAAGGAATCTCTAAAATTATTTTAAATTAAGTTCTATCCATCCATTCCTGGCCTGATCCAAGCCCCCTTGAAGTAATTTAAGAGGTTTGAAGATACTTTTGTGGTCTTTGGCTCTCACATATACCTCTATTAGTTCTATATATTATGGACCACCCAGTTTTCAGCTGGTGTGTCAGCTTCAGTATAATCATTCTAGCTAAAGGTCTTATTCAGATTCAAATACATAACACAAAATAAAGGAAAGTGAAATTATTTAGCTTTATAAATCAGGAAATATTTCTATTATCAATAAAACTGTATCCTTTAATCACAGAATCAACTTGTCAAACACAGCCTAGGCAAAAATAACAGCTACATTAAACTGTGTTGTAAATATAATGCCAAACTCAGTTACTTTTCAGAAATCAGCTAGTGTAAAAAAGAAAAAAGCAGTATTTAAAAAGTCAGTTCACTATAGGCATGGAGAAGTATCTCTCTCTTTTGCCTACTCTGGACTCATCAGAGATTCACAGTTTAATTTTTGCAGGAGTCCACAGAGCATTGTATTTCATGGCTTATCTCTTCAGTAGCCACCACAACAGCGGCCACTGTTGTTGCATAAATGTTACAAACATATTTCTCAGGCATGGCTGACACTCTTTGGAGTCAGTACTACACATCTGAGGTGTATGGAAAAAACTAAATTGCATTTGATAGCTCCCAAATTGACTTGTTTCATTTAATTAAAAAAGCCATTTAAGAGTGAGCCATTTCACTAGAAAAGTATGACTCCTCTTTTGTGTGTATTTGTGTATAAATATATATATGTATGTATATATATACACACATCTGGATGAGCATGTGTTCTATACTGCTTTGAAAGATGCTAAGTGTGGAAACTGTAAAAGGCTAACAGAATTTTGCAGTTCTCTGAAGACAGGGACATTGTGAAGATAGGACCAGTACATCCTGCTATTTCTGATACTTTTGAAAACGATTGTTTCACATCCTGGCATAAGACAGAACACACATGTCTTACCTCTCCCGTTATGCCAAAATACAGTGCTTTGGTGTTGCACACACTCTGCGTGAACCCGTGAGGCTGAGACTTTTCCCATCAGCAGAAACAAGAATATAGCAGTGTTACTGCTGTATCACCAGGCATCGAATAAATGCAAAGGTGAAGGCATCTCAACAGCTATCTCCCAAGCCCCTTGACACAGGATTCTAACATATATTTTACTAATTGAAACCTTTTCACATGGACACTGCAGTTGAAAGGTACTATAATAGCGCTCTGTTTGGAAATATCCCTTTAAAAACCAAAATTCATCAAGTACTTTCATGTCCCCAAGTGGGTACTTGAGAATTGAGGAGCAGATGTAAAATTTACACTGAAGTGCCTCTCTCAGGCACTGGACATGTATGAAATGGGTAAAATGGATTATAAGCCCTCTTTACCAGCGAGTCAGTAAGGGGGTTAAGGCTGCGGCTTCCAGCCTTCTGCCATTCAAGGTAAAATCTTACATGTTCCCTTCTGCAGTTTTCTTTATCCACTGCAGAGAGCATTAAAAAAATCAGTCTAGCAACCTGCATGAACTGCAGCCGTGTTGGATGGCTGGTGAAGGGTTCAACTGTGCATATTTTTCTGGAGGAAGAATGTGTGTTATTTATCAAATGCGCTCGTCTCCTTCCCGGGGCTGCCAACAATAACGTTATGCAAGGTTACGGAGCAAGATGACAGATCTCCGGGTCTCATGCCAGTAAGTGATCTCTGATAACGCTGAGAACTAAATATAAAATCAGGAACTGGAGAGATGCAGAAGTTATGCATCTTTTGGAGTGTCTCATGGTTTACTAGAAAGTAGAGAGTTCTGAAACTTTGCCTTTAAGAAACCATGGGCTGTGGAATCTAAAATATTAGGCACCCAGCAGAGGTTTTATACAGTAGTTTCCCCTAATCTCAGAAACATCTGTTCATTTTTAAAAGTAAATCTGTACACAGTTTACATTTCAAGGAGGGTCAGATTCCATTCTTCAATTTCCTTTTTCTGTGTGTGCGTGCGTATCATTTATTGTATTCGCAATCAGTGTGGGTTTTATCCCCGCTTTCTTTTTCCTCCTGGTGTTCCCTGTCCCCTTGAAATAAAACTGGCTCATTTTCCAATCAAGTCGTGTGTGTAAATGAAAATGTTTCCACAAGTGTCAGCATGTGATATTCCCCTCTTTGTGCAAAACTGGGAGCACCTCGAGCAATGCAAAAAATAAAATGCCTTCTGGAGACAAGGGATTTTCCTTGTACTCGGAAGCTGCAGGACTTCCAGGGCACATCAGCTGATTGATTACCCCATTCAGTCTACTTTGTTTCCTTTCAGAGCACAAATAAGATTTATGACAATTTAGAGCTGAGATGAAGTTTTGAAGCTTCATTTGATTTTTCGGCTTCAAAGAAGGAAGGCCTCCAGAACAGAGGCACTGGGTTCTTACCACACAGAATTGATTTTTCTGGAGGCAGCTCTTCCATTCACTGACTTGACTGGAGGCCCTTTTTCTAGGAATGCCTTCCCAGTAATTCAAGGGTTGGCAGTGAGCACAAGGAGACGTTCCCTCCTAAGTTTCTTTCTTTTCTCTCAACCGTCGGTGTCGGTGTCCAGATTGCCCAAGGCACTGAGGATTTGTTTTTAAACAAATTTTCAAAGCAGTCAGTCTGGTTGTGTGCTAGCTGTGGAAGGGTTGTATCTCCCATTTCAGTTTAAGCTGCAACAAACAAACAACGAAAAATGTTGGACAATCAGAGAATCAGAGAATGGTTTACGTTGGAAGCGACCTTAAAGAACATCTAGTTCCAATCCCCTGCCATGGGCATATATTCCACTGATAATCAAAATGCATTTTCCTCATGGTAACACAGCAGCTCAACATAGAGAGAAAAGAAGAACCTGTTTGCACTGGCTTTCCAGCTTTAGAGCACTTAAAGAGTGATGCTGTAGAACTGCTGCTGGTCCAGGTACCCAGACCCTGTGGGTAGTGCTAGAGAGCATCCCAAGTATGTAAGGAGAAGATTAGAAACAAAACCTTTGTGTGAGAAATTGCTTAATTAGTTTTGGTTTTTTTAGTTTTTTGCTTGATCGCTACCTTCTGGTGAGTCAGTTGTCAAGGAAGCTAATAGTTTCATGAAGAATTAAGGGCAGGCAGTTTTGAATAGCAAGACAGAACCTTAAACTGGACTGCTCTGTGCATCTGGTGTGGAGAGCTGGCCAGTCCTGTTAAGCAAACAGATTGTTGAATTATGGTGGCATTTGTGGCTGTTTTCCTCTTTACAAATTATAGCAATATTGGTTGGAGCTCATCAGCTTCTGAATCACTATGGCTAGATCCAAGTCTCCTAGAGCGGATCACGCCCTTTAGGGCTGGTGCAGACGGACACAGTTGAGTTTGGTCATCATTGCTGTTTGGCTCTACAAACCAAGCGTGTGCCCATGCAAGTACATTGAAAACATGCTTCACAGTTCAAGGTCCCTTCACCATAAAGGAACCAAGCCTTACCAAGCACAACCTTTTCTGACTGTCAGCCAGTGGGTTCCAGTAGACGCGAATCCACACGTTCGTTGCAGCTAAGCATTGAAAAATCTGTAAGATGCTGTGCTTGATAGCAAGGAGATGTACAAGTAGGTATAATCTTCTCACTGCTGGCATTTCAAACCACTCTGTCTTTCTTGTTCTTCCAGCAGCCTCCTTGTTGAGCAATATCAGGCAAAGGACAGACCTTGTAAATCTTTGCCTGCAGGAACTTTAGAGATGTAGGAACAAATGCTAAGAATGCTCAGGCTTTAGGGAAAGGCCTGAGGTCCTTCAGGACTTTAACGTTTACCCCCGGAAGCTTTTTGGAGACAAGACAGAAATATTTGGCAGTATTGAATGAAGCAGATACTGCAAAGCAATCCAGAAAGATGAGTGTTGATTTACCTGTTTCTCCCTGAAGAGAAGGAGGGGGCACACAAGGGAAATGAGATGTTGTTTTTCTTGATCAAAGGCAGTGGTGAATGACTGCAGTAAAATATATCAACGTTCATGTTTTGTGTAGCTGCTGCAATGGCTGATGAGAACCTTAGAGGTTTGGTGGCTCTTTGACAGCTCTGGGACATTGGAATCATGTTCACATGGAACCATTGCAATGGTAACCAGAAACTGTCAATTTACAAAAACTTTATCTCGTGTGCTTTTTTTTTTTCCTGTTGATTGGCTATCGCATGTTTTAGAGCAGATAACTGATTCTCTGATGCAAGAAGATGTTCCTAGCAAAGGTTTTCAGTGATAAATCTTTTATTATGTTGGAAGAGGAAAAAAAAGAACGTCCTGGTTGTATTCTGTATGATTAAAAGGAAGATATTTTATTTCTCATCCCCACTCCTTCCTGTTGCTCCTAGTGATACATAAACTCACTCCAGATACAGAGACGATTGTCTGTCTATTAAAATCATAGGCCTGAAAAACAAAATGCAGATGTACTCCTAAACCTTGAAAATTACCTTTCTTGTTTGAATTAAAAGTATCCAGATTGTTTGAAATACTAAAAAAGTCCTCTCAGGAGGGCCTTGTCTAATGCTCAAGTTTTCCTTGGGCAAAGTTAATTTGGGGAGAAATTTCCTCATGAACAAATCTAAGTGTAATATTTCTACTTATGACTATCAAACCCTTATTATGGACACACAATACTGCCAATGGGAAAACAAAGACAATTTTCTAGGTGTAAACTAGAAGAAAATATGACTTTTTAAAAAACCAAGTCTCTTAATTTCAAACTTTTCTAAGATTTCCTTGTGTTTTTTTAGGCTGGATAAGGAGAGATCTGGATTAACACTGGTTTTACAAAACCGAACCCAGATTAAGAGGGTTGATGAGAGCAATGTAAAACCACCCCGGTTTGCTCAAAACTTTTATCTGTTTCCCCTTCAACTCTAAACTTTCGTGGATGAGATAAAATGGAAACTGAATCCAAACAAGCCGGTTTTGCAAAAGCTCCTCAGCTCTGCTCTAAAAATAAGATTAAAGAAATCCTCTAGGCTGCAGGAGATGACTTTATCTTGTTACATTGCAAACCTCATTCCCTTACTTTAAATCTTCTTCTCTCTTACTAAAGATAACTAATAGGGATGCTGAGAACCATTGTATTCTGTTGACATCTTTAAACATAAAGCAAGCTATCAATATCTGGCTTTCGAGGGGTCTCTCTGCTACCGTTCTCAAGTACAAAAGTTTAGAGTCATATCATTATGAGAAAGAGGTATTTCTACACATACTAATGGAATTTACTTTTGTGAATCTTATTGAGGAACCTGGGACACCAAGGACATTATTGTGCTATGATTTACGCTGTTATAACACCCCTGACTTCAGCAGAATTACATGTGATTTTCTCTATACTATCATAAAGCAAACAGGGGTCCAGCAACACTGGGGTAGGGCATGGAGAAGAAACAAACTTCTGTGCCTTTTTAAGATCATCTACACTAAGGCAATGCGTTCATTAAAATCACATTCTATTATGAAAGAAAATGATGATATGATGAATTTCCTGGAGCTGCATTAACTTCTGTGTGAGGTAAATTTAGTGTGGCAGGTCTAGACATTGGTCTGGAGGTGTCCTGCCTATTGTTTATATGAATTCCTGTTTTTAAAATAGTACTGATGGTTACAGTTTGCATAGAGCTGTCAATAGGCAGAATTCTTGGCAAAGAAGTATCCGGCAAGGAGGGTGGAGGCAATTTTTTTTTTTTTTTTATTTTCCCCAGTGAGAAAAGTTAATGGAATTACTCTAGATTTGTAAATACCTGAGATCAGATTCTGGCTAAGTATGCCTTCTACAGCCAGAACCTGCTGAAAGTGCCAACCGACACAATAACTTAATAAGGATCAACTAAAATTATCTAAGTCTCTGAATACTTTCCCTGATGATGTTTTCTTTTGCTTTTATTTAGCTCTGCGTGATGAGTCCATTTCACTATCTGACACCCTGTGGGCCAAGTGCATCCCTCTTGTAACAAGATCTCTCATATTTAGAGAATTACTTTGGGATGAATGTGGTCTCTTGTGTTTGCACTAAATCCACTAAACTGTGGATTATCATTTCCTAGTGGGAGATCTGTGTCTTGTGATGAGATTAAGAAGGATGCAGCTGTGAATGGGACCAGTTTGGCTAAGTTGCCCTAAAAATTTAACTAGAGTAACTTTGGGTTGTGGAAAACTATGTGCTATGTTCAAGAATAAGCTCCCACATAAAATCCTTGCAAAGCATGTGCAAAGCTCCTTTGTGGTAAAACAGAGCTGTTTTGACTAGCCATATATGTTTCCTGTGTAAATCCGCCACATCCTGGTCTATAGCTCACTTGCATATCAAGTTTTCATGTGAGTCAGATTCCCAAGGCATCTTTGCAGAATAATAAAGTCATACATGACCATGTAAACGATACCCCTGAAAAAGCCCCTTAGTCTTCTTTTCAAAGTTATTTCCAAAACCAGATTTACACATTCCAGTTTCAAAAGCCGCTCAGATAATTGCCAAAACAAGAGCGCTCCACTACACTCATCTCTAATTAGTAAAATCTGACTTTTGTCTTCCTGTGACAATAGCTTTGTGTGTCTCTGAGAAAAGGGGAGATTTAGAGGATACTGGAGATATTTATTTTGAGATGGCATTTTTTCATCATTTTAATATAACTAAATTAAAGGCAGTATTTCTGTTCATTTAAATCATAATTTGTGCATTCCTTTTATCATCACAATCCCAGAGAATGTGGAAGATACAAAATCAGTATAACACATTAGCAATAGATAATACAGTCTAAATAAACATAATAAGCTTTCCTATATGTCTCTAGACCAAACCTTATCTAAAAATACCCTAATGAAGCTGAACCATCCAATTACTTGTTTCTTGGAGGAACCCCTTATTAATGACATTGCAGTGAGGGAAAAACATTAATTATTGGACACAGTGGGATCTTTTACATTCTGTCTAGTCTGGACAGCACCAATTAATACAACAATAATTATCAGCTACCATGGCAGGTTGGCTGAGCAGAGCTCCTATCTGCTGATTGGGTGGGGAATGTGGGACAGCTCTCAGGCTGTGCAGATTTCTCAGACTTAGACCTCTTTTATTTTTTGCTTTGCTATGTGAAAACTGAACCCCACAGATATTAAAGCAGGTGGATTACCCTATTGAGGCGGGGGCTGCTCCTGTGAGAAGGGAAGCCCAGGTGCCATCACGTGAGAAAGGCCGTTGTCTCCTTCATCTCTGACGTTGTGTCGTTCGGTATTTAACACGGTGGCTCTGTCGATAAGGTGAGTGTGACAGTGCTGGCTTCTAAAGTTGTCCGTTTCCTCGCTCCCTTGTCCTCGCTCCAGCGATCTTAAAATGACAGTTTACAAATGCAGAAGCAAACGCTGACATGATTTATTGCTGGCACTGTTGCCACAGTCTTGAAAAGTGGAATACCAATTCTCGATCGAATTCAACCTGAGGCAAGAACCAAGTATGGGAAACTTCAGCTCGAAAGGCTAAAGTCTGCGAAAGTTATAAGTGAGTGACTAGAGGGGGAACAATGGAAAGTGTCAGACAACCTGAATAACAGGCGTTACTACTCCACTGCCTATAATAATAATAATTCACCTTTTATCCATTGAAGATAAAAGGACACAATGTGGGAAAATTAAGCTGTATAGACATCTTGGGGATATCTCATCTGAGATCACACACCACTTCTTTCTTGTGGTTATCATGATTTTATCAGAGCCACTTTGAAGTCTATATAGCCTTATATCTCAGTTATCTACATTTCATCCTGTATGTATTTATTGCAGATGGGCCTAAGCTGCTAAATTCAGATCCAAATCCAGATTCTGATTTTGAACTCCCTAAGGTCCGTAGCTAGCTTGAAGCTAGGGCTTTGGTTGGGAATCATCTCTATTTATGGGTAAGAAAAAGGGGTTTAATATATGCTCTCCCAGACTGCATAGCTCTATATACGTGCACACCGAGTTACTCTCACTCACGCGTAAATCCAGGAAAAACAGAACATAGCTGTGTAATTAAAAGCTGCCTACACTGTTATTCATATTTTAAAGAAGGATGAATTTATAAATGAGCCTTAGCCTTGACATTTCGTGATTTCTGAGTGCTTTCCTTTACAACCCTAACAAGTTTTTAACCGTGCTTTAACAGCTGGAGCTCCAGCAGAGAGACAGACACCCTCAGCTCTCCCTTCCATCCAGGCAGAAACTACGGACAAGCAGTGCATTTTACAAATCTTTGTGCACCCGAGTTTGTTTTCCTGTGTTACCTGTAGCCTTGACTCCAGCAGCAAGCAAACGATGACACAGGCATAAATAGGGTTATAGAAAAACAGGCTGCCACTTTATTTAAAACTCGAGAGGAATTCCCGAGAGGAATGAGTGTCCCGTTCACAGGGAGGGGACACTGACCAGGTATGCCAGGAACAAACTTACCTTGTTCTGAGACAAGGCTGTGTAGGATAAGCAAGCCCTCTGTGTCCAAAGGGAACCAGAAATGCTTCTACCTTTTGCATAATACTGATGTGCTAATTAGGGCACTGATATCCTCAGAGGGCAAGCTCAAATCTGATGATATGTACAAAACACACACTCTCCTCTCTGTCTCTCACACACACAGAGGCAAAGCATAATCAGAGGAACAGTGGAAGCAGAAATCAAGAAAAAAACAACTGCATAAATAGTGTAAAAAATGCACGTCCAAGAGATCAGGTGGCATTCCTTTGTCAGTGAGCTGGTGGGGTGTAGGGACTCACTCTGCCATTACCACTGCTTAGCGGCTCTCAGCATGCTCTACATCCAGACTTGCTTGTGCATATGAATACTTGTGTAAAATACAGCAGAGTAATCGTACAATCGGTTAGAGACAGACTCTACAGCGGTATCAGTGTATTATCAGTGACAGTCTTTCCCTGTTGTTTTGTGATTCGAAGTATTTTCTACTAACATCTCTTTCTCCCATTCTCCTCTATCACCTGGGCTTCCTAAACCTAACGAGGTGATAAAATGCTCTCCACTAGGGATAATCCATTTTCCCAATATAACTTAATTCCTTAAAGCTTCACATCTGGAAGAGACTTCCAGAAACTACATCTCAGCACCAGGGAGCTGGCATTTCCAGCTCTGAAATACCATTCCTTGAAAATAAAAACCCTTTGTCTGACTAAAGACACATTGTGTCTGGAAATGTTGAGGAAAAGGCATTTCCACTGCAAATGTTTATTTCTGATTATAAATATCCTGCTAAAATTAATGAGTACTAATAAAATGTCAGTGAAACTGGATAGGTGTCATTATATGTTAGAACCGAATAGGTATTTCTTCCTTCCATAAAAGCTGGAGCTTCTAATTTAACGTTGTAAATATGATGTAATACTTCTGCCTGCAATAAATTGTAAGAAGGGACAGTTTTCAAAAGATCTTTAAGTCTTGTTGCAACACATTTCATCATCCACAAAACACGGGAATGCCACAGAGAGACAGTCAGTTTATCAGGAAATCTTAAAAAAGAAATTATTCCCCAGTAGCATTGCTCCACTGTTTCACAAAGACTGCGAAACTTCTCTTGCCGTGCACCACCACCTGTCAGATTATGGAGAAGAAAGTGGCTGAGGGGTCAGCTCCTGAAATCCCCTAATTTACCAGCACTCATGGCACCCCATAATTTGCAGAAGCCAGTTCCTGCCCTTGGGGTAAGACATGCTGTCAGATCATGGGGAGGTGCATCAGGGGCCAAATCATGGCACATGCAAGCGGAGGTCCACTAATCTAAACCGGTTTGGTACTCCAAGATTTTAAAAAACCCAGCTAATGTGTCTGCATGCTTCCCTCTTCCCCATCAAAATGCTATAAACCAACGCTCCTTGAGGTTTTCAGTCCATGCCTTGCTTTAATGCATGAAGGACACCGCGCTCCAGAGGGGAGAGGGAGGGATGGGGAGGGAGGGGAAGGAGGAAGGAAGGATCACAGGGAAAATAGAACAAGGGTGGATGAAGGGAAGGAACTGAGTCATACCTCATTTGCTGGTCACAGTGCAGCGGAGGTTGAAAGGGACTAATAGAAGTTATCCCTCAGCATAATACTGAGGGGCCACTGTTTGGTGGCATCATCACCATGGCATGATACAACGCTGTAGGATGTCTTAGAACATATTCTGCCAGCACCATTAACCTGCCATGCCAAGATAACGAAGATAACCCACGTTCACATATTTTCCTTTGGTCCACAGTTAGAAATGAGATTCTTTGACGGTCCGGAAGCGCTGTTCTGATAAGCATCCACCTTTTTTTAATTCTCTTCCTTTGATCTCCCAAGCAATCCAACCTGTTCCCAAAGATCCCCCTTCGGACCTCTAGCTCCTACACAACTGTTATTACCAGCAATCCATAAAAAAAGGGAAAAAAAGAGCTCCTACAGGGATTAAGTCAAGAGCGTAATCTAGAAAATAAATAACATCCTAAAGAATTATTTTAAATTGTAGAGGAGAAAGTTGTTATAAAACCTTTTCTGTAAAAATGAAAATGTACTGATGCAAACATTTTAATGAAAAAAAACATCTATTTTTTTGTAAAATATATGGCTTTTAAAATATATGCAGCTTTTTAATTTTCAGACTATTTGTTTACCTCAGATACCTAGTAACCTGTCTCATGGCTGACACTGTAGTTTCATTACTAGTTCTGAAGCAGGGGCAACTCAGAGAGATCAATTTACAGCAAAAACAGATTCTGAGACAGGGATTGAACTGAAGAAATTGGCTTTTCCCAGTCCACCACAACTATTTTTTAAGACACAAAAACGCGAAAGGGTTTTTATTCCTTTCAAGAGAAATATTTTCATTAAAGCTGAAATGTACTGAAAAGGCCATCAAATATAATGTTAATTTAATGGGTAACAAAATCTGACTCAAAATTTCCTGAATTTTAATTGTTGAATTTTAGTAATGAGCCACAGTATAAACAACAGCACCAATTAATTTGTTTTCTTTTACGAAGGCTCATGCCGTACCTAAAAGACTGTTGCTCTATCTAGTTAAACACTCATGCATTAAAATGTTAATAATTAAACTGTTACGACTGACTAATGAACTCTGCCAACTATAAATGATGGTCTTGTTAGATTCACTGCACAGCAAGGCTTCCTTTGTACTGAAAAAGTTAAAGGTTAAAGAGCTCTTGAAAACAGCGAGCAGCATCTAGAAGCAATTACATTTTTTTCCTGGAAACTAATAGTTGTACAATAATGTTTCAATTCGCACTCTGAAAAAAAAAAATTACTATGCGCTCCATTCATCAGAGCAAATCTTCAGCTTTCTACACCATGGCAGGTTGTTAATTTGGCTTCTGCATCCAGCCTACCCAGCCTATAATCCAGTGTTTTGCAGAACCTTTTATTGATCCTGCTCATGGAAACGAAAAGGGCAAAGACTCAAGCTTGACTTGTGGTACCTGTTGAGCAGCACTCGCTCACATCAGGAAAACACTATGAGATTGAATTTCAAAAGCCTTCTGTAGCAGATTTACTTGGATATAGTGTTTATTCGCTAGTTGTCCCTGTGCATTGACTTCCAGACAATACAGTCTCTGGTAACAGAAGGAGACATAGCTGGAACTTGAACTGTGTGCCTGTAAGGAAGCCTGCTTGATTACATCTGTGGCCACAGCTATGCCTCTTGACAAATACCACCCCAGTGAGAAGACATGAGATTCCGGTGTGATCGCTCAATGAAATTGTGAGTCTCAGAATCAAGACTTCCCTGTGAACCTCACGTTCCCGTAAATTAATAAATAGAATTCCCTCTTTTAAAAATTACTTATTGTGTATTAATAATTAAAAAAGAGTTTCTATGAATCCTAGATGAAATATGACTAGTGGCCAATAGAGCTAATGAGATATAATTGAGATTAACAATATCTTCCTCTCTAAGCATGGCCTTGTATTCCTCCAACGATTTTATATCTAAACATTATTATTAATTTGACTATGCACTGAAGAGAAGCTACTCCAAATTCATGGAAACTACCTGCCCAGCCACATTAAACGTGATCTCTAGATCGTCATTTAAGTAAGTGTCTCTGAGTGGACTGCTTGCAATCAACACTCAGTTCTGACAATGCAGCATACTGCCAAACCTCTTTCTTAGTATGACCATCTCTCCTGTCTTATTATGGGAGTCTCAGTCATAAAGATCTGCCTATGGCACCTGATTTGCTGGTGATTTGCTAAAGCTATATTCCTAACACTAGTCCAGCAGCATGCTCTGGTACCCTTGCCCTTCTCTACACCCATTCAGTTACGCGCTATAAGCAAGCAGCTAAAGGCTTCCCTTGACTCTTTTTTTATTGGTTCTATTTCGATTATTCAGATCTGTGCACTAGAGAAATAGTCAACTTAATTACTACTGAAATAACTTTTACTTTTGCAAATGATGGACTATTGCTTAGATGTCATTTCAGTACATCTTTCCATGAACACACTGGTTGTTTGGAAAAAATTTGGACAGAGATTTTGCAAAATCACCCAAATATGACAAACTGCCTTCAGTGTATCAGAAATTCTTTCCATCAGCAAGGCTTATCATACCTTCTGACGGGTCTACTTTTCTATGCACGTTTGTGAAGTTATGAGTATACAAATATACATATAAGTGTATTCCCTGAGATTCAGGAAATGGCCAGCATCATAGGTCATGAAAAGTGCAATTATTTATGTTGCTCTGCCTCCTTTAGAGTAGGGCACACGCCAGCATACACAGACTTTTGCTTGAGGTGCTTACACTGCTTGAGGAATGACATTAAGTGCCCACTTCATTTCGAAATAAAGTCCAGCAAAAGTATAAAAAAATATTTTGCTTTTAATTTTTTCACTGTTAAGATTTAACCTATATAAATCTCCAACATCAAAACAACATGGCTTTATAGTATCAGTGCTTCCTTGTGGCATAGTGGAAATAATAACAGTAACTATAATCAAAAGGGATAACTGCATTCTTTGGGTGATATTAAAAATACCTGTGAGTCACAGATATTACATCCAAGAAGAGATTCACCAGACCCATCAGTGGATACAAGCCACCTGCTATTTTTCTTTAAGATAACTATTCAGAGAAAAGCTTCCGCTGAGGTAAAGAACATATTAAACTCACAGTCCTGAAGGAGAAGTTGTGTGCAGCACTGGGACAATAACTCCAGGAGCCACGCACTCAAATGCTCAACTCTACACAGTCAATACAGGGACAAAGAAATATATTTACTCTCATCTTCATACTAAAAGCTTATAGTATTAGTACAAAACAGGCATGCGAGAAATGATTGTGAATGGGCTATAGGTGTCAATTGTCTTAGGAACTGGTTGTTTTTCTGTTTTGGAAGTGAACCTTGTGAATTAGGCTCTTTTTCTGTGCGATACTAAAAGGCATGAATCATAGAATCATTTAGGTTGGAGAAGAACTTGAAGATCATTGAGTCTAACCATTAACCTAACACTGCCAAAACCACCACTAAACCATGTCCCTAAGCTCCACATCTACATGTCTTTTAAATACCTCCCGGGATGGTGACTGAACCATTTCCCTGGGCAGCCTGTTTCAATGTTTGATAACCCCTTTGGTGAAGAAGTTTTTCCTAATATCCAGTCTAAAACTCCCCTGGTACAACTTGAGGCCATTTCCTCTTGTCCTATCGCCTGTGATTTGGGAGAAGAGACTGCCCCCCTCTCTACAACCTGCTTTCAGGGAGTTGTAGAGAGCAATAATGTCTCCCCTCAGCCTCCTTTTCTCCAGGCTGAACACCACCAGTTCCCTCAGCCTCTACTCACAGGACTTGTTTGTGCTCTAGACCTGTCACCAGTGAAGACCTCAGGTATATTTTGATCCAATTTTAGATTAAAAATTTGATTAATAAATTAAAATACCAATGAAAGAGGAAACCACATGAACTCCACACAAAGTGTATTGAATGTGAAACATTACTAGGAATGTCAAAATTTATTCAGAATAAACTCATCCTAAATAATAAAAATGAAGGAATTTACACTAATTCTGGAAATACAGATGGTTTTACGTTAGCATGGCTACGCAGGCAGCACCTATGTCAGAATAGACGCTGATTTTTCTGCTCAGGTGATAGTCACAAAGCAACCCTTCTGACACTTACAGACACCCTCATTTGTATAATGCCCTTAATGTATTTGTGGAAGGGAACTGGGAAACCGTCTGAGAAAGCTGGGAATGCATGGGATGTCTGAAAGGTCTGAGTGACCCTCTTTTATATCTTAGTTTCATCTCTGCAGGTTTTCCAACACTGTGGTCTGGGACACACAGCACAGTTGACGAACTACTGTAAATATAAGATTGTTCCTTAGTACGTTTGTAGCCGATGGGAGAAAGGAAACACACAGAATCTACTTGGTCAGCATCTTGTCATCAGATTTCCAGCACAATGTTGCAAAGTCCAGTGAACAGAGTAATTTGGATTTGCCTTATTATACAAAAGTAGGGTTAAGACAAGCCTCTGAAAGGCAGTTCAGCAAACAATATCTTTTGAACTCTTTCCTGATCTATAATGCTGGCAACCAGAAATGAACAATAGTGTTGTGAGGACCTCAGTTTGAATATTAAATCAAAAAAGATCTTTTAAATGTTAGAGAAATATATGATACCGAGGTACAAATTCACCAGAACCCATTGGTTTTGAAAACTGACTTGATCAATATTGGGCTTGGTATTGCCTAGAAGAGAAAGAGGGGAAAAAAGAGCAGAAAGAAGGTTTGACAATAGAAATAGCTTGTATGAGACGAGATAGTGAAGATGCAGAGAATACTTGCAGTGAAAATGATTAGTCAAACATTGCTATCCCAGATCTGGTGTCTTGGCATGATGGAGAAGAAAAAATACTTCTAGAGGCAGATAGCTACAGTATAAAATATATTTCACTCCCTTCTATTGCCCAGCTTCCATAGAATTCTCTCCTCATTTTGCTATCTAACACAACAGATACATCAGCTAGGATGTAGTTCATAAAAACAACAGTGAAAAGAATGAACTTTTATAGAAAAAAAGAAAAAGAGCATTATAAGTACTAGCGAAAAGTTTTGTGAATTCAGGCTAGCTTTTCAAACATTCAGACCACCCCTAAAATAGCAGCTACAGTTCACAGGGGCCAGAGCTACACAAATTCCAGCTCTCCCTATGTGGTAAGTCTAATACTTTCTTTTCTTATGCTTTAAGGACTTCAAATAGGGTTTGTGCATTTGACTCCTTTTATCTCTTTCATAGAGTTCTCCCTGCTTTTAAATCCCTAAGTATCTCTGTCCTCCCCCTGCCATTCCTTAACAGATCCAGGACAGCACAAATAATGCCTCTTGGCTTTGAACACATCATGGCAAATTTCACTGACAGAGGAAAGATGTATGAGCAGTTATCTGGGATAGTTTTACACCAATCCATCTATTGTACGCTATGTTCACAATCTTGGGCTGGAATGAATTTCAGGCAAAGTGCGTCCTTCTCAGACCACTTAAAAACAGAATAGGTTCTGTCTGAGGGCCCAGTCCTATCTGATGCTAAGCACCTTACAGCATCAGGACCTCGCTTAGAAATACTTCCCTTAAATTTCTCCAGGGCTGCGCAGGGCTTTGTCTCTTGACAATGAAAAGATGACAGGAAGATGTCAACAGTTTGGGTGCCCAAAATCCCACACAATTCTAGGAAAAAATGACCCCATCTGCATAAAAGGATACCGAGTCAATATGCCAAAATGAAGAAGGAAATATTTAAAAGGAAGGGAAAAAAAACCCTTATTGAATGATGACCCCACAGGTTTCTCTCTTGCTTCTGCTATCATCATCTACGTACAGGTTTTTTTGGGAAGGCAACACATGAAGAGGCTCACCTGAATAAAGCTTCACAATTTCAACCTGCACCTGCAGGACCGGGGCTTTTGTAAGATATTCATGGCAGAGGCTTGTATTTCTTCTTCTCTATGGTGCCTGTTATTCTTTTAGCCTGGTACAAAACAAGAACTAATCATTACAATACTAGCATGGAAATCTACTCATTGACATTTTCTAGGTGTTCTGTATAATCAGTGCACTAAGACGTAGACTATTTGGTGTCTCCGTGGTACTGTGCTTGCATACTTTGCCATAAATTTTAGCCTTTGGTGGGAAAAACAAT
Source organism: Tringa tobata (assembly GCA_033628505.1). Classification (NCBI taxonomy): domain Eukaryota; kingdom Metazoa; phylum Chordata; class Aves; order Charadriiformes; family Scolopacidae; genus Tringa; species Tringa tobata. Next base: position 285,545 of record JAHREE010000099.1, read on the forward strand.
GGCTATAGAAAACCAGGGACTGCTGTTGTTGTCTTGTAATTCCAAATGCAGGAATTATGTGTTTCAGCTAAGACATATTTGCATAATTTCAAAGCTTGAATTGTAAAATATGAAACACCTTCAGTTTATACTGTGAAACATTTGAAAAGTAAAGCAGATTTTTGCAAACATTTTTGTAACAATGCATTTTTAAACATGCAATTCATTAGCAAAGAAAACACAGCTCATGTAATGAGGGATTGCTATAAGTAGATTTAATATATTCTAGCATTTAAATATTATTGTTGATCATAAAAGATTAAATGCCCTTTGGTTTCAATCCTCTTATTAAAAGCAGCAAATTTATTTTTCTTGAGTGTGGCAAGTAAGTTTGAACCAAAATGTAAATGCTTAACAGACTCTGTGCATATGTGCACACAGGCGTGTGATGAAGGGATGGGGCATTTTCCCCAAAGCTTCAATTTCAACTTACTCATTTGTTATCATTGTTCATTAACTATGTGGTTGACCTAAGATGAGCCTGAAGGATTACAGAATATTTGTCTAACTATTTAACAGAAGCTTATAAAATAATAGTATTTGTTAAACACCTCAGGTTTGCCTCCCACCATGGCTGTAATCTGAAAACATGAGAGGACTGGGTGGGATGAACGCAAACACAGCGGTGCTGGGTTGGGTCAGATGTGTCAGTTCAGCTTGGTTTGAATAGGTAACCCAGTCCCCAGTGTAACTACATTAAAGGGAGTTTCTGAGAAACCACTGTCAACTGTCTGATTTCATGCTGATTTGTTTCTGGATAGGGGCTGCTGTTTTTCATTGGGTGGTTGAGTAGAAAGGATAATCAAATTCATGTCACCTGCAAGCAAGGGTGGAATGAAAAGCATGACTAAATGGGGGGGAAAGCCAGGATAGTGTTTCACCGTCACCTATGTCCTTAAAATACTGCTTACGTTTGCCATTACATTTGCTGCCTGTGTAGTTTCTCATGGGAATGCTGATGACTGAAGGCTCACAAAAGCAAAGCCAGCAAAAGCTACGCAGAGAGCAGAGCCCTGACATACAGGTACCTGATCATCACCGGTTTAGAGTATGCTTCAACACGGGGTGACTGTGTCAGCCTTCCCCATGCTCAATAGCCCAAACCCCAGTGATTTTTGATGTGTAGACTGGTTTGGACAGGAGCAGTGGTGTTAAGCCCTGACTCTGGCTATAAATTGTTCTTCATCAGTGCTTCCTTATGACTTAGCACTATCTGCCGCTGTCACACGTTAAAGAGAGAGATAGATAACCTAATTTCTACTACTTGATTAAAAAAAGAGTCTCATATCTCAAAAGAAAAGGGAGCTCCAGAAAATCGACACTCAGCCTGTTAGAATAGGAACACACCATATGGAAATTATCTACATTGCTTCTGTTAGGATCCAGCGGATGTGCTCAGGTTAACAGACTTGCCTGCTCAGGCCCCTCTGTTTGCACTTTCCCTGTTAGCTGGGACTGAACACAAACTCCTTTTTTCCTGCCATGCTGCAAGAAACTGCTGTCCCAGCCTGTAACACTGAGGGGGGAATTCAGAGCCGGTCCCCAAGTTTCCTGCTATGGCAGATCTAGTCTCTTGTTCCAGATTTCGACCAGCCCAGCCCATGTGTCCTAAACTTGCTCCTTCAGGAGCACAACTGCACACATCACTGTATTTACTGGCAGGGTCTCCCAGATAGAAAGACATTTCTGAGAGGGTGGCAAAAGTTGAGAGCAAATTCCAAACTTAAGAGTTTCAACATAAGCTTTAAAAGAGAGTCTTATGGATCTTATCTGTGTTGGGACTGAATTAAAAATTTACCCACCCTGGTTGACACAAAAGGACAGTGCAGGATGTGTGTTTGCCCAGAAAAAGACTTTTAGACCTTCTTGAATATAATTCTTTGGTAGCTGAGTGTTCCTTGCTAGTTAAAGAGGTACTTCCTTTCTAAGCCCCTTCATAAGTTTCCAGAAAAAAAAAATAAAATTGCTCCTTTAGGCTGATACTTTTGTAGCTTTTGGAAAGTTTGGTAAAAATCCATATGGTTGGTTTTGAGCATGCTTAAAGAATTGTTTCAGATGTTTAACTTGTGCTTGGGTAACTGAAAACAGTTCAAACTTGGCATGTAGTCTCCAGTGAGAAATGTGGGCTTGGATAAGTTGGAAAAAAAATTAGTTCAGAAAGAAAGGAGTTATAAACAAGTGGAAATAGTATGCTTCAGTTATCCAGATGTATGCCAGGCAAGCATAGACGTCTGGATATCCACATGCTGAAATAAATGCATCTGTATTTATTTAAATGTGTGATGTAATGTTCATGTGCAAACATCTCAGTAAATGGTAGGCATGTTAATTTTTCCCATCTCACAAAATAAATATAGACAATACATGAGATATACATATATGTACAGCTTAAAAGTGTCTGGCTGACCAACAGAATGACCCGGAGCTCTTGGACACCAATGAAAAGACTGTTCCTGAATGTAATGGAATATGGGTCAGAGTCCAATGCCCTACAATCCTGTTCACGTATTAAAAAATAGAAAGGGTAAATACACATGTAAAATGTTAAAAACCTCATCAATCCTTAAAAGTTTCCATTACACTATCTCAGATAATACTCAGTGCCAACTGTGGTGAATTAAACATTTCCACAGCCAGCAAAAGCTGTTCAAAACCCAAAATGTAATATATGATTTTCTTGATTCAGAATTTCAAAACACAACCTTTTAAACAGAGGTTCAATCATCAAATCCACAGGAGAAGTAGCTCTGGGTTTTCTTGCTGAAAATCCAAATTACTTGGGTGCCAAATCTTCATATGCCGAAAACTGGTGTCGCTCCATTGACTTCAGTGGAGCTATGCTGATTTACACCAGCTGCATGGCTGGCCCATAAATATTTTCAGTTGATCTGGATTATTTTATATATTATATGAATTTTCTTTATGGATTACATGGGAAAACATTTGTTCTCAGCTTCCATAATGTCAGGCTATGTGAATTTATTTTAATGTGGGACTATTTGTGTCATTCTATTATTGCACAACTGAACACATTTGTGCTCATAACTCGATTTCACTGCACGTCCTCCCTTCTGTGTACTCACAAACATCCTAACAGAAGAATTACTATCACTCCATCTATCCATGGGAAGTCCTATATTGACGTGAAAGAGTGAAGCTGCAGCTACTGGGGGAAACTTAGCACTGAACGTCAAGCTGTTGGTCATGTAAAAATTTCCACCGTAACACTACGGAAAGTGTAGTTCTCTGCATGTACTTATGTTAGTGGGGTTTTAAAGTTAATCACGCATGTTATTATTCATCAGGGAGTTTATGCTGGACACTTCACTTGGCACTTTGACACAAAGGTAAATAGATTCCACAGATGCCGAGTAGTGGGATAATGAGATTTTATTAAATCTATGATCTTCCCCTCCTGTAATGGCACTTACTCCAGGTCCCCTTTTCCACGCAGAATTTTGTTTGCAGTGGCTCTGTCTCCTAAGTACAATGCACGGGGCTTGGGTTTATTATGAGGTTAGTGAATACACTCGGGCCTTTCACCGCTAAGCCCCTGGGACGTGTGTGGGAAGGTGTGCGGCCACCTCCACAGAGACTGCTCGGGGCAGGACACACACCGTGCAGCCAGGGCTGGCACGGGGTGGCTGGAGATGCAGGCAGGGAAATATCATCTCCACAGCCCAGGAAATAGTGATCCATCTTTCCAGCTACACAATCCCATTTAGGACACAGGAAATACAACATATTTACATTGCATTTATAGAGAATGTATAGAGAATTAATTCCTGACTAATATATGTTCTATATGAAGACTAATATGAAGATAAATAAATCTTCATTACAGAATCCAACAACAGTTTGCTTAAAAAGCATCTTACCTTTTCCTCTGATTGCGTATAGCCCATAACACTCTGGTCCGTAGCATGTTCAGCTTGTGTTCGTCATTTATTAATCCTCAACAAACTATTTGTCAGTTAAATGTTAAAATGAAGCATGAACAAAGGAAAAGTAGCAAACTTGCAGAAGAAAGAGACTAGAGACTATTGGTCCAACTTTCAAAACCCATGCAACCATCTGATAAAATCCTCCTGAACCCAAATTCAAGTAGTTACAGCCCGAGATTGAGGTATATGGTCTGGTAAATTGGCAGAGTCTGAGAGCAGTTACCAGCACCTGCCCAGATGGTACCTATCTTTGCTTTTATAAGCCCTACTTTCATTTACAGTTTTCTAGAAGAGAAAGTTCAAAGCAGCTACAACTATTTAATATGTGTAGACTTTCCTTTATATGCCAGAGAAATTAATACGAAAGAAATTTCCTCTATCGTCTTAGTCTGCAAGTGCCATTTAAAAATCCAGCCGGACTATCAGCCCCATTCCCTTGATACTTGCAGGCTTCGTGGCATTAAGTACATATCACAACCCATGAGGCAAGAAGTATCATTGTTCACACAGTGCCAGGGGGAAACTGAGGCACGGGGAGCCTGAACGACGCAGCTAGAGCTACAAGGACTTATCTTCACTTTGCTGTAAGGACAAGCGCCCAGGTCAGCCCGGTTCCCAGGGGTTGTTCTTGCCAGCTGGCTGGACTTTCCTCTCCTGGACTGCAATATCTGCTGGGGCACAAACAACGCAGAGGGTGGACAATCTGCCCACTCCTCCACTGATGCGTTAAAATAAAGGCAAAGCTTGCGAGGGTTAAAGGCTGTGAAACTCAACATTAAACTGTCCAGCAGTTCCAGCAAGGGTTAAGAGAAGGCTGTGACACCGGGAGACACAAGGGGACTCTCCTTCTGTGCTACATATGTAGATGGGTATTAAGGACATGCATCTCTCCTCATCTAAAATCATGAATTTTTATGAAGTAAGCCCTGCTTTCCCATAATTCAGTAGGGTGCACTTTGCAGACCCTAAAGTGCTGTCACTACAGAAGGTTTCATTGCTTGCACCTGCTAAAACATTTGAGGTATTTGAGAGGCAGTGAAACACATTTGCTTTTCATTTTATCTGACTTTGAAAATCTTTGAAGTGTTTAATAGTAGTCCAGAAAAGATTTCTGCCTCTTAATCATTTACTTGTAGGGCACATTCTCCACTGGTAGCCTGTCAGGCAGAAAACGAGTTTAGCCCAGTTTTATTAAGTGCCACATGCCGAGTCAGTGTTCATTAAAGGTGTTTTAAGGTTTGAATTATGTAATTTATGAGAAAAAGAAATACAAAATTCCATTGTTTTATTAATATGCGGCACAGGATATACTGCTAATAACATACTTTTTAAACAGAAGTTTTATTAAAAAAAATGCTTTTACAGGGGGCTACAGATAGGCTTTTAAAAATCTCTTTTTCCCTGTTCAATAAAATTCAAACATTTTAATTCAATCAACATAGATTTGAAAAAAGGAACTATTCTTAACCTCTCCTTTCGGTCACTTTTCTTTACACACATTGTAGACAAAGGGGGGAAATAAAAAAAAACATCGGAATCTTTCTTTTTTTACCTTTTTAATAGAAGTGACAGTATATGGTATTAAAAGCAAGCCAGTGCTGAAGCCTGCAGTCAGACGTTAATTCACCCTTTAAAAAAAACAAAACCGAAAAAGAAATGAAATAGTAAAAGAAAAAAGAAAAAGAAAAACCTCACATTATGACCCCAGGAAACACTACTTTCCAGAATTATTTTAAATTGCCCCCCACAGATTCACAGCTAACGGGATATTTTTAATTAGATGAGGGCTTAACTAAATCTTTTGGTAGCCCACTAAACCATTTTTATAGTCTACATTGTTTTAATATTGTAAATAGGTTTTCTTAAGCATATGCGAAAAACACAACTTACGAAGTACAAGAAGAAGTACATTTTTCTTCCCAGCCTATCTGGCTCAAGTTACCTGATCCCAGTCCTGGAGATCCAGGATCCTGGCCTGATCCTGCAGCTGGTGCAGGCCAGGAAACTCCTTGTCCCCTGAGATGGGGTGACATCCATCAAGGGCTCTCCTTGTCCCCTCTCTATGGCAAAACTCCCACCAGCATCCCATAGTTTCACTTGAAAAAAAGATTGTGTGAGGCCTGAGGAACCAAGACCAGTTGAGTTTCATGTGAACCTTTATTGCCATGGGAAAGTCTTAGTTATCCAAACTTATACCAAACTGGAATTCATTAACCCCTTCAAGGCAGGCCAGGCTGCAGTTCCTGCACTGGCGGGTTTGTTTTGTTTTCTTCTGTTTCATTTATTTTGTTAGTTTGTTATTTATTTTGATGCTCTGACAAGTCCTGGGAACAGAGAAATGCTGGTGCTTTGGTGTGGACATGCCCTGTCCATGAGGCTGAACCACTGGATAGCTCAGGTTGTGCAAAATGGAAAGAGCTGGTGCCTGCAATCGATTTTATCAGAAAGCTCAAGAAAAAATAAACCCTGCAGATACGATGCAGGTCCCTAATTTTGGAGTCCCATGTGACTAATCCTGCTCGTACTTTGGTAATATGATGATCATGTGGAGTCTTATCACAGTTTATGGAGACTGAGATTCAGCTGTTTCCAGCAAGTGAACTCTGCAGGTACCTCCCACACAGCTGATGTAAAGGAGTGATGCTCTATGCAAGGGACACTGAGAATCATTAATCGCCAAAAGGCTGCAAAAGATGAAGCCGTTGACACTGAAAAATTGGTCATAACAAATTGTGCAGAGACCACAGAGGTGGTAGCAAAACATCTTGAATGGGAATGGCAAGGGGGTTGGAATTCAATGATCTTTAAGGTCCCTTCCAACTCTAACCATTCTATGATTCTATGATTCTATGAATAGGAATTATACTTCAGCACAACCATTAATTTTTGAATTTAAGTTAAGAAGGAGGAAAAACTCATAACTATATTATGAATTTGTTCATTTGATCCAGAGTAACATTTTTAATGAATTCTCTGGAAGCATGAGCCAAAAACTGTTAAAAACCCTTGCCCTGCAGAAAATGCGCTTTTAAAAACCTATTTGCTCTGAAAGAAACATTATTTTTACAGTGAGTCCTCATTTTATGGCAGACACGTGCTTGTAAAAGTTGCTATTGTTTGTGTGGAAAGTGAGAGGAAAAAAAAAAACAAGGGCAAAAATTGGCAGATGGTTTACCTTAGAGCATCCTAGGCCTTTCTTAGATGGCTTCCCAACCCTGGCTCCAATAAGGAGTCACTGGCACAAGCAGCCTCGCTGGACACAGTCAGCGTGTATCTAACTGAGGACAGAGAAGCTGTGGCTGCCCCATCCCTGGAGGGGTTCAAGGCCAGGCTGGATGGGGCTTTGAGCAACCTGGTCTGGTGGGAGGTGTCCCTGCCCAGGGGAGGGGGTTGGAACTCAATGATATTTAAGGTCCCTTCCAACGATCTCAGACTGTAGCAATTGGGAAAACTGGGGGCTAGAGCAGGCTATCAACTTTTGCTCCAGCTCTTAATTACAGCTTTCAGAGATGACCTTTTTAATTGCTGGAGCAGGCTCCTTTTTTTGTGTGTGTGGGGAAATGTGGCGAGATGGCAGTCGTACTGCCATCACTTACTGCAACACACTGGGGATGCAGAGGTGGGAGGAAGACAGAGTCTGCTTCTTCTTGTGAGACTCACAGAGCTGTCTACATGCTGTGACCATGTCCATACCTGCTTGGAAAGGATCCTTCCCTTGGGCACATGTGTAAGGAGCCGAGGACTCATCTACTGGGCACCTCATCTCATCCCCAGAAGATGGGAGCATGTCTTACCTCTCTGAAGTGGTAAGGAGAGGGTGTTTTTAATTCAAGTGAAGGAACTAGCTGCTTCAGTTTTATTGCAGAATCATGCTAGTAATACATCCAGATTACTGAAGCTCACAGTAAGGAAGTCAATTTATAATGACTTTGCCATTGTCCTGTTGCTAATGTGCCACATTTGATTCTCCTCAGCTGGCTTTGAAAGGTCTCTTTGAGGAAGGAGGAGATAGCACCCTTGCTTATGAAAAAGGCAAATTATACCCAGGGGCAACATCGCTGCACAACAGGAAAAGGCCAGCCTCCTCCCAGGAGACATGGCCCCAAATTAAATGCAAGTAATTTCCTGACTAACCTGTGATTTCTATCTGGTTGTGGCTTCTGGCATACAGCTAAGTCTCCGGTTCTGCTGTTCTGTTCAGCAGGTCTCACATGTGCTTTCACTTTCATTTCCAAACTTTAATATAGAACAGCCCATCCACAACCTGCTGCTAAGGCAGTGGAGGCCACAGACACAGGTTCTGGGTTGAGCAGGAGGAAGGACTGTTTGCTTGGAGGGGCAAACCACAAGAGAGGTCTCTAAGCCACCATGGCAATGGGCTAGCAGAGGAGGCGGGAGTGGGGTGAAGAGCAACCCACTCCTGCAAATGGTTCCTCTGCATCCCATATCCCACCCAACAGGGTTTTGGGTCTGGCTGCTCCCTTCCCTCTCACCCACCCAAAGGCAATGGAGCTGCCATAGGCATTGGGCTGGAAGAACCTATGCCAGTAACTTTCCTCTCTGCAGCGTACAGGTCTCCATCAAGAAAATCGCTGGTATTAGGTCAAAGTGACTTTTTTTTGTACAGCACCAACAAAGGATTCAGTGACAGATTGGAAGGGTGAATGCCCCTTAGCTGTCCTGGCTGGCCAGACATTGGCTAGGGAGGAGATACCTTGGGAAGAGGATATGTGGTAGCGCGCTCCATGGAACATGTGATGCAAGGAGAGGGCCTTCAAGAATGACATAAATTACATTCAGTCTTTCTGTGGTTAGTTCTAGGAGGGAGCACTGCCTGGAAGGAAGGAACAGGAGACACAACAGCCTGCAAGCTCCACTGGGCAAGCGATGACAGATTTACTTTACTAAAAGTACCCTACCATGATTTATCCCAAATACCTGTCTCCCTCTTGTACTTTTATGGCATTTGGGGATAATTTCTATGGAAATGACTGTAGCATTTTTGTGTTGGGAACTATCTGTTCAGTAGATCTCCTGCATATGGGCTACAGACACCACTGAGATAACATAGATAGAATTAGGATGAATCAAATGGCTTACCCTCTTTTAAGTAACCGGTATGGTGGTTGAAAAGTCCATGATAATAAATGCAGGGACAAGCCAGAAGCATCTCTAGAAACTACCTAAAGTTCAAACTGATTGTGTGTATGTGGCAAAATAAGACAGCAGCTCTCTTATTGCTTCTTTATATCAGCAATGATGTTAAATTATCATACATTCAATTATTTTTTCTTAATGAATGAAGTCTTTAAGGAACTATACACTCAAAAAGTATTAGAGTAGCTCTAATGTTTTACTCAGATCAAGCTAGAGAAAGAAGCAACATCAATATTTTATCATTTAAGGCTCAGGGTAAAAGAATTTTTCATGCTGGTGTTAAAATTTCATTCTCTAGTGTGCTTTCAGCCATATCAGCAAAAGTTTTCCTTCCACTGGTAATGGTAGAATTTTTACTGGTGTGAGTAAATTCATGCTGGTCACAACATAAAAAAAAAAGGCTGTAACATGAAGAGACTGTGCCACTTTTATTATGCTGATATAATCAAAATAATAAAACCTGTGTGTGTAAATGATAAGGGATATTAGTGCCATGTTGTTGAGAAATTGGCAGAGGAACAGCAGTGAATGAAATACATCTGGGAATAAGAACCTAATTCATATAGTAAATAATAGGTTGCACAAATTTAATCAGTTGGAGAACCATTAGATGTGTAAGTAGATATTCTGTGTGTGGGGAAACATATTTGATGCACAGAACTTAAACGGTCAGTCTGCTCTGAATTTTGTTGTGAAAATGACTGTTTCAAGTTAAGGTGGTTTTCGGGTTGGGTGATTCATTTTAATTTCTGAAATAACTGGCCTATATCAAAAAGCACAGATATTGATTTGGATTTAGACTTACTGCTATTCAAAGTACAGGAGGTTTCCTTCTGAACATCTTTGCCTTAGACCCAAATGAACCCCAAAGTCCAAGGAAAAACTGAGGTAATGTTGCCAATTTCATCCTCATTTCTGATTAAAACCATGTGAGAAATGACCAGTTCAGGCAATGTTTCTTCATGAGATTAAAAATAGATACCAGCCTGGTAAAAAAGTTCAGAAATATTGTAGTGCCCCCAGGTAATGCTTTTTGTTTGTAAGAAAACCAAACAATAAATTGCGTTTTCGTAGGAAACTTTTGCAAAGAACATTTTCCCATTAATTTTGTGGGGAACATGCCTCAGGTTTTTCAGTGATTGCTAATGCTTTTGCTACAAAAAAAGTTTTAGTATGTTACAAGACATATGTAGCTTGAGATATATACATATATAAAACCTCTTGACAAAAGAAAATATTTTTTCTTAGCCTTTTTTTGATTCTTGGACTTAAACTTTGGCTTGGGTGAACTATTTTTTTTTTGGTGGAATGTCCCTGTTTACAATAAGAATACTAGATGTTTCATTTTCCTTGAGTATTGCTTCTGAGGAAATGCCACAGCATTGTATTTACAAGATACCCTGAACTGTCAGTTTCCTTGAAACACAATGTATTTAATACAAAGCCATTAAGCCTTGTAAAACTGTCAAAAATGTAAATGACACTTGTAATAAAACCTTGTCGTGTGACCGGCTCTAGCTAATCAGGGTTGATGATATCACTGCAGCTGATCATGGCTGGTGCTATGTACATTTCGACAGTTTTATGACCTGCATGGATTTGTGTTATTAAAATTGTACAGTTTTGTAAGGAATTTGGGATTTAATAAAGCAGCAGAGAAACTACAAAAGGGACAATATATCCCACTAAAAGTGAGCCAGACTTTAAAAAAATAATATAAACAGATATAGCCCATGAGCACGCGTGTGTGTGTGTGTGTGTATGCGAATCGGGAAACCAGGAGAGGTTCTCCTTTCCCAGCTCACGCCGGGTACGGGCTGCTCGTATAAACCACTTTTATGTATTTATAGCTCGGCAAATACCTTGCATCTGCGAGACCATAAAACAAATTACAATGTATCCAATTGCTTCAAGGTGGCGAATTGTGCTTAAACTTAATGACTTGTACAGATTATAGGAGAAAGAGCATTACCTGTTTAATGTCTTTTTTAATAAGTAATTCCCAAACAAGTACAGTAGATGGGAGGTTGGGGTTTTGTTTTGTTTTTCTTCTTTTTTCTTTTTTTTTATTTTCCCCCTGGAGTTTTAAGTGGAGCGGGCCTTCGCCCTAGTGAACGCAAGGTAACGCGATGTTTTATTTATTTAGCAATACTTGGAAGGGCTCCCTAGAGTACAAACATGTCAGAAAAGGAGAGATGAGGATACATATTCTCTCAATAATCTATAAATTCAACCTAATGGGGCAGATATCAGAAAAATGTGTTGGATTGAAGGCACGTAAATCACCCCTGGTTTCCTGGCATGAGCTGGCACTGCGTGCCTTATATTTCAGCCAAATTATTCCATTTGTTTCTGAAGATATTTTAATCCCTCGTGACCTCAAACTTCCCGTGAACCAGGGCCTGAACAAAAGGCCGCCCACTGTCTTTGCAGTAAATCTGTTGTCTCCCTTCTAGGCCCGCAACCTGGGATCATAGATCACCCCTGCACCGCATCTTGCTTCAATTTACTCAATTAACTCCAAGTAAAGCACTTGTAAGTTCGCAGATGTTGCTTTATTATCAAGGCCTAAAACGTACACGAGGGTTCAGGAGCCCGAGGTTACGGGAAGGTTGTGTGAGGGGGAGGGAGGGCGGCGCAAGGCACAGGCCTCCCAGCCGCTTCCTCAGGGCGGGCAGCCCCGGGCCCCGGCCGGCTCCTCGCCGCCCTCAGAGGCACCTCGCCCTCGCAGATCGGGGGGCTATCTGATGTTATCTGGCCAAAAAAAAAAAAAAAAGATAGGGTATTCCACCTTGGGTTGGGATAACATCGCGATTAACAGATGTTTAATTGGGCCATTCGTCAAAGGAAGAACCTGCCTAAGAGTCAGCGAGGCTAGGTAAATTATTTCCAACCCTGCAGGTGTTGGACTGGCAGCTCTATTACTCTTCTGGAAACAGACTTTAGAAGATTTTTATATGGAAAGATAATTTATTTCTATGAGGTATTATATTGTGCCTTTATGCAATATGCTTTCAGGTTTGGGTCTGGTCCTCCTTTATCTTGCGCGCTGGAATGAACTGGGGAGGGACAGGAGGAAAACCAGTCACCCTATCAACACATCATAGAATCAGAGTTGTAGAATGGTTAGAGTTGGAAGGGACCTTAAAGATCATTGAGTTCCAATCCCCTGCCATGGGCAGGGACAACCTCCCACCAGACCAGGTTGCTCAAATCCCCATCCAGCCTGGCCTTGAACCCCTCCAGGGATGGGGCAGCCACAGCTTCTCTGGGCAACCTGTCCCAGGGTCTCACCACCCTCAGAGTGAAGAATTTCTTCCTGATATCTCATCTAAACCTACCCTTTTCCAGTTTGAAGCCATTACCCTTGACCTATCACTACATGCCCTTGTAAAATGTCCCTCCCCATCTTTCTTGTAGGCTCCCCTTCAGACACTGGAAGGCTGTAGGTCTCCCCAGCACCTTCTCTTCTCCAGGTTGAACAACCCCAACTCTCTCAGCCTGTCCTCATATGAGAGGTCCTCTCTTGTGTCATGTTATTTAATGACTACTCAGCAGCCCATAGCTGTGAGGCAGCAGACAAGTATGTGAGAAATATTAGTCAATACACCCAAACCCCAGGGTCTGATGCTGGTCCCAGTGGCACCGAGGCAGGGGTCTTAGTGGGTCCCATGGCTGGTATGGGGTCAGGAGCTTCCTGACATTTCACTCTCTGTTGAGCTGAGGTTATGATCTCGATTCCTAGAATAGAATCATAGAATGGTTTGGGTTTGAAGAGACCTTAAGGGTCATCTAGTTCCAGTCTCCCCTGCCATGGTTCATACCTGATTATACCTCCATTTTTTATTTTTGTTTCTTGTGGTTTCCCCTCCTTTTAAGATTCCGCTTTGATTCTTAAGTTCAAATGAGCCCTAAGTCTCAATCAAAAAAATTCTGGAAAGTGCAAAAGGTTTCAGGTGAAAATCCCATTAAAAAGGTTAGGTTTTCAGTGAGTTTGCAGTCGCATTATAGATCTGTCAGAGTTTCTTAGGTACAAGGTGCATGTTCATTAAAGAGACCTGAAGATTTAGGAATTTTTTTTGGCAAATATTAGGCCCAACCTTTAGCAGGGATGAGTTGCCAGTGGCCCATTTATTTCATGAAAACTCCATCTGTTTACATGAACTGAGAATTTGACCTGGAAACTGAACCTCAACACGTGATGAAATCAGTTACCAAGTTAGTTCAGTGTCACTGCAGATTTCGCAGCAAGTTTCATTCAGGTGTAATGATAAACTGTGTTTTTCCGGGAAGCTCCACTTAATAACAATTTAGCCTGCATTCATTCTCCTCTTCACCACCACCACCACCATTTAAGGTGCTTTTGTGATGGTTGCAAAAATACCTGCCTGTAATTTCTGTAGACCACTTTCTTCCAGCTGCAGCTTTTTCCTGTCAGTCTACAATTGTTGCAGCAGAGGAGAAGTCTTTGGAGCTGCTGCCTTCTGCAGTGTGCGAGAGAGTGAGGAAACTCCTGAGCAGCCTCTCCTCTTTCTCATTAATCTCCATGAAACAGGGACAATTTAAAATAGGCCTTTTCCCTTGGGCCAATTTCTTCCATGGGACATGGCTAGAATTACTGGGGGCTCGCTTGCATATTCTCCAGAATATCCTAAGCCTGTGTTACACCTAAACTGAGGAGCAGATAGGGCTTTTTGTGTGCAGCAAAATGCTTGCTATGAGAGAAGAACAGGAATAGCGACATCAACAGCTATCAGGTTTTACCTTGCCTGTAGTCTAGCTCCATGATCACAAGCCAGTTGATAGTATATTTCATGGTAATGCTTTTTGTGATCTTTACGCCACTTACAAGTATCTGAGATAAGACCAGATCTCTGGAACAGCAAGAACAGAAAAGAAAAACAAACCTGTATTCCTGGATATCTTTCGCCCTTTATGGCATTCAGCCTATGCACAATACGCTGATAGTTTTACAGTTTTTAGCTTTGCAGGCATCTTTATCAGGCTCTATTGGGCTTAAAAGGTTTTGGCATATGAAGTCCTTTCGAATGGTGACAGTAATTGAGCAGACTGGAATGAGTTAAGTGAGGTCCGATTCTGTCGATTTTTCCTGCATCATCTACACTGAAGCTTGGGTTTGATAGCAAGCCAAATTTTTAGTCCTGAGTTTTCAGTATCTGTAATGCTTTAAGCAGAGAAGCCAAACTAAATCTCGGGGGGAGTCACATGGCTCACAAATGTGGATGCAAATGGGTTCATATAATTTTTGTGCAATATTTTGTGTGTGAAAGTTTCTCAAACTCTTCTTGGCTTTTAACTTTCATAAGAGAGTCTTTAATTATTCTTTGAATATGCCATTACATTTCTTTTTTACTCACAGCATTTTTTTTAAATAGTGGTCTGTTTTGTTTCTATATATAATGGAAGTTAATAAAATATGTGCCAGAAGCCAAAAATATGATGAGCTATAAGGCATACTCCAGACTGTAAGGAAAAAGAAGAAAGAGCTGGCCTGTAATTCCACAGCCTATCAGTATTTCTCCTTAGAATAGACATTACCTTTGGTCTGTTTCCCCCAAAATTTCTGGCCTGAGTCTAAATAATACTCCACTTTTCTAAATCTGTAGCTCACCAATTTGTGCTCATTTAAAATCTGTCACCCGTGCCAAAAACTGGCTATCATTTAAGTCCAAAGTCTAATTCCAAACTAGAGGTTCCCCATGTCTTTTCCTTAGACAGTATCATCATCAGAGCAGTTGAATTAAGACAGCTGGGGAAAGACTTTCAGCAACACACTACAGATCCATAAATTTATTCTGTTTTATTGCTGTAGTAGGAAGGAGCAGGTCTATGAAAGCACCAGCTTGCTGTTCCTCTGTCTCTGAGTGGTCACTGGGGCCCAGGCTCATTCCCCCTCCCTTTAGACCCTTAACTTAAGCACCTGTGTTAAGAAACTGGTAGCCTGGTTCTTGCAGGAAATGCACAGAGATAGAAATCTTAGACCCGAGCTGCCTCCCTGTCTCCCCTCCACAGAGGGAGCTTGGTGATAGGACTCATGAGATTCTGGGATCTGCTTTATGAACACTGACTGTTTGTCATAAGAAAGACATTCGTCCATCAATCAACCTATTGGACTGAGTATCCCAGAAACAGTTGGAACTTGACTTTTCAGCAGTTCTGCACCTCACTGCTTCTACACATTTGGCATTATTACCCCATCTGAACCACGCTGAATGTTTTGCCTGATACTCTGCTGTCTGCAGATGGTTAGCAGGCTCTTAGGAGTGCAAGAATTAGTCATGGCAATTTTCATATATATGGGTATATTTGTGACAAATGTCTGACCTTCCCCTCCCTGCCAAACTCAGCTGACTAGGTTCACAGATGATTGGGCCAACTTTGTTGCTTTTGGTAGGGACATGCCATTAGCAAGTGACATGTCTTTACAAAAATGTGCAAGTGGCGTGAATGGTTCTTCATATAAAAAGGTATAGAAGTCTCTTTAGCAACTGACATAACTTGAACCTGCTGCTGTCCTACCTATAGTACCTTTTAATAGAAAGAATACCTTCTGACTTAGAGTCCATGTTGCAGAGGATACAATTTATGGAGGGGCTGCTGAGCTCCTAACACTTTGCTGTTGCTGGAATGGTGAATTCTTGCTCTTCCCCAATCTTCCCTACTCTTCTAACTTCCATTGCACTTCCAGTCTTATGAGTTTCCTCATCCCTGCAGTAAGTTTTTTCAGGCTTTTGCTGGCCTCATGCAACCTGCTGACCTGGCAGAAAGACCAGCAAGGCTGGAGCAGCATAAGGTACATGGAGGAGCTTGGAGCCAGGAGCAGGCAAAGGCAAGTAGAGATGGGACTTCATCTGTCCAGTGATGGTGAACTGAGACATTGGCTACTTCACTAGCAGATGTACCTAAGTCACTGCTAAACGAGATGGCTTTGGGGTTTACTAGCCATATAGCTTCACGGGAATCAGATGTCTGTGCTGTCACCTAGCAGCTGGCACGTGAGAAGCTATCTTTGCTGAGCTCCTTTCTATCAATACACCAGCTGTCAGCTATTGATAAGCTCCCATCAAAATCTGTTAACTAAAAGCTCACTTGAGTGTAGCTATTGCAGCTCCAGCCACTGTGATTCTGGTGCTGTTTCTGACGACTTACAATCAGGAGACAGCCATTAACTTCAAAGGGAGATGGGTCAGCTCTCAGACTGTAAAACATAGAAGCATCATCTTGAGCGTGGCAAGGTCTGCGGGGAAGCAGTATCCTCTCCTGTTTAAACAGCACCATCTACAAGGCATGCAGTCTTCCTTCAGGTTTCTATCATGACATTCTTCACAATCCTCACAGTCCAGGAATGCTGGGTGGAAAGAGTTCACGGCTATACCTTGCCACCACTTCTTTCTTTCCAAACTCCAGTTTGGAAAGTGTTTTGAAATCATCTCCTGCCCACGATGATGTATGCCTTGTTATTCTGTTGTTTCTTTGGGACCTTGTACTTGGGACTCTGGATGAAATAAAGGTCACTTATTACCGTATATTTCAGGTCTGCCAGTTATTTTTATAAAACTACATTGCACTACAATAATTAAAAGACATTTATTTCAACAACCAGTGTGGATGATGCATTCTCAGGTCTTTTATAGAAGAATAGGTTAAGGGCAATGCTGTGAGCTTGTGTGTTGAAATGTCTGTGTGCTTATTCCAGCTGTGTCTACTGAGCATTCCCAATTCTCTCTCCCTACTTATCTGGTCCTGTTCTGAAACCCACTAAACCATGGAGCCTGAGAACATTTTCAGCTGATTAGACCATTCAGCATTATTGCACTCTGGTTCTCACCAGCATGTCTTCTTCACTTTGTCCCATATGTTTGGGCTAACCTTCCGTTCCCCTTACAAATCATTCTTCGGTGAACTACTGGCATCTCTACCCACATATTTTTGTATGCACCTCAGTAGGAAATGTATGAAATCAGCATGCCTTAAAGAGCATCTCAAGCAGGTCAAACTTTATATTCCTAATGAAAAGTCTTAACAATGTTGCTTCAGACTCAGCTGCAATTCGGCCTCTCACTTTCTTCCTTCTAAATATGATTTTATTTGGTATCTTAAAAACAAGTTCCAGGAAATTCCATCTGGTCTTGTTGTGAATCATAAGCCTACTGTGTCTCTTCTCTGAATACTGGCTTGGCTTTGCACAATTTTACATAGAAAATGATGAGAATAGAAACTTGCATTGACTTCATTGGAAGAAGTTGAAATTTCTTTTAGTTTGTTGTCAGTATGAAAGCTCAAATGAAAATATTTTCTCAAAAAAAAAGAATGTTTGGGAAATGTGTGTAGATTGAAATGATAATTGAAATCACAATTTTGTTCCAAAAGAATTGAAAGTTTGATTCCAACTTGCATATTTTAAATAGGTTCTTTGATTTTTAAAACAAAATTTCAGAGGATTGAACATCCAGAGATGGTTTTAACCTGGGGAATGGGCTTGTTCTTTTTCAAACTCAGATCCCACCATCCCACTTCAATCAACTGTTGAGGAAAATAACAGAAACTCATGAAACTTTTGGGTATTTAATCTTTATTTTTTCTCAAGAAAAGTAAGAAACAGCTTTGTGCAAAATAATAAAAGCAATGTAAAGGTCATCCAGCACTTCTGGGAAGCTGGGCTGTGCTTGAATACTCAGTGATCTTGAAATAAGTTAGTACCTTTTTCTCTGTTTGCAATGCCAATAGCACAATGCCTGTCAGAGACATGGACGAGGACTGTCCCAGTGAAAGACATTTTGGGTGCCTGTTTTGTTTTTTCACCATTGAAAGTCATGAGATCCTGTCAGTTACACTCAAGGCTGTTTTGTTGGCAGTGGTTGTTTTTTTTCCTTTTTTTATATAAGCAAATTTGAATAATATGCAGCAAATTGAATGACAGATACAATTTTGAAGGCTAAAAACCTAAAACCTTTAAGCAGTGATTTAAAAGCTAATTATTATGGATATAGCCATTCAACATTCATTTCTTAATATTGTTCCCTCAAGAAATAGTGATTTAGTCAACCAATTATTTTATCTCTTTTAGGGATACTTTCTTAATTGCAAAACAATCTAAAAATATAATCAGCATGCTAAATACATGTGGTATCTTGTTTAGAATGCCATGTTGGAGGAAGAATGCAATTAAACTGTCAAAATGTAATTGTTTCTCATATTTAATTTAAAGAGGCTGATTCACATTTGCTTTTCATGTTTAGGAGTTAAAAAACAAAGCAAGCTACTACTACAACTACTAGTTTTTAATAAAGACAACATAAGCTCGGAGCACTGACGAAAGCTGCCTCTGTTATGAGATATTGCTATCAAAAGATAGGCAAACATTTACATTTTTTTCACTCCTCACCTAACTGCAGTTTAGAATTCAGAGTTTCAACATGTAAGAGGATATTTGTAATTTCGGGTGCAGCTCTAACATGGAGTGATGTGACAAGTGCACACTCTCCATCTGCCCCATTGCCTTTGGAGCCGCTGCTCCTCAGAGATGTCTTCCACCCATCGCTGTTTTTTCCTTGCTCTTGGAGGAAGTGCACTTTGAGTTGGGATCCATCCCATCCAACTTTCCTCCCCACCACTCCTGCTCTGGAGGAAGGGAGATACACAGACCTGCAGTGACTTGCCCCTTGTATACCTGCATCCAAAACCACCTGCCTGGTGACAGCTAGTCCAGATTTGCCTTTTTAACCATTCCACACTGAGTGACAATGTAAACAACAGAGCAGTGCAGTTCTGGGACTGCTGTTTCACAGGATACAAACCTTCAGTGTGGTGTAAGGAAATGCTAGACCCATTTAGGCAGGTCCATTATCTTCAAAAACAGCTCTGAGCAGAGAATTCTCTGACTTATGCAGATGCATGCAGATATTTTCACCATAATGCCAAAACAACCAGCTTTTGCTTCCAGGTCAGAATAAGTAGGTTTTTCTCCTTTTCTTTTAAATGTTATGTTAGTTCAGCAATCCTCTACACCTTTTTTTTTTTGGTAGCAAACGACTTCTTAAAAGTTG
Organism: Tringa tobata; assembly: GCA_033628505.1. Classification (NCBI taxonomy): domain Eukaryota; kingdom Metazoa; phylum Chordata; class Aves; order Charadriiformes; family Scolopacidae; genus Tringa; species Tringa tobata. The sequence goes on from JAHREE010000099.1 coordinate 304,752, forward strand.
TATAACATTCAGTTAAGGCAAATCCTTGAGTGAAATTAATCCAAGTCTGCTGGGCCCACGTCAAGTTGTCAGGAGTTTTTCAATCCCACTTATCTCCTGAGCAAAGATAGAAGCCCTGTGGAATCAGTAGCACTGGGATTTAACTTCAGATCTTAGATGGGGTGGAAATCTTCTAGTGAGCACCACTCTGAATTTCATTTTGTGGTGGTAAATGTGGTACCACAAATTATTCCAACCAACTCACCCCAACACTTTACACTTGGATATTTGTGCCTTAAGTGGTACATACTCTGGTGAATAGGCATGAAACACATGTACAAATGCAATCAAACAAAAGTCATGGTCATACACACATTTACAGAAGTGCATGTCTTCTTTCCTTGGGTATGTTATCTAATAGCTTATTTGGGGAATTTTACTCTCACTAAAATGCTCCCGTGTAAGTACTGTTTAAGTGAAAATTTAGATTACTGGGATTTTTTTGTAATTTTATTGTTGTGTATTTTTTGTATCCTATATATTTATTACCATTCAAACTGAGTGGATTTACTTTTATTTTAGATTATCTGTTTTGTCAATTCTGCAACTACTACAATAAATAGCAGTAGTAGATTGTTATCCCATCTATGGTGCAGCCTTTAGAGAGGACTGAGATATCAGCAGGTGGGTTTCCCACCTATTTGTTGCCAGCAGAGCAGATCTGTAGCTTTATTCCTACATAAATAGGCAGGATCTAGCAGAAGGATGGCTAAAGATCTATCTGCTGCTATCTCCTAACATCTCCCCTTCTCCTTACAGTACCCTCCTTATTTCATAACATGGTCTGGCTGCCAGTGAGATGCTATACAGGAAGGGAGAATTCTTGGTGCAAACTGAAGTACTAACAAGGCTCTGGTAAGCAAGAGTTAAGAGGTTTACAGCTATGCCAAAGCTGAATGGACAAGGATTTATACCAAATTGCAGGTGGCACAACCCTTACTGTAGAAAGAAATCCCTGTTGAATATTTTCTACTGTAGTCTTACCAAAAATTCAAGCCCAAGGAAGCCATGCAATGTGGGAAAAAGCCATTGATTGCATTTGATGGCAGTGGTGCTTTATACCAAAAAGTGCTGGGTGACTTTAGGGACACAGGAGCTGCCTAGGAATATAGCAATGGGCCTGTATTGGATCTCATTGTAGCGTGCATTTTTCGGTTTGTGTCTATATTGTTCTGCCCCATCATAAAATGGAAAATAGATTGTAGAAACCCAGGAGTCTCCACCAGACTTGACCTGTGCTTTCTGCAGGGCTTTGCCTCTTCTTTGGCAGCACGGAGGGAATACAGTGGGTCCAGGCTCCTGGGGGGAGTGTGTGTCCAGGATGCTAAAAGGCTGCTCTCTCAGCCACTTCCAGGTCCTGGTCTGCCACATTTACCAGCTAGCAAGCTCCAGGATAAAGAAAAGCAACATAGCTGCCACTTTCCCTTCTCTGTGTTATCACCACCTTTTCAGCATGATTCTGACCTTAAACCAGGGTAAGTCTGAGCTATGGATGCCATGTTTATGTGTGCTACCTCCTAAGCAACGAAGAGCCCTACATCCACAGCCAGAAGTGTGGGAGGGAGGTGCATTTTAACAGCTTGATCCTGTAAATCCTCAAAACCTGCCCCAGCTCTCAGTGGCTCCACCAAGGCTCCAGCAGATGTGGAAGCAGATGAAAAACTTCCCTGTCATCCATACGCTCCAGCCGCCATCCTCACGTGAAAAAATGATTCGCGTGTGCCAGGCCAGGCCTTGACTCGACTCTGGGAATTTCATACCAGATTTGTATCCCGTAAGAACAGGCATTAGGGTTGCCAGTTTGAAATATGACAAAACCCAGCCGCCTCAGACAAATGGCTGCTACCCACGCTCAGCTTCGTCCGCACATGTGCGGCGCTCGGGATAACAACTGCCAAGTCTATAGTAAAAGAGGCCAGGCAGGAAGCCAGCCACATGGCAACTCTAAATGATATTAATAAGACTTTATAAAAAGTTAAAAGCACAACGTAGCTTTTCAAAGTGTTTCTTCGAGGTCTCTACATATGCATAGGTGTTTCATGTCTATGAGATAGAGGCTTGGGGTAAATTTAATGCAGTATACATTTCTGCCTAAGAATTTTTTATTTTTTTTTCCTCCTGAAAGCTGTTGATGTAAACTGGGACTCATTAAAAACACCTTATGTTTTGTTTTTAGAAATCTTGAATTTATGTCATTCCCTGGATCATTAGAAAGTGATGTAGCATCAGCAACTGCTCCGAAAAAAACCTATCTTGCAAGGAGTAGAATATTCTTGCTGCAGTCAATGGCAGTAAAAGGGTGCTTAGCACCTTTCAGGAGATGCTGAGCGTCTCTCCCAGGCCTAAGTCCAGAGATAGCATTCCCAAAGGACAGATACAAGGATATTAAAAAAGACTTTGATCAAAGAAATATTGCTTCTTTCCTCCTTTCACTAAGCAGATGTGCAACGTGTCTTGGGAAAGAAATAGAAAAATTCCTGAGTGATTTATTTGATGAACCTAGTTTTAACCCAGGTTATTGCATGCCTGATACCGTGATGCTGGTTATTAGTTTCCAGTTGAAAATGACCAGATAGAGGACATATTCACTTCATCAATATAATACATTTATTGGTTGTCAAGAGAGTCACATCACACAGATATGTAAATCTGTCACTTTGTCTTAAAAGTGTATTTCTCTATTACAATGTTGCTTGATGTATGTTTTAAGGCAGTAAGGCCTTTTAAATATTAAAAAAAAACCAAGACAAGGGGGAAGATTTGTCTATTCAATCACAGGATTTAAGACATTAAAAGCAGATGCATCATTTATAAAAGTAGGATTTTATCAAATGCCATTGTAAATGAAAGAATCATATCTACCATATGTAGATATGTGAATTAAAGGAACCTTCTTTCTCAGGAAAATTAACAAACTTTTTTGCTAGCTTTAAGATGGATTAGTCTGTGAAGCTGGTTACTAGTTGACCACAAATCTCGATTTGTTGTGTCAAAACTAAAATAGAATAGAGTCTTTGTTTACATTATATAAAAAAGAAATGTTTTTCATTCTGTTTATATGTCCACTGAAGTAATCCTAGCTTTGAAAAAAAATACATTAAACATTGGAACTAAAGGAACTCAAAGAAGTTTAGTTGTAATTTAATTCTGTTCTTAAATAGAAATAATAATTTAAAAAAATAGCAAGAAACGCACTAATCCGTAGTTCTTTCTTCAAAATGTGCAGAACTGGATTTTTTGAAATATGATGGCATTCTGTATTTCAGAACAAAAAATAAGGCCTAGCATCATGACATGTTATGGCACTAATCCTGCACAAGGGTCCAATGCGGCGACGGTGGCATGCGTTCGCTAACAGCTTTCGCTCCTCTGTGTAGCGTAAGACCAGGTTGCTCAAGCACCCTGAAATACTGAACCAGAGCCTCATTTTTTTTCTGTTGACCCTATCTTTTTTTGTGATGGGACAGACCAATATGGCACATGACTCACTTGAGTCGACATGAAGCCTGTCAATGGTTGCAGTGAGATTCGTATCAGGCTTTTGGGAAATAGCTTAAGACAATGGTTTTGCTGTAGAAATGTTGTTAAGTGAGAAAAAATATTATTTATTTTGATCATGCAATAGTGAGTTATGTGTGTGTGTGTTAGTTATCTTAGTGCAAATGCAAAGGAACTGCAGGACTAAATAGGAGACCTTTATCTTCCAATGATAAGAAATTCTCACTGTCTTTGACTGCACTCTGGGCCCATTTCGGCAGATCCTCTTTGTGTAAAACTGCAAAAACCTTGTATGATTGCATTGCCTCTGGAAATTGGTGCTATACAATCCTAGTTAAAACATGATAATTTACCAGCTGGGTGTCCTTGTTGAAAAGGATGGTGCTAGTACAGAGAAGAATATGGTAATTAATTCATATACAACCAATTTAAAATAAGGAGAGGAAAGCATGATAGGGGAATTACAAAGCATGTTGGAAAGGAAATAAAAAGAAGGACATGGAAACCCACATAATTAAGGTACAGATTTTTAACTTTATATGTCGAAGGGCAATAGATATGCAGGGCTGGAAGGGAGGAGACCTTTCAGTCTAGCCTAAGATGTTCTAACCTAAGATTTTAATGTAGTCCACAACAGAGATTTGAACCAGATGAAAAGTGTGGGGCTGGGTTACAGGCTCTCCCCTCTCTGAAATACAGGGTTGTTGATAACCAGATCTTTGGTTCCAGTTCCTCTCCAGTGAATACTCACCTAAGTCTAACACAACTAGCATTTAGTTCATCAATTTACGTTATAGACTCTACATTGTAACAGCCCTCCACTTTGCAAAACATAATTCATTATCATGAAAAAAGAACACTAAGACTAAGAGGACATTGAGGTTGATCATAGCCTGAGCAGCTTCCCTGGTGTCCAGTGTGCAGAGCCATCTGCCTGGGCTTCATATTGCCTCTTTGAGTGGAACAGCAACTTCAGGAAGGAGAAGTTGCAATCATAAAAACAGTTTTCCAATTTGGTCACGCTAGGAGAAGCTGCCATACAGTAAATGATAACTTATGGCTAATGCTTCTTAAATACTCCTAAGAAAACCAACAGACTATGAGATTGTGTATGGAAGTGCCTAGTACATCTTGACAGGGTTTCCAGGAGAATTTGTGGGTGTGAATTGGAATGGTGGCTTTACTCAGAAGTGTTGAAGTCAATGGCGAACCTAAATGTAGTGATGTTGAGGCTGCCACGAGGCACAGCAGTTCTGCACAGTGCGTGTGCTAAGTTCATTGCAGAGAACATTACTGACTTCCTTTCAGGATTTTAAAAAACCCACATTGTTGAGACTGTTTTTATGTCGGTTTTCCTGTTCTCTTGGCTTCAGTTGCGAGGACAGAAGTTTCTGGGCTCAGAACCTATTAAAATGGTCAAAATGAGTTATTCAAGACCTTAAAAATAGAGGTGAGAGAATGGAAGTGTTTTGCTATTGTTTTAAGAAATTGTTAACAGCAGTTTTTACGCTGGAATAAAAATAATTACTGCTACTCCCACTTTTTTTCACACAACTGAACTGATGCTTTCCAGCCAAAATAACTTAAGGCTCTTGATGTTTTAGGTGTAGCATGTACACACATGGAGAGGTTTTCCCTGGATCTTTCCACCCCATAGAGACTTCCAGGGATTTCACAGTTTAACTGCAGAGTCCTGGACATAGCAGCAGTCACAGACTCTTTCACCATTTCCAGAAGAGGGAATACACCTTGGAAATCAATTTGTTTTTTGTGGTAACGTCACTAGTGGCCCAAGTTCCCTGCAGGGCTGCCTTGAAGGAGAAGGAGACGGGGCTCTGCTGAGCACAGGTACCCAGCAAAGAGTTGTAGATATAGCTCAGAATAACAGGTACTGGCCTTGGCTGCCACCGTCCCATCCCCGAATGCACCTGCCTCTCCCTTTCCACCTCATCCACAGACACCATATTATCTCCTACCTGGCTCCTGCCTTGGTCCTCTGTCTTCTCCCTCCTCCTTCTCCCCCCGAGTGCCCTGATTTTCCCCTGGCTCCTACCCATACATACACACGCCTGCCTGCGTGCACTAAGCATAGTAGTAGTAGTAGCTTTTATTACTCTCAGTTCTTTATTAATGCCACATGTGCTGTTGTAAGGTTAAGTTATTAAGTGATATCCAATAATTGTCTCTGCTCTAAAGTGGACGTTTCATTTAACTATACTCATGTGGATCTGTTTCAGTACCATTTATCATGACCACATTTTAAGAAACATTTCAATAGGCCGTTTCTCTCTTTCCTTTCTTTAACGTAAGTAGACCTAAAAGGTCCCGGTCAAAAATTAAATACAATTACCTTTGAAACAGCATAAGGGAACGTGGGGTTTGCATGTGCTGTGGAAGTTAAAATACACATTTTACCAGGCTATCATCTCAGCTGCAGAGTTAATTTTAGTGTATTTGTGCACTTGCTGGAAATGCTTACATGAAGGCATACAATGACCTGTTTAGTTTGCAGGAGAAAATTATGTCATTTGCAAGCAAGCTTTCAGCTGTGATATTTTATAATTGTTTAGATGAAAACCTGATAATCCTCTACTCCTTCACATAAACGGCAATCCATCTTTAAAACTGTGATAATTCATAAAACCTGCAGCTTAATAAACTAACAAACCCCAGGCCTATGTTATTTTAAGGGAAGTCAATCTTTGATCAGTCAAGCTGAAATGGGTCTGATAAGTGGAGGCCTTACTCACAGGGAGCAGCACTCCAGTTTGTTATTGCTATTTGCTCATCATCCTCAAGTGCAAAATAAGCAGAAGTCTTTCCGAGCTTCTTATCTCTTTTCACTTTCTTCTCTAGATCTCTGTCGCTTTAATCCAGCATGTCTGCTGCTGGTTAACAAGGAAATCCTGTGTCAATTATCGCCAACAACTTCCTGCTGTGAAGCTGTGGGGAATCAAAGCTTTTGAGAGCCTTTTTCACACCAGAGAGTAGTGCAGGGCCTAATTAAATGGCCCTCATATCCTGCAGCCTACTGGTGGCCAAATGATAGAGAGCTAATGAATGATAACCTAATTTTTTTTTTTTTTTTTCCAAGAATTGTTTTGATTCTTCCGGTCAGTTGTGCATATTGAGTTGCAGCTCATTGTTTGTGCTTCGGGCTGAGGAGGGCGTCAAAAGGTAAAACTTGGGAAAGATACCAATCTGCTTGGTTTATTGTGCGCAGACCTTCGATTATATAAATATATATATTGCATATCGGGAAGGATATTTGTTAAAAATTGCTTTGCTGAAATGTGTTGCCCTCTTTCCTTGATATGAATTGCTTTGGTGACTCTTATACACATGTGGGCTGCAAAATTGTCCTATAAATCCCCCTCATAAATGCTATCGCTACAATATTATTTTTACAGAATCACAGAATAAGGTATCTGCCATCGCTCGTGCACAGCTGCCCCAGTTCCCCCTCCTCGTTTTTCTTCTCCTTTTTCTTTTTTTTTTTTCCTTTCTAAAAATCATTCTACCAAGAACTTGATCTCCTGCCCGAACAAAACTGCAGCTCTTGTACGGCTCCTGCTTGAGATTAACTAACCTTATGCTAAAGTTACACATAAAAGAAACGCAAATCTTTGCACCTTCACTGCTTTTAAGTTCAGACAAGCACCCCGAATCGCCAGCTGCCTCTGCCTGTGCCACGATGCTGTTCTGTGAGCACTTGGTCGTTGCAGTCCCGTGCTGAGCACCCCTTGCATTAGTCCAGTGCCCTAGCAAGGTTACCAGCAGCAAAATAACCTCAGGAATAAATAAAATACCTGGGCGGATAGCAAGATACTTGCATTTACCCCAATTGCTCATTTCTGAGGGTCCTATCATAGTACATGTGCATGAGGTGACAGACTTAGAGGTACCATGGGAGCCCTAACTCTGAATTTCCTGACTTTTATGGTTTTACATTACAACTTTAATGTTCCATTAGCATAGTTTTTTGTAGTTAATTTCCTTGGGGAGCTTGGGAGAGTTCAGGTTGGGTTTTTTTGGTTGGTTTTTTTTTTCTTTATTTAAATAAAAGCAGGGGGTTGGAGAAAGATGGTCAAATCTGACCAGCTGCTTCAAAACGTTTAAAAGGATTTAATAGGATTTTTTTTTTTTCTAGAGAGTAGCAAATCCAAAATGCCAGCCAGAAGTATGCAACCTGCTTTCAAATACTGAAAAGCTCAGGGTCCATCCTGCCTCATTTCATACCTAGAACTCTGGATGAGGCTGGCTGATGCAAGATCCGGTGTTAAGATTTTTTTTGGGTGTGTGTGGGTATTTTGTTTGGGTTTTTGTGTGTGTGTGTGGGTGGGTGGTTGTATTTTTTTTGTTTGTTTGTTTTCCTTCTTTTTTTTTTTTGGCAAAAAGGCACAGACAATCTGCATATGCTTTTCTCCACAAAGCTTTTAAGTTTGAAAAGCCACACCTTAACTGGGAAAAGTTACTGTGGAAGCAGTAACAAGAGGGGAAAGACAGAAAAGAAGCAATTTCATGACGCTTGAATGTTCTTTGGGTTGCGTGGCAGAAAGCTACTGTTCATCTTAGAAATGAAAATGTTCAGTGAGATATCATCTTAAATTAACTAATGATCCATCTCGCTCTTCATATCTCAGCCTTTCAGGGTGGAAGGAGGAACTTTGCTGCTGTGGTGTGGAGGTGTTCAGCTGGTGCCAGACAGGAGGAAAAGAAGCATCAGGGAGAGAAGATATTTCAAAGGTGGGTTGCATGCTTTTGCAGTTGGTGTTTGTTGGCTGCTGCAGGTTCACATACTAGGGCTTTGACTGTGCTCTCTTGGGTCAGGTGAGTATGAGCATACCAAAAAGAGTCCTCTCCTTTGGACTAATATGAGACATTATGAGTCAGGGCCTGGATTCTTTTCTTAATAACAAACGCAGGAATCTTTTTATTTTGTTTTTCTGTGTTTAGAGCCTTTAATGTCCAAAATTCTATCTCTGCTGTTTGCAGAGAAAGTTAAACTTCAATAAAACTGGGAAACCCCCCATAATCACATGACTTCAGGGGCTGAGGATTCAAGAAANAGGAACTTTGCTGCTGTGGTGTGGAGGTGTTCAGCTGGTGCCAGACAGGAGGAAAAGAGGCATCAGGGAGAGAAGATATTTCAAAGGTGGGTTGCATGCTTTTGCAGTTGGTGTTTGTTGGCTGCTGCAGGTTCACATACTAGGGCTTTGACTGTGCTCTCTTGGGTCAGGTGAGTATGAGCATCCAAAAAGAGTCCTCTCCTTTGGACTAATATGAGACATTATGAGTCAGGCTCTGGATTCTTTTCTTAATAACAAATGCAGGAATCTTTTTATTTTGTTTTTCTGCGTTTGCAGCCTTTAATGTCCAAAATTCTAGCTCTGCTGTTTGCAGAGAAAGTTAAACTTCAATAAAACTGGGAAACCCCCCATAATCACATGACTTCAGGGGCTGAGGATTCAAGAAAAACGCCTGCAAAACACTGTGTTTAAAGTTATCGAGGGCCAAGCAACAGTTTCCTTCCCCAGATAATGAGCGATAAAGTTGCAGTGAGAGTATGGATGAGGCAATCTTTTCTTTCTCTTCCTCCTTTCCCTGCTAGTCCTCTGATCCTCAAGTCCTGGCCGCTGTTCCCGAACAAGACAGCGTTGGCTGTGGATTGTATTTTCCCCGGTATAAATGATTCACTTGCATCCCCACGCTGCCTCCAGCAGCCAGTAGAACTCCTGCCATCGGTTAAAAAAAAAAAGCTTCAGGATTTAAGCAGCAAAAGAGGCAAGTTTTTAGGCCCTGAGTCAACAAAGCATCTTAGCAGATGTGTGCTAAGCATCTAAGTGTCCCCTTCCTGGCCCTTGCTTTTATGTTTAAAATTACAAATGGGCTTATAAGGCTTGCTGAGATGGAGAGTTCAGCCAGTATCTCACTGCTCAGGTACTACCTCCATTCTTCTTGACATTTGTTGACACAATGAGCATTCATTACCTCATGGAGTGCAAATTTTATTTGCTAGTTTTGGAGCTAATTAAATAGTTTCATAGTGCAGTTAAAGATATTGCCCATATCAGTACACTGACATGTGACATCTCACTGTACAGGTGATGCAATTAAGTCTTATGCATATTCTTATATTTTAACATGGATTTAACATTTTTTCCCTTCAAATAGAATTAAAAAGCCCAGAACCACTAATTACAGTTTGTAGCCGCTCTGAAAGCACTGCTTTTGTGGATTTCTGCAAAGTCTTAAAATATATATTTCCCTTAGCTATTAATAGCGCTAGTGGATATTTGCTAACAGATGACATATAGCGATGAGGCTAAAAGGAAATAGATTTTAAACAGTCGTTCTTTGCTTCCTCCCAAAGTGCCAAAAACGTTTTAGGGTTTACAAACCATAGACCATATTTTACTTCCAGCTCCAACAGTATAAATTTAATACTCTGCATAAAGCAGAATTTGATCCATACTTCCAAATATATTTCTTAATAACAGAATAAATAAATACACTTTCAAATCCCATGGGGAGCTTTACCTGACAATGTAATGGGCTAAACAGCTTCAAGGATTTGATATTAATTCACTACAAGAATATTTCAGCTAGTTGTATTTGTTTTTTCTTCCCAGGCCTAACCTATTTCTTTTATTAAAAATGATAAAGTCTTGATCCTGCTTCCATTTTAAGCATCACTGCACCAGGTCTGATATAAATTTATTAATTTTTTTTTTTTTTTTAAAAAATCCTGGTCTGCTTCTCAGATGGAAACAGAGAGTATTTGCTTCTATTCACACCATACACCAAACTATGAATATTATTTCAGTTATGATTTCCTATGTGTCTGTACTAAGGAAAGAGTGGAAATAAAGGACAAAACCAATAAAGATTCAAAACCAAAAGCATATGTACGGGAGAGTAATACACAAAACAAAACAGGGGCTGTTAAACAGATGACTCCACTGAAATGTAAAATATTCCACAAGTTTTGGCAACTTTGAAATGCTAGACTTTCTACATTTCATCTATTAATCATTTGAAGGGACTTTTTTGGTTAGCCAAAAGACAAAGTATTCCCTAACTACGTTAGTGACTGTGTGCATATAACTCCAGCTGTAACTGCATCAACAAATATGATGAAAAACAAGGAAGTGCTAATAAATTAAAAATGATCAGTGACCAATGAGCATCAGAACAAAACGACAAATTCTTAGGCAAATGGCAATTAACTAGACTATAAAAATCAGAAAACAGACTGGCTGAGTGTCTAGAAAATGTTAGGAATGAAAAAAAGGGACAATTTTGATGGAAAGTTTTCAGACAAAAATTAATTGTTTCACCATTGAAATGAGTCAAATAATGAAAAGTTAAAAAAATAAAAGGAAAACCTCCACAATAGGCAAATCCCTGTAGATTGTAAGCAGACAAAACTTCCAACACCAAATAAAACACTGTTCCCACTTAGGCTCCACATTAGCACCTTCCTTTGGGAGGGTTCAATAATTGACAGATCCAGTTATTCCAATTAAAAAAAAATAAGAAGAAAAAGAATCTGCATATTAAATAACACAGTTGTAGAGTAAACATAAAAGTCAGTAAAAGAACAGTAAAAATACCTTTGCTCATAGCAATATGCTATTCATTTAGTTGCCTGGAGAGTATCACTCATGAGTCCTTTAAGTACTGTCACAACAAATCATTGGAAACTGATGAATACACAATCCAGGATCCCAAACAACAAACTATTACAAACTATCTATGTGTGAAAAGACTGCTGGAAATTCCTCTAAGCCTCTGTAAATAGCTTTGAGGGAGGCTGGTTGAGGGCCAGACGCCCACCAGAGGCAAATCCTTCCTGATTTTAACTTCGCTTTAGCTGTGCGTTTTATACCCAGTAAAGGTTATTCCCCTCTGAATAAGTGAGACCTCAGTTGTCCTCTTTCTGGTCAGGAGAATAAGACAATAATGCCTCTTGGTCCAACCAGCATGTATGAAAAAGTAATAATACTGTAAATACGATGTGAAGTTTTAAAAACTGGATAAAATTTAGTAGTTGTTCCTAGATAGCTCTTATGGAAGCAGAGCATCAAAATGAAAAGGTAATCTAAATTGGCCTGGGCAATATGATCTCACCACAAAGTTTACATTTAAACTTTATGTTCCTCTACAAAGGCTTATATTTTATGCAGAGTATCTCCAAGAGCACCACAATAGCAGCAGAAGAGCCAATACAGTTATATGTGTATTACAAACACATGGCACTTGCCTGGATTTCTCCAGCTGGAGATACATCCTGATGTGTATGGGGGGAAAAATAATAAATATTTGAAATCTTAAAAGTGTACATTTTCACACTGATTTAGGTTTTTCAGATTGTGCTCCATTTTCCCTGTGACACACCAAATTATCTCATCTGTAAACTGGCCGTTTGAGTTATTTAATTTACATATAATCATTAATTAAACTATTGAGTGGAAGGGATATTCAGATTAAGAACAAATGAACAAAACTGATCTTTAAGTATTCTGTTCTCTTAACCATTTTTGGAATGCTGATGCTTAGTGAATTGAGGTGCCAGGACCATGGCAGTCAAAATAAAATTGCTGAAGTTGCTACAGAGAAACGGGGGGAAGGATGGCTGAGTGCCAGGGGTGTGTCTGACCCTGTGAAATAGGGATTCATTCTTCTGATCATTAAAATTACTTTAGGAAAATAGACAGGCAAGGGTGAGGGATTGCTTTCCTGGTGAAGGCATCTGGCTGAAGAGTGATAACCTTACTCTCACAATGGGGCTCGATGTACTGAACTGGGCAGCACTACTCATTTGAGTAATTTAAGCAAAGACATAGCCCTTTAAAAGGGCTTTCCATCCACAGAAATGAAATTGTTACTTTTGGAGACTTTAGGGCAGGGTGACTCAACACAAAGTGCTAAAAAATTTGAGGACAGCAGGTTATTTCCCCTGATTTGCAAGATATTTCCTTATTAGAATTTGAATTGTCCCCCCACCTAATGGATCAGAATAGATCGCAGCTTTCCATAAGAGCCTGACTTTCTTTATATGGGGGAAACTGTAGGAGTATGAAATCCCTCTTTTTTTAAATTTTATTTTCTTCTTCTTCTTTTTAACTAAAAACCAGAAATATAAACATGTGGGTATTTTTAGGGAAATCTCAGGATTCTGAAAATATGCAGAGCATTTGGACTTAGAGCAAAGCAGAGTATCTCAGACTGAGGGTCTTCATGGTTTCCTCCCCTTCTCCTGCCTTTTTTTTTCTCCTTCTCATCTGAAACAAACTGATTATCAAAGCTCAGTCACTGAACCTAAAGCTTTACAGTATGTGAGAGCCACTAACCTCAATAGACACTCTGCTTAGTTAACTGTGAATATCACATCTTTCTTTCCAGGAATAACGGTTCCAAATGTCAATAGCTGTTTTAGCCATGTTTGATAGGTACAGTAATGTCTGAGATGGTGCTTCTCAGACCCTAGCTATAAATGAGGATTACTAAGAATTTTTATGCATTTTGTTATAAACTGAGACCAACTGTGACGTGACACTGACATGTACCAGCAAAAAACGACAAAAATCAAATACTTTTCTATGCCAATTGTGCACAAAGAGTTGGATCTAAGCGTTATTATAGCAGAGCCTTTCATGTTACTACAGCCATGGTTGTGTTTGCATTTCCATAATAAAACCTATTTTCAGGGGGTTTATAACTCGGCTGTAAGAAATTTACTCTCTGCTCCAACTTGGCATAACAAGGTATCAGCCGGAGAGCTGCAGCCCTCGAGCTTTAACATTCCCCCTCTGCTGCAGGAAGAAAGGGTTTGTTTGCTTGCTTGTAAGTGTTCGATGAAATTAATTCTGCAAAGCCAACATGGGCATGTGTAGGGGATCTGACAATCCCAGATATGGTGGACCAAAGTCTCGTTCCAAATCTCTGTCTGTCTGCGGAAGTCTTGCTGAAGAGTAACTAAGGGAACTGCAGATGGAGTTGGGTACCAGGAGATGTCTGTGTGAGGCATTTTTCTGAAGACCAAGCCCAAACCCACCCTTTGGTGTTTTTTGCAGGACCGTGTGCTTGAGAAAAAAGTGTGAGAAATCAAGCAGGAAAAACTGAAGAGAGAAATTAGTTTCGCAGAGAGCTGACAGTGGGGGGAGCAGCCTGGTTTCTCATAAAACAGTTTTAGACTGTAGGTCCAGTTCTGCCACAACATTCTCTCCAAGCACGGACACCACAGGGAAATACAGCTGTTGTGAAAGTGCGTGGTGGGAGAGGGAGAAGAGAAGGGATTTATTTTTTATTTTTTTTTAGCTTCTTTTCAGACAGCTGGAGCATGAGAAGTTGGAAAACGATGCATTAAACTGGAGCCTGTGCTTAGTGCAAGCCACTGCGGAGGTTGGTACAGCAGGTAATGGGCTCCAAGGGACCCTCTGCTTAGCAGCTGTGCTGTTTCCCGCTGGAGCTCTTCCAAGATGCATGGATTTTTTTTTCTTGGGGGACTGTAGGTAAGACTAGGAGTCAGGAAGTAATAAATCTCATTATTACCATTTATTGTTAGTAAACATTTATGCAATGGTAATGTCTGGAGGTGCCAGCCAGGTACCTGCTGTTTCTCCATCACTCTCTATCTCAGCTGAGCCCCTCAACGACGGAACATCAGGAACATGCAACCTTTGGATGTCTGGACTTCCTTAGGACTTTCCATGGCCTGGTCCTTGGTAAGGGCTGGTTGCTAGAGCTCACCATTGGGAGGATGGGGTCTTGTGTTCAGTCTCGCTGGAGGATGTGGCACACTGAAGTCTTTGGTGCGTAACTGCATTCCCCATAAGATGAATGGACTTCTCCCAATCACTGATTTAAGGAGTGAGTGGGGGGTGGGGGTGGGAGAGCAGACAAATCTTTACAAGCTGCAAAGTTACTATATCTACAAGGCACAGACAGAGCCAGAACCATGGGGAACACAGGATGGAAACAATCTGCAGAGCAGATTTGCCTGGAGCTATGCTGCCTTTGAAAGGAATGATGCCGCTGGCGGCGTGGGGAGGGGGACGGGCAGAGATGCAGGGCTACACCCACGCAGCAGGTACCACCACCGCTTCCCACACCACCCCTCTCTGGCCTCTGCTCTTAACCAGGGTGAGATTCAGACCAGAGATGACTGGGGTTAAGGTATTCCAGGTCCTCCCTAGACCAAAGAATCCCAAAGGAGCTTTTGGAGGTGGGTGGGGATTTATTTGTGCCACGGAGATTTGGTAACTTCATCCCTTCACCAGCAATCAGGTGATTCCTTTATTCCTTCTCATTCCTCAAGACATCTGGGTGGAGAAGGGGGTCAAGGGGCAGTGGGTTGTTTGAAGTGCTGAAAATGTTCCTCCCAGGCAGGAGGAGAAAGATGTCCTACTACCCCTGGGCTGTCCACCCAGGCCCTGGGATTCTGGAGGATGTACTGGGACACAGGACCAGATGTACTGTGAGAAATTAGTGACCAAGGGATGGCAGCTGTAAAGGTGATGTTGTCTCTCGCTCTCCCCACAATTTTTCGTGCCACATTAAATACATTTTAAAACACCATCACTATGTCCATCACCTCGCCTCGGGGCTGTGCTGTGCTCCTCAGTGCAGGGGGATGAATCTCTTGCACCAGTGCAAAGCTATGCAGCCCTCGCAGGGAAAGGACTAATTCTGGACTAAATATCCTGAAATACTGTCAAATACTTTTCAAAATGATTGTAATTGTCTGTTCCGTAGTAATTGCATGTTCCTTAGTTTATCTTTATTTTTAAGCTACAGACTCATTTGGTGTTTGTATATTTTGCAAATGTAATTTGAAAATCTTCCACATAAGATAAATTTCCCTAACAAGATGTGATAGGGAATTCATGTCAGGCATAATAGGCTATCAAAGGAAATGCTGCATTTGGATCTTTTGTGCTATATGTATGAAATGTACAAAGTAATTATAAATCCTACAGTATCAAAATTGTCCATTTACGAGACGAACGTTGCTAAAAAAAGACTTCTGATATTCTGATTGTATTAAGAATAGCGTAAAACCTGCTAGGCCAAATTCACCCCTGCAATAACCTATTTTAAACAAGGAGAATACATTTATTCTCTGTATTTAAGTATTTTCTATATTCTAAATAATACATAAATTTAAATCCAGTGACTATTTCCTAAGGTAGCTTAAAAAATTAACCGAATATTTAATTTGGTTCCAACTTACATTTTATTTGTTACTTTGACTTACATTTTTCTGGCTTTTAACTAAAATTTAGAATTTATATCAAGATAGGATTTAATGTAAATCCATTTTAAGGTAAAATATTAACAGACTTGTTCCACAGGGAGCAAAGTAATCATGGTAGATGCATTTATTGCAATGAGCTTCGAGCACATCTTGTCTACTTTTATGACTTTCTTATGGATTTTTTTGTTGTTTGTTTTTTAACTCTACTAGTCCGGGCTAAATTCTGCTTGAATAACAAGGAAAAATCAAAAAATTACCTCCTTTTCCTCTTCTCATTCCCATGACCAGTCCTCTGCTTCTATTATTGCACTGACCCTGAGCTCCATTTATATGCTGGCGGGTGTAATGGAAGAGCTATCATGATGGGCAGAGTTTCCTTCCATGTTTTCCTTTCCCTACCAAGCAAACAGCATGGATGAGGCTGGGTTCCATCTTCTGCCTTTGCTCGTACATGGATCTCTCTCTCCTCGGAAGACAGGTTTCACAGTATGCATAACCTTTGCCAAACTGTCATAGCAACAACCGTAAAATGGCTACATCTGTGTTTAAATGGATTTGCTAGGACTTATGGGATTTTATTTTTTTTTTTTTCCCTATGTGAAAATGTACTTCCCAGGAATAAGAAATGAAAACCTGCAAGGAAAGGCAATGTGAGTTAACACTTACCAGCTGGAAAAGGGAGAGAGCGAGAGCAAATAGCAGCAAGTTCATTCAAAAGCTGTAGCAGCTTGTTTCTGTGAAATTTAAAGGATCAGTCCCAAAAAGGCATGCTGGGGGAAAAAAATCTGTTAGAGGACAACTTCTTCCAGAGAGAGTTAATAGAGACCAGACAAAGAGGAAGGCACTCCCTGACCTCAGACACTTTGCTGCAGAATGAAAAGGCAGTACCAGCTGCACGAAGGAAGATACTATCTGGCCAAGTTGAAATAGTCCTGTAGTATTTTATTTTTGCAACAGTTCAAGAACAATTCAAGAACTCTGATTATCAGCCTAGTTCATAGGAGTCTTAAATTATAAATGAAAAGCATGAAACACTAACATGGAAAACGATGTTACTTATGTTTAGTGGTAATGTAAACTTTAATATGGTACGATAGCGTGTATGTCATGAAAGGGGTTACGGCCACATCCCACCTCACACACCCAAGCCTGCAGTCACACGGAGCGTTTGATCATCCCAGCACGTGTCCTCCTCCTGCATCCCTATCTCCTGTCGGGGGGAGGACGTGCACCCCAAGGGCCCATGCGAATGCCAGCGGGGGCTCCCTTCAGCAGCTCCGGGAGCTGAAGCCGTTACAGCTGGTACCAGTTACAGCTGGTACTAATTAATACACCTAAAAGATGCCCAAAAGGATAACAGAGTCCTCCTCAACAGATGCACCGTGAGAGATTACTCTGCCGGAAACCGTTTTAATCCATCATCAATAATATGTTGATTTATTCAGTTTTCCATTTGATCCTAAAGCTCTGGCGTGTGTGTGTATTTCTGAAAAATTGCGACAGGCAACAGTAACATTATAAAATACCCCCAAGTTCCAAAATTAAAATAAAACCAATAAACTCAGAGACTGAAAGTCCTGTGTGCTCTCCCTGCAAAGGGACATCCACAGCCTGTTGGAGGTGCAGCTGCTTCTTCCATGCAGAGCCCACCATGGCCCTGTTGGAAAAGGACATTCTGAAAGGTGTGATAGTGGGGGCTGGTCCTGGCCCCAAATCCCATCTCCTCATGGGGTGCCTGTTGGTGACACCAGGCAGCAGGTCCTAAATCAGCCCTTTGTGCAGGGCAGCCTTAAATCCACAGGCAATTCACAGTCCCCCAAATATCCCCCAAGCATCAGTGGTACCCCTGTGGCTGGTGCGAGCTGGGAACAACCAACCGTGAGTATCAGCACAGTTCAACAATGTTTGTCCAAGTAAGAGTGATGTCAGACATAATTCTTTGTTTCTGTTGTTATTCTGAAGGTTAAGGATGCAAAGTTTGGCAAAGTTTTCACATTTGCTCTAAAATATAAGGAAATGTCAATCTTCCTTGTTAACTTGTCGTGAGCGTGCAGAGAAAAGAGAGGATATGGGTGAAGACAGAGGTTCCATTCCAAGATTTCTCCTAATTTGGAAGAAAAACCCATCAGGTCAGGGTTCTCTTGCTACTAATGTTTTGAAAGTTTCTGTGTAAATACATCATCAGGCATCATTAAAAATTTGGAATTCAAGCTAGTCTCTGTTGAAAGACATACATTAATTTGCAGCACAGGAATATATTTCTTTTTTATCCATAATTTGGCAAGTTTGGGAAAATGTTTTCTTTGCTGAGGGTCAGATATGCCCTTCAGACACTTTTGGAAGGTCAGAAGTTATCATGAATCTTCCCATTATCCAGCAAAAAGTCAGAAAAAGACCTTCATCTTACATGGTTGAATCACACATAATGAGTTTCCTCCCTCTGTTTACATAAATATTAATATAAGGATTTGACAGAGTGTGATAAATTTTCTTTTCCTGAGCTGGGCCAAAAGCAATTTAACAGATTGAATCCTATTCCTCTCACTTCGCTGTCTGCTATGGCAAAGGTTGAAAAGATGTAATTTTTTCTTTTCAGGCCACCATCATCAATGTTGATCTGAAGATCAGCCTGTAGCTGACTGTAGGGATAAATCAGTGCAATTAAACATCTAACACAGAAGATTCAACTATGAGACTGAACACGGGGGATAAGTCAGCATTGGCTCTGTCTCAAGTTCCCTTCTCTCCTTTCCCATTTGGCTCTGGGCTTTGGGGGGCTGCAGGCACTACAATAATATTTTTCCTTTGATATGTCCTCTGACTGGTGGGCAAAGCTGGAGGCCCATACTCTGAGATTTTCCCTTCTACTGAGGGGACAATGGCTCTGACGTCAAGCTGTTGCTCAGGAGTGATTGTTGCAAAGTTTCGGAGAGGATTTTTGTGTTCACTGGAGGTCAGCTTTTGATGAACTTTCTCATGAGTATGCTCTGCTGTCTTCTCCCATGTTCACAGGAGACCACGGACAGACCCATAATGAGGGGAAGGCTGCGAAGAGAGATGATGGTACTGAAAGAAATGTTCTGTACAATTATTCTCCACAAAAGGCCTTTATGAGGTGAGTTATGGTATATCTGAGAAATGTTTGCAGCAGGAAAAAGCCTCTGGTTGGTTATTTAAGGACTGATTCTCCATCATCCTGGATCTTGGTCTGAATTTTGCTTACAGTAAGATTCCTTTTAAGCTGCTCTATTTGACAACATATGTACATTTATATAAATAAAAACCTTACAACTTTAGACAACAACCACTGATTTTGAATATACATTTCATAACACACACAAATGCTCCCACATGAGTAAAATAGCTAGAGCAAAGAATTAATCATATAACTAGTTAATTTAACTATGGCCTTATTTGCCTTATTTAACTTATTCACCCTCCTTGTGCTATTCATTAAACATACAGAATGGAAGAGTGAAATGAGAAGTGAAGGAAAAAAATCTATCCTAATGGCTTTTTTTTGTTGGTGATGTTATTTTTTTTTTTCATGTGCCCATTTAAATGGCTAATCCTCCTCCATGGTAGCTGGGGTTTTGGGGAAGACATTTTAACATGGCCGAGACATACTTGGCCTGTTTTGGCATTGGATTTGTTTTGATTGTTTGAAGAGATGGGAAAAGAAGATGCTTAGAAAAGTTCTGAGCATACATTCAAGGTAAAAGTCAAAAGAGAAATGAAATAAAGCCTTACATGTTAGTGGAGAGCAGCACCAACCTCCTGGCACATTGAACTGTAATAAGCAGCCATCTGTCCAAGCTCCTTCTGTTTCACAAATACTTTATTAACATTAACAAAGATGAAGTAAAGCCCAACCAAACCCAGTAAACAAATAAACATCCCCTCCCTTGGCCGTCGACTGACACTTTGCTATGGAGTTCATGTTATTAATGAGTTTGTGGGACAGGAATAAACACAACACAAACATAAACTTACCCATGCCAAGGTTCATGGAAAACATGCAGCGCAGAAGGTAGTGCTAAGGCAGACGAGCAAAAACAGGAGGTTGTTCCTAAATGCACAGCCAACTAAGTGGGTGATGAGGGTAATCAAATCTGCTGTTTATCAGAAATAACCCTGGCAGCAAGGGAATAACCTGCAGGTGAATGTGAGGGGGTGTCAGTATGGCCCCAAACACTGTATCTGAAATTCTGAGTGCAGATAGTACAGAAAATGGGTTTTCAATGGCTCCTTAACGTCAGCTGCTGAAATGTAGGGGAAACTGGGCACCAAAATCCCAAGGCGCTGAGGTACTTGGAAAATGTGGGTCAGATTTCCCACCAGACCGTGGCTGGAGGGTCTCAGTGCTGGCTTTCTACTTAGACCTACCTGCACATGTCTCCATTTCTCTCCTTGATGTCAACGGGAGTTCCCTGCATGTGGAGAAGAGCTGAATATTACTGTCAAGATCTGCCGTGCAGATCTGAGAGAAGAATTTTTGTCCTTAAGTGTTGAAAATGTAATGATCTATTTGATAGTGAGAAAAAAAGACAGAAACAGTATGAAGATTTTTAAAAGAAAACACACACACACACACAATCTGAGCAGCCTTTGAAGTCAATGGCTTTGAAATAAAAAGCAGCCACTTTACCAGCCACGTGAAACATATTTTGTTAACATCCTAGGTGTTGTATTTAAAACTGAGTTGGCCAAATTTTACCGTCAGAGGCTTGAATATAACTGGAAGCAGAGATCATATCTGTGAGTCTCAGGATGTTATTAGTTGTTTTAAATGAAACTAATGTATGACAGCATGCCAGGAGATCTCACGAGGCCAGTCCGAAGGAAGGTATTTTGGGGAGTCACCAGAGAGTGACTTTATTCTTTCTGTTCTGCTAACAGAGCAGCCACCAAACCCCTTGCTTCACAGGACATATTTGATCCCTTAGCATGAATTAATGTCGGGATTTCCAAAGGGATTTAAGATTGATGAGGGACCAAGCACAACTGTCCTTTGATGGGATTTGGGAGCCTAACTGATTTAGTCTCCTTTAAAAGCCTCAGCTTGCATACAGTTTGTTGATGGTTATTTTGAGTACTGCAGGTAAGGGGCACTAATGAGGATGGCCTGAAAAGAAAAAATTACATCCCAGGAAAAAGGCAAGTCTCTGGTAGATTTACTAATCCCAAAATGGTATAGAGACCACCTCATTTTAACTAACGTATTGAACTGTGGAGATTAGTCTCCCTATGCGGTAGATAAATTGCATTAACATGATTAAAAAACCCAGCTAAACTGAGGCTCCTTTTATAGTTAGTAGAGGGTCAGACTTCATTAGTTCCTCAGTGAAAGCAGACCTGTTCATTTAGGGAAGAGGAAACTTGCCATCCTCTGAAATGGCAGATATCTGTGTGCACAAATTGAATCTCAGATTTTGCCTCATCCTTATGGGTGGGATTTTTTCTTTCTTCTTTTTTTTTTTTTTTTCCAAAATGGAAGGTTTTGGAAGAATGCTGTGGAAATGAAGGATACTTGCTAAAAATATGTCTGCTTTGATGCTTTTGCTAATTATATCTCTTGTGAGAGAAGTCTGGCTCACAGCAAGCAAGGGACATATAAATATTCCACAAAACCCTTATGAGTTTATCATATGGACAATTTGTTAGGAAAAAAGATACCTCCATGTATGCTCGTGTATCTTCCATTCACACAAATGGAGGATCTCTGGATGAATATAGGGAGAGAATTAATTCCTTTCTTACTGAATATTTTTCTTCAGTGGCACTATAGCAAAACTGCTGCCGGCAGTTTTGGAGTAACACCTTTGCTAGTTGTTACCATGCCTGTTAGGAATTGTTTGCAGGATGGACTTCCTACTTCACAGCATTTGAAATCAAGTACATGCTAACTCTCTTTTTTTCTCCTCCAAAATTCTTATACCTTTTAAAGTCGTACAAGAAAAATAGAGCCTATCAGTTCTTGCAACATTCTGTTTACATTGAAAATGATGAATGTCATTCCGTGGAGAGGACTTGCTAGAATACTAATTCTTTCTTTGTTTTTATTTTTTTTAACCAAAGCAAGATTTATGAGTGAACAGATTCTCTTCCAAGATGAAACAGAAAAACATCTGCAAGATGAGAATTTACTTGCATTATTAGTGCTATTCTTTCTGCACTGATGAGTAGTGCAGATAATCCCATTCATTACAGATGTCCATAACTTTGCTAGCAAACATTTTAACTCCTTAAAGATGCCAGCATAGATCCTGCATCACAGCAACAATTTTCCATCAAAAATAGAACGGAAACTATAAAATATACTTCACAATGGCATTTGGCGTAGTTCATATGGCATTGCTGTCAGGGATCTGTTCTGATCTCATTTACACCACTTAGATATGGGTGCAATTAAGGGCTTCTGCATGGAGGTAGGCAAGATTTAAACTGGTCAAAGGGAAATTGAACCATTTGTAATGAGCAGGTTATCACAGTGGGACTGGTCATATCAGAAATAAAACCACTTCTTTAGTGGTGCATGTTTTTCAGCACCGTGTACCCAACAATTCAGTAATATTTGCTGATATTTGTTTTCACAGAGACTTTCCTATCATAATGACTTGATTTTGATAAAAACAGGTTTATATTCAAGAGGAATGTTTCACTGGCCGTTCTGGTTTCATTTTGATTCAATTAAATTCTTCTGAGAATTTTTAAAATATGTCTGCTTTTATTGCAACATTCTGACATAGTCAAAATGGAATGTTTTAAAATGTTGATTTCATTGCCTTAAAAATGAAACATTTTTAAAAATGAAATTCCCAAATATATCTCAATTTTTAACTTTGTCCCTGTTTAAAAAGAAAACCATTTCCATACAGCATATACCTGCAGGAGCAGGGCAACTGGCTCTATACAACAAGTAAAGTCTGACCTAAGAATCTCAGCTAAAACCTTGGTTGTTTTGAAAACAGGATTTCCTTTGAGTTTCTGAAAGTCAAAGATAACAGCTGTATCTTTTTGTCATACAGGTAACTCAATGTCCAGTCTTTATCGACAGCGGTCGATAATTCAGGTTGATTTCAAACTGATTTCTGAACACACACCTGACCGTGTGGTGGGGTCCTTGCCTCGCTGGACTGGTACGTTTTCAGGGAGAGGATAAACCATGGTTAAAGCTGTCAAGCCTGTAGGAACCATTTATGGATGAGAAACACCTTATATGTGTTGAGAATGACCTTATATGTATCAAGAAACACCTTCTACTTGGAAAAAACTGTCTGCAATACAATATTTAAAAGATAAATGAATTTAAGAATCTGGAGTCAACTTTCTTATCTCTCGAGATCAGTATGAAGACCTTGGCATGGCCTGGAGCCGGGCTGCCGCTGCTGTTCCTTCTGTTGACATGTGGCAAGGTACCATGTTGTGTGGCAGAAGAAGAGCACAGTGAGCCTCCTTGTTGATGAAAATAGAGAAAATTGACTTCCAAAGGTAAGTCTATGATCACACAAGAGGGGGACTTTTAAGAAGGCTGCAACAACAAACCCAAGGAATGTTGTTTTAGACCAATGCCATGCATTGGTACTTAATTCTCAGCTCTGTTTCCTTTACAGATGTTCTGATGAGGTCAGGTAGAATGTGAGAAGTATGAATTGTCCCCTCACCATGTCTAAGAATTTTTATTAACACATTATATAAGTACTTGGGGATTTTCTGAACAAAATACCACATCATTGTGGTAGAGATGGTTATTAAAATTGCAATTTTAAGAAGCATAAGAATGAATGTTATTCTTGGAAGGATTATGCAGCCTCAAAACTGAGCAGACTTGTGACCTAAATGAGCAAATGTCACCAAGTGGTGTCTGGAAATGGAAACCTGTGTGGCACTGTGATAATAATGTGTCATCAGGAATAAATACTTTGCCATTCCTAATAGCAAGAGGGCATTTTTATGCCCTGCAAGTTTTAGTGGTCAAGTCTGAATGAAATGTCTTGGGGCTGTTTTAAACCTGTTGTGATTTAGAGAGCTGTGTGTTCGCTGGAAAGGACCTCTCTTCTCCACTTGCCCGCACAGCACCGGTCAAATTAAGGTGATGAGGCTGACGAGACCCTCTGCACTGCTTTGCTCTTCTGTAAAATGTCCTGAGATTTTTCTAAGAGGTTAAGTGGACTTACGGGCCTGACTCCCACTGAAATTTGGGTTTCTGCCTCTCCATGGCTTGTCTGAAAATCCCAGGCTAATACGTTGAGAAATACTCTGACTTCAAAAGAGGACGATATGCAACCATAACCACTCAGGGGTTCTGATGCTGATAATACAGTACTTAGAGGGGACTGCTCATGCTATCCAGTATGATAATACCAGAATTCACAAGAAAGAGCTGTGAGCCTCTAGCACTTACCAGCTGTAATACTGAACAGATTACACAGAAAAATCAGGCAAAAAAAAGTAATATGCTTTCACCTCACAGCAAGAAACGTTGAAGTTCAGGAAGAGGAAATGTGTATTAAGAGAGCAGGTTAAAAATCTACATTATCCCAGACTTTCATGAAATCAAAATGATAGGCACGATGCTAAGTTATTATAATGTATTTATTACCGGAATTGCTTTCATATTTAACTGATTTGGCCCATCTTGAGACCTGTTTTAAAATGCACCACCTTGTCCACCTTTCCATTTTCATATGAAAAACAGGAAAGCAAAAACTAATTTACTCAGGGAGACACATCGACTGTTTGCCCGTTTATCTCTTACAGACCACCCCTCAGTCCAATGTTGACAGTACATGATATTCCATTAATCTGCCTAATGAAAATTTAACCAGTGTTATAAACAAATAATTGGCTATTATCCTCTCAAAGATCCCGAATAAATTACTTCTGCTTATTTTTTTTTCCCTCTTCTCTCTCTCTGCCTCTTCCCCCCTCCCGCCCCCACGCAAAAGCCGGCTCTTTCTGACTGATGTCGCGGGAGAAGAAAAAAAAAAATCTGTAGCTGCCACTCTGCTAGTGCAGGCAGTGAAACTGGGGCTAGACTGAAGGGGGTGCTTCAGGAGTGGCCCCACTCTGGCTTGGCTTTAGCTTTGGTTATCTGAAGAGCCGGGCTGCACGGCCCCCATCCCACCCCACTCCTGCCTGCTCTCTGTCATTCCTCCGATGCCTGAGCCACTTCCACTTACATTCCCATCTCCTTCAGCTCTGAAGTCGCAGAAGAGTCACGGCCACCTTTCCCTTATCACTTGCACTGGCCTCCCCGTTTTCCCCTTGCGTGTGCATGTGCAGGGGCAGGGTAAGGTTTTTTCCTTTTTAACACAGAATGGTTTGAGTTGGAAGGGATCTTAATCTAGTTCCAACCCCCTGCCCTGGGCAGGGACACCTCCCACCAGACCAGGTTGCTCAAAGCCCCATCCAGCCTGGCCTTGAACCCCTCCAGGGATGGGGCAGCCACAGCTTCTCTGGGAAACCTGTCCCAGGGTTTCACCACCCTCAGAGTGAAGAATTTCTTCCTAATATCTAATCTAAACCTACCCTCTTCCAATTTGAAGCCATTACCCCCATCCTATTACTACATGTCCTTGTAAAAAGTCCATCTCCAGCTTTCATGTAGCCCCTTTAGGTACTGGAAGGCTTCTGTAAAGTCTCCCCAGCACCTTCTCTTCTCCAGGCTGAACAACCCCAACTCTCTCAGCCTGTCTTCATAGGAGAGGTGCTCCAGCGCTCTGATCCTCTTCGTGGCCCTCCTCTGGACACACTCCAACAGGTCCATGTATGGCATACCGTTTGCACAATAGGATGTAAAAAAGTATTTGCCAGATATATCTTTGCAATTTTCGCAGTGTTTCTTCACAAATACAAACCAAGCCATTCCTAACTGATGTAGTATTTGTGAGAGCTAAAATGGAGAAGAGCGAGCAGTCCATTTTTCAGACAGATCCTGAGGTCTTTTAGGATATTATTCATTGCTAAGATGCACCTCAACATTCACAGACACTTTAATATAGTGCTGAACAAATAATTAATTTTATTTTCCACCTGATAGACGTACAGGGGAAAAAAAAAGGTCTAAACAAAAACTTTCACAATGTTTGGCAAACCTAAATAATTAATTTCAGTTCTGAGCTTTTTTTTCTACAAAATAAAAGCAAGACACTAGTTTCCTAAAAGCACTAAAGTACCATTCAGAAATCCAGCAAGGAGGAAGAAGAGGAACAATTATCTCTTCTCCTGAAGCAGCTCCTGATGCCCTTGGTCCATGTCTCCCCTGTTATGGGAATTCAGAAAGTTGCTGAGAAGTTCAGCACAAGGAGGCCAATTTAGAGTGCTTCTCTCCAGAAATTATTCCCACCAAGGCAAGAAGATCAGCAACTATCCTCCACATCAAGAAGCTGTTCTTTATTGACCTACTTTGGTTTACAACCCAGAATGTTAAATTTGGGGTTTATTTTAGTATAAATCCAGGCCATAAATGATGATGGTCCATGCATGTTCTAGTGTTCCTGCTGTTGGAAGCAGCAGCCTGCAGCAAGGGGCTGGGGGGAGAAGAGGCATTAACCTCTCCAGCTGTGCCAGGCTTTTGCACCTGGATCCTGAGCCAGTGTCTCTGATCTAGGGGAAGCAAATAGGAGATGAAGAAACAAAACTTTCAACAGTATTTCTTAGTTGTAAAAATAAATAGAGGATCAGAGCTGGTGTGGATGCAGGAACTCTTTCCTCTTTGAGCCTTGAGGAAGCTGCTTTGCAGAAGGGGGCTGTAGAGTTTTTGTTTGTTTGTTGTTTTTGAAATTGGGAGTCTGAAAAGAGGAGTTTCCCGCTGGCTGTAGATGCCAGCAATGGTACCTGCTGGCTGGTGCAGCCTGGGAAAGGTCTGGCACTGGCAGCTACCTGTAGTGACCACTGAAGGAAGAGAAAGCCCCAAGACATGCACCTCAGGTTGTAGGAGCTGCTTCTTTTTGTCAGAGCTGGAGCAAATCCTGCCCAGTGGAAGAGACATCACCATCCCAATTGAAGGGGGTGAGGCTTCAGGTCCATTCCAAGAAAAACAGTCTTTTCAGTGAGGAGAATTGGAAAACTCTTCGGACAGCCCATGAGCCCTCATGGCCTCAGAGCCAGAGGAAGAGAAGGCAGAGGAGATGTGAGCTGCAGCCCCCTGCAGAGCCCAACCCTGCAAACGGGGACGGAGAGTCAGCCCAAAGCCTGGGACCAGCTCAGGGAGCCATGCTGTCCAGCAAAGAGCCAATCTCTCCCCTTTTGAGAAGGAAAGCGAGAGCAAAACCAGCGCTGCTTTTATCCGTAAGCACTCAAATTAAGAGTAGAAATAAGATTTTTGCTATAATGACAAATTAATTCTTTCTTTCATAATTTTATTAAAATAAGCATCTTCTATCTTTTAACTAGACCTGACATATGCTTACATAGATACAACACACCCTGTAACCCAATCTGCTAGCAATCTTGAAGCAATTAACTCCTTCTAATCTTTAGCTAACAAAGCCCACCATGCAAAAGGTCCCTGGAGAACAACACTCCAAAGGCCGCCGTAAGCTCCCTCTGACTATTTCTCTATTATTCGGTGTGTAGGAGCTCATTGGAGTGCTCGGAGAGCAGGGATTCGTTTGAAACAACAAAGATGAATCATCACAGATCATAAGATCTTCATTAACTCCTTATTTCTCTACTAATTAACACAAAAGGAATGACTTGAATGGTTGACAGGCAGCGAATGACCCACATCTCAGTGGTTAATAGGATGCAAATGATGCCTAATGAGGGTCTCTAGCTGCAGTCTGGGCATCTGGCCTACTATTTTTGTTGGGGATTCAGAGTGGGTTTGAGATGAAAACAGTTTAACCAATAACACAGGCTGCAGCTGAGTTCATACTGAAGTCTATGAATTTATGAGTCCAGCACACATAAGAATTAGCTTAAACCACTCATCAACAGGTTTGTATCCACATAAAGCATTTCAGAGGCAAGAAGTCTTGCCTTCCATGAAACACAGCAACAGCAATTAAATATTTTATGGGCTAGTGGTTTTTTTTTTTTCCCCCGTGCAATAAAAATAGTTAATTCACAAATTCCTAATGACCTCTCAGTTTTCAGGGGAGATGGATTCCCAAATAACTGCAATACTGGCCTTTAAAATAGTTCATTCAACTCTGTGTACTATTTCTAATAGAAAACAAATTTGGGGTACTGTTTTTTGTTGTTGTTGTTGTTTTGTTTTTTCCCAGACAGTAGTTCCAGCTGAGTCTTTATGATTAATTAACAGGCTTTCCGTGAAGAGACATAGTACTACCAAAACTTCCACAAGTCCCTCCTTCACCCCCAGAAAGTTTTAGAGCAGCTTCAGGTTGAGCTTTGGATTCAGCCACTTCAGTGAGGTTCTTTTCCCTCGGCTTCTTCCGTGTACACACAAAAGCTTCCAGCTCCTGTCACCTTGTCCTGGCCAGCCTCTCTGCCACCCACACTGCACCATGAGGCATTCCTCCAGGGATGCTGCAGTGCTAGAAGAGAGCCACAGCAACAATGGAGCACTTGCACCTCTCAAAATTCTTGTAGAAGTTTACTTTTCCTTTTTTGCTATCTGTTTCTGCTAAAGCCAAGAGAACAGGCTTGCTATTTAGTTGCTCATTTTTATGAAAAGCTTTGAATACCGCCTTTCATGCTTCAAAACAACCACTGAACAGGACCATGAAGTGAAATGGATCTAAAAGAAGTGAAATGGAAAGCGAAATGTATTTTCATTTTGTGGGTGGGTTAATATGTAAAAAACAAATGGAGTTCTTTACTTAAAATTATAAAATTTGAATGTGATAATTTTCTCTTAAAATATTCTACAAACTATAAATAGCTGGCAGTGAGGTACAGACAGGGTTTCACACACACAAATTCTATTTCAGCTGCTCAAAATCTGTATGTGTTTTCCAAGAACATCTGCTGTACTTTATCTGACAGATCTTGCTATGTTGATATTCTTAAACAATCATGTCTATAAAAGATGCAGTAATCAATACAGTTCTACCAAATATACACCGTTACAGTCCTGTGACAAAGGCAAACACGTAATAGCTTCTTGGTTTCTGTGTTTGAAAATAATAGTTTCCACTTGGTTACGTGTTAAAAACAGTTGACCGGAAAATACCTTTTCTTTACTGTAAACTCTTACTAAAAAATCAGCGTGCTGCACCAGCAGAGAGCTGGCTCTGCACACCCCTTCCGTTTCCTATTATTGTCAGTGTGCATCCAGGAAGCATCAGTCTAAGGCCATTCAGCCATACATCATTCCCACTCCATCTTTTTATTGGATGTCTTCCATGCAGAGAGGAGAAGCACAGCACGCGAGGCTCCGTGCTCGGATGACGTGCACCAGGCATGCACAAGCTGCTGTAACATCACCTTTGCTGGACATGGGCTGCTCATCCCGAGGCACTTAAGGGATTAATGAAATGAAATTGTTTTTGGACTTGCTGCACTCTCTCTTATCTTTTAAATCCATAATGTCCCACAGAAGGCAAAATGCAGTAATTTTAGTCAGCAGCCTCTCATTAATTTTCTACCTTTGGGGGAACGTACATTTATAGGAAGAGGGACTATATGGAGGCTAAGCTCATCACATTGCTTTTCACTTAAAGAGCTCAGCATGGCACAGCAGAGGCATAACATGCTTCAAATGAAAGCATTCTCTCAGAGTGGATGCACATCTCAACTGTGTCTGCAGCTGTACACATCTTTAAAAATATTTTTTTATATATGTGTGTTTATACACACATATACACAAACCTATGGAGTCATCAGTTTTGAAGATAATCTTTTAGGTTAAGTATTTTCCCACATTAAACTGATAATTATCCCCTCCTTTTCTTCCTCTGTCCCCAGACACCAAACAAGCTGGATTTTTGCTTCATGTATTATTTATGGAAGGGAATTAATATGCAGATTCACAAAAACTTAAAAACTCATAATTATTCATAAAGGGCTTTAAGGTTATTTAGTACATATTTATGAAACTTTATGTTTGCTAGGAACTGTGTTTGAAAGTGCTATGGAAGGGTGTTGACTGAGGTTAATTACTAGCATGGAGAGTAATCTGAAAATGATCAAACTCTTTGAATGAAAATATTTGTCAGTATTTCTGATCTATATTTAAGTGAAGTAATGGACATCAATAGCCTTGCAAATATATTCGGAAATGGCTCTGGAAGAAAGAAGATTTGCATATCTAATGCAAACAACCAATGAGGAAAAACGTCTAGTTAGACACCTTTGATCGCTAGGCAAATGTAATAAATGATAGAGATTTATCCTGTTTGTTGTCCATCTGTGTTAAGTTATGCTGAGTTATGTTCTTATACAAATATGCTCTAGTCTAGAAAATATGAGCAGCAATTTAAGGTAGCCAGAATCCTCCTCTCTTTTCTGGACTAAGATTCAGAAATGAGGTGTGAGCTGCTCGTGACAGCCAAGATTTCTCTAGAAGTTACTTACAGTAAGTACAGGCTGTATGTAAATAATACATTATATTGGGCTTATATTTACATAAATCTTTCTATCTTATGCATAATTAACCTCCTTTCTAATCCATCCTGCTCAAAGGTTGGAAACCTATAAAATATGTTATGGGTTACGTTATTTCAAGCAAGCAGCAGCCGTGGCAGCAGTTCAGGAAGGCAGGAAGCACCCAAAATATTATTATAGCTCTAATCCTACTAACAGTTATAAAGATGTTTAATTTTATGACCTTGGCTGTTCCAGTGAAACCAACAGCGCAGTGCACTTGAGTGGGTCTGTAAGCGCTCGCAGGGCTGGGGCCGTGTCCTGTGAGAGAGCAAGGGTTTTGGAGGGGCTGTGATTAGCACAGGGGCTCTGGAGTAAGGCACACAGGTGTTTGTAACAGTGGGATGTCTTGTTAATCTCACACATGTGGGGTTTACTTAACCCATGCCTTTCTTAAGACATGTACCAATTGATGAACTTATTAGCCAGAATCTATTGCACTAAATAAACCTATCAATCACACACACTTATGTATTTGACCACACCATGTCAAACCTGTGAAAAGTACTAGAAAGCTCTAGATACCGATTAACAAGCAGCAAATGATACCTTAGACATTGGCAGTAATTGCATTTCAGTATGGGACACTTTGGGAGCTGCTCTAGAGACGTGAGAGATGCTGGACACATTCATCCTTTGGTTTTTGAACGCTCTAGGTTCGCTCGCAGTTCAAGGTCTGAACAATATTTTGCACTTGTTTAATGGTGGACACGGTCCTCTCTTTCACCTCTTCGTAGGTGAAAGTGCTTGTGTCACTGGTGAGGTACCCTTAGGTGTGTGAGCAGCTTTATAACACTTCATGTAAGTGGCTATGTGGGGGCTGCCCATTAGGAATGACAACTCTGTTGTCATCAACAGAGTAAAAATGCTGCAGAAATAATAATATCAACAATAATGATGATGAATGTAGACCAGCCCTTCTATTTAGGCTCATTGGCCCTGGGTATGGTAGCACAATGGGCTTTGGAGCCCATTACTAGTGGCAGATCCCCAGTCAGGGATGGAGCAAGGCTCCGTTTGGCACAGGGTGACAACTGTCTCTGACTCTTCCCTCTCCATCCTGTGTGTGTGTGTGTGTGTGAAGGACAGTGACTGCACGCAGACCCTGGTTCCCTCTATCCCCCCCATCAGCTGGGATGTTTTTTGGTCATATTCTACAACACGTTGGATTTTGCTCCTACTCATACAAGGTTTTTTAGTTCCACTGCTCTTGCTGTAGTTCTGCAACTGTGTGTGCACAGCAGTTCTCTATCTTTCCTGTTTTCCACAGCCAGATGTTTTTCAGACTCGTTTTGTGAAGTGAAACCCACCGACAAGTCTTGTCTTCCTTCATCATCTTCTGCAGACCGTTCAAAGGAAGATCAAGGACACCCACACCCAAGGAACAAGGATCTGAGTACAAGCAGGTAAACATGTGGCCTCTGCAACCACCATCCTGCTGTGAAAAATTCACCTAGTTTCTCACCAGTGACAAGAGTCAATCATGTTTGGGGTGGATTGTACCTCTGTTGTGAAGGGAAATCTCTAAGAGACTCCTCTGGTTGAACACGGGGACGAAAACCGGCGCTGCTGAAGGGACCAGTTTTGGCATCTTCGGATTCCTCCTTCAGACCTCAGGGGATGTAGCTCAGGGGACCCCCGTGTTCCTCAGCAGCTCGGCAGCTTCTTGGGTCTGTCTCAGTATCTCTGTTCTGCTATGAGAAAAAATTGGGTAGCACAAATAAAATAATCAAGCCAGGGTGTATCAGGCTCTTCCTCTTTGCCCTGGCCCTCCTCTGAACCTGCGGCTCGTGCTTATCTGGACGGGGCTGGGAGGGAAAAGGGGAGGGCAGAGCCCTCTGCCACACAGAAGGGCAGATCATCAGACAGTCTCTTTCTTACTCTGTTCATGGAGGAGCAGTCCTTGCCAAAGATATTTTGAAATAAATGGAACAATAATATAGCCATAATAGTTGCCCTAAGTGCAATGACTGTAGCCTGGATAGATTTGTAATCTCTTTTAATAAATACATTAAATTATTTGAAATAATGTCCTATTTGCCAACAGCTTATTCCATAAATATATATGGAATATAAAATAGGAGAGATTCCCTGACATAATTAAAATTGTACAGCCAAGTAGGAGGCAGGGAATAGTGTTATCTTTTCAGCTGCAAACTATTTTACAGAAATATTTCTCACACACAAACCTTCTATTTACCTTTAGGGATGGTATAATTGCATATTGAAAACAGTGCAGCTCTGAGGCAGGGATGGCTGGTGCCTCCACCTTCTACCCCCTGCTACAGCAGGAGCTCAGTCAAATAAACTACGTTTCCCTTCTTACCAGTGCCAAGCACACCCCCTCCTCCAGACACCCACAGAGACAACTCTGAATGTCATATTAAGATCTCATTTAACTTGCAACAATTATATTCCTCCTTGTCATCATGGAGGGGTAGCCTGGATGTTCATCCTTCTCCGTGGCAAGGGGTCAAATGCCACAGAAAGTGTGCAGGTGTTGGACAAGCCTGGGATGCTCAGAAGGGGCTCTGGGCACTGGTGGCTCACATTCATCATCTCCAGAAGTTCCAGTGCTCTCTAAGCAGAGAGGTCTGGCAGCTGAGCAAAGGATATGAAGGTTACAGCAGTGGGTTTTTGTCCTCTGTGCAGACTGGTTGTTAAGACAGGATACTGCATGTATTGTTCAAAGGTCTTTAAGACATTACTTTAAAGGATTAAGTCTGCATTAATGTAGTAAATTATTGATTAGAACTATTCTTAACTTCTAAATCATTTTGTTTGGAGCATTCGTGATTTATATGCAGGATAACAAAACAAAGAATGCAATTAATGGCATTTTTCTCTATTATACTGGATATTACAACATCCCACCTAGAAAAGCCTATTTATAACAAAGACTTTTTACTGTCGCATAGCAATTTCATTTGGAGAAACTGTCTCTTTGCACCATAAGCTATTATGTCAGGCAGTAATTTAGCTCTCAAGTTAAAGATCGCCTCCAAAAAAATAAATAACTGGAAGCAACAGAAGTTTCCAGACTCATATGGAGTCATTCCAATCCATTTGCTCAGCATTTTAAATATATTTACTGGGGCTGAGAGCAATAGATGAGTTATATGTGGGTAACTCCCAGGTATGCTATGGAACTACACAGACAACATTTGCTTCAAGCAATGACTCTCTGATGATAAAAACTCCACTTATCCATATCCCTGTTTTCTAGGCTTTCTGCTTAAAAAGGCAGGTGAGGTAGGGGTCTAACTTCTGTATAACTAACTGAGGGGATGTTATTGAGGGCTTCTCTTCTGTACAAAAAGGTAATTACTTTTCCTGGGTGCAGACTAATGTCCCTTCACCAAACCCTCAGGTGCCCACTGACAGGCAAGGCATCACACTCAGCTTTGAAACTGCTGAATTCAGTCCTTTAACGTGGACTGAGAGTGTCCACATGGGGAATGAACACAGAAGCAGCCAACACAGTGTAAACTCACACCATCCCTGCCTGCTGGCTTCCCCCTGAAAGCCTTGGCAGAACTAAAACATGAGGTTAGACGGCAGGTACAATGACACAGACAAGGGGTGATGGGAACAAGGGTGTGTGTATAGAGTAAGTGATACGTGGGGAGAGGGGAAGCCGATGCAAATCTTGGCTGACGAGGTCACTTACTGGGCTTTCCGCAGTCTCCTCTGGGTGAGGGCAAGACTGCAGTTTGTTCCACAGCCAGGTGCTTGCTGAGGAGGCTGAGTTATGTTTTCAGCTGCCTTTTGTGCCCTTGTGGTGGCTTCAAGGCGATGTGATTCCTTCAGGCTTGCTGACTTCTAAAAAAGGAAAACAAATAAGATGGTGACTTCCTGCCACGTCCCCTTCCCTGTAGGACTTTAAGTGGTCTCACTTGGGATCACCAACCCCCTCTCCCCACCAGAGATCACCTAACACCAAACCCATAACTTCCACATTCACTTCTCTGCACCAGAATGGTGACAAACAGGCTCTGAATGCATCAGGCAGTGGGTTAAACTCAAAGCAAGGTTAAATATCCTGCAAGGACGTCGTGCCAGCCCTGGGCACAAACTGTGTGCGTAGAAAAATGCTGTGTGTGTGTGCAGGAGTATGGAGATGCACAGGCAGGACACGTGCCCACACTCCCACACCTGTGTACCTACACAGCACTTATTTACATAGTTGTAGGCATAAAATATGGCATATTATATTGTCTCATTACCTTCAGTGGGTTTTGGATCTGGTCCATCTCTCCAGCACATTGGACTGTATTTCACCACACATAAATTGTATTTATGTAGATACCATGTAAGTACACGTCCTACCTTTGGTGGAGGAGTGGCTGAATAAATTTATCAAAGCAGTGCTTATTTTTGCTGATAGCAAAAAGAATTTCTCAGCTATTACCCTGGATTCTTTTCTTCTTTTTTTTTTTTTTCCCCCTTTTGTTTGTAAAGCACAGAGTGCACATTTTGGGGAACTGTAAATATATAATCCAAATCATATAGTTTTTCAGACCATACCATAATTTTCTAGGAGATGCTGCAAAAACTAAACTGTGGGTACCTACAGAATACAGGCTGACTATACTAATTAGAAAATTGCATAAAATAAAACAACCCAAACATCTACTGAAAATAATTACTATATTTGCATGTATTAAATTATAGTTTAAACGTATTGCCTGAAGTTGTGCTGGAGGGAGACAGAAATGAAATCATATTTAAACAATGAATGTAAAGAAACTGCTAAATAACCAAAATAGCTATTCATCAGCCAGTCCAAATTCTTGAACATCGATTCTAATGTTCACTATCATTTGCTAGGAAGAATGTTTCAACACAGCAACTTCTTGACATTTCTTAAATTCAAATTTATTGGGGGGTGAAGCTGCTCCTATTCCCTTCTCACCCAGTTAGGTGAGGCTGCACATCGTGTTGTGCCTATTAGTTGAATTTACTTCTGTTAGCAGCACATGAGCGATGCCCTTGACCTCGGTCAGCTCTTATGTTTTGCCTTCATGATTAGAGATAGTTCTATATATTACGGAACTGATCTAAAAATCACTCAAAGCCAATGGGGAGGCTCCCAGTGGTTTCAGTGGACTTTGGATGCCTCCCATATCGTAGGCACGTTGGGTTGCATTCTGTACACACCTGAGTCACGAGCCTGTGCATCATTAGATAAGGTCTGCGTTCTGTGCCTTACCAGATGCACCGCTCTCTTTTCACACCTGTACATTCAGCAGACAAAAGATCCAACTGGGAAGAGCTGCTCCATTCAGAATTCAAACCTGAACCTCATCAAACACAAGACTGCAGCGTGAGGGCTGGGTTTGAGACCCTTATGCATAGGGGAAGCAGCTGGGAGGTTTGGGTTGGAGTCTCAGATTCAGCAGAGCGCAGTGGGGATGAAGGCCACTTGCAGCATGCACGGCTTCGCAACAAAAATCTCCCAAGCAGGATAATTTGTAGGTGCTCTGCCAGTCTTAAACCTCATAATTAATCTGAGAAGTGGAGATTTGGACTGAAAATCTCTTAGTGGCCTCATAGAAAAATCAAGGTTTCGAGTTTTACTCGTAATTTAGCCTTTGGCATGCGGAGCAAAATACAAACAAACACAATGCAACCCACAACAGGCAGTGTGTCACTATGTCTGGCCTGTGTTTTCAGACAAGATAGTAATTTGTACTGCTATTTTTTAAGAGGGTGCTTTAACCTCCTGTACCCCTGCTGCCCCCGGGTCCCACTCTGTGAGCCCTTAAGAGCAGGACCTTCCTTCCTGCATGGTGTTGGTCAGAGGAAGAAAGATCAGATCTGCAGACTGTCATCTGTATGGCTCAGAACCTCTGCACCAAAACTAAAAAATAAAGAAATCAAGAATGGAAAGGATCACGATCAGAAAATACAGAGTGCCTGGGTAGGCGCTGAAGGAAAATATACTTCAGTGCCTCAATAAATTATGCTATTCTGGCACAGAAGGAGGTTCTGAAATAAAGCAAAGGTGCCAAATATTACAGAGAAACTTCCAACATGAAAACTCTTGTCAGTCTTTGAACTCATACATATAACAGACACTGGAGTATTAAAACAACAGAGGCACTCATACCAGCTTGGGAACTCCAGTATAATTTAGTCTGAAGTTATTCACAAACATTATCAATATTTCTGAGTTTACACTCGCACCTTTGACTGTTGACTTAAAGCATCTAGTCTGGTTCATGCTACTGGTAATGTTTACACTTTGGAATCTATTATGCATAGAAAAATTAGGGATTATCTTTGACCTGGGTCCCACATATTTTTATGCAAAACTAAATAATAGGGTTATTTATTCATTTAATCAATTCCATATATTTGCCATAAGCAGGTCTGATTTCTTCTGAGGTCACAATCAACATCATACTTCTAGGAGGACATATGGTTTGACTATTAACACAGATATCCTAGTTGGCACTCAAACAATCCTGAACTCTCATATCTTTTCTTAGGTTAGGAGCACTACATAATAATATGGGTTAATCATTGTATGGAAACTCCAAAAGGAAAGTCATTATTGGGGTAGTCCAGGAATGTTTAATTCTTAAATGGGGAGGGCTGTGTGCATTTGTTAGGAAGGAAAAAGGAAAACCTCAAAATGTTCTACACTCAAACACATTGACCATGGTGTGACTGGACAAAAGCTGTATAAATGTTAATTACCACTTCATGGCTGTTTGGAGTGCAGAAGTAGAAGGATGCAGAAGACCACCTTGTAGGTCTTTAGAGTAGACAATGATAATCCTTATACCCTGTGTTATGCCAGACCGTGGTACAACTGCCTCAAGCCAAGCACTGCCTCAGTTTATACTCAAGGTCTTTGCATAGCTAAAATTCTGTTTTTCCATATACTTCTTCCCAAGCTTCATCCTACTACCACATTAATAGATATGTTTATTTCATATGATATCTGCTTCGGAGGACGTCATCCGTAGCTTTAAAAATTAATGATTGCTAATGACCTGCAGTCCAAGAATCAGAAGCTTAGAGAACTTCATGAATATCTTGGGATAATGAATTAATTCTCTTTTTCACAGTCTGTTTGGCATTGCTAGCAAAAGAGAAATGGAAAGGCAAAGAATGTCAAATATATTTATCCACTTAAATCTATTTCTAACTGGCTTTAATGAAAATGAAAGCATATTATTTCCTTTTAGAAGAATAAGAGTAGATTTGGTCTGAAAACAAGAGATATCCCTTCTAATGAGGAATAGTTGATCAATAAATCCCAGAACTTAATGCATTTAAAAATTTGAATATCATACTGGGAAAAAAATTTTGTTTATTCCTTTCAGGAAAAGTGCAATGAAGACTAATGAACCATATTTTACTGAACTTGCAAATCACACTGGTGTCAACATCTTAATAAAAAGAGGAGTAATTTTATCATTAGCAAATGCCTGGGTGCTAGTAGGGGAAAAAGCACCTCCAAGAGCGAGGAGGAAAACTAACAGTTAACATAACAGATACCTACCACAAGCAACAGAGGATATCAACATTTAATGACTGGAGTAACCATATCCTCCTTCAGCTGATGGAGATTGTATAGAAGCAGATGGAGTAAAATGCTAACACTATGTACCAAATGTAATAGGAGATGTGAAAGCTCATCAGGATTATGCCATTATGAGACTAATTGCCAGGGTGCCTGGCAGTTTTAACAAGCATGTTTCCTCCCCCCTGTCCTTCTCTCTTTTGACTAGTGGCTATATTTTATTTATTTATTTATGTTTTAACACCTCCTCTTGTGATTTGGAGGCAAGAGGAATTAGTTTCACATCAGTACAATGCGTCATGCAACGCTCCTGTAGCTGAACATCTGCTTGACAGAAGGCTGATGGGAGCGACATGCCAGTTTGGGGACTCTTTCTCATAGTTTGTGTGCCAGAAGTAAAGCATTTAAAGTATTTAAGGACTCGTGGAACACACCAGAGAACAGGAAGATGTGAAGATGCATAAGCTGTCTGTACAGAAACTCCACCAATGTTGGTGCAGCCTGGTGAGACCAGCTGAAGAGCTCCTGCCAAGCAAGGATGCTGACCTGGCCTCAGGACAGCCTTCAGAGGCTGACTGGCTGTGCTTGCTGCAGAAGATAAGCAGAAGACCCAGACAGGTGTCTTCTAAAGATACAAGAAAGACTTTCAAAACTTGTGCCTCGCAACTAAAACTTTAGTGAAGAGATGGTCTGAAAGAAATGGACCTTCTGGAGGAGGAAAAGGTTGCTCCTCCAGAGGGAGGAGTTCTAGTCCATGATGTTTTGGGGAAGAGGAGTATATAAGAAAAAGGGAGAAGCTGGGAACACAAAGGGCCTGGGAAACTGAAAACTTTGGCCATAAGGAGAACAGTATTGCTGCAGGTGGCTCTCAGGAGCTGGGCAGGCGGCTGGCTCACAGGGTGGTGGGAAGGTGCCCTGTGAACCAGCTTTGAAGTAAAAGTCACTCCGTCAGCTGCACCCTGCAGGTACAGTGTCCTCAGCAGGTGGATTTGGGGGTGCGTTTCCTCCACCTCTCAGAGGTAGGCAATGGAAATTTCGCGGTGAAACGCAGACTTTTGGCACATCATGTGCAGGGATCCTGGTTCTTAATCTTCATCTGAAATGGGGGAAAAAATGGAAGCTGATATATATTTTCTACCAATAAATTGCAGGTGGATACTGATTCCCAGGTGCAGGAGAAACTCCCCTGGGATCTGCAGGAGAGTCACAGACTATTGAGTATCAGAACAAATACTGGCAAAAAAAATCCAGGAGCTGATGGAATAGCACAGAGGGGAAGGGAAGGATGAACTCTGCTCCTTGTCACAGGGTCCTCTGTGGCTGCTCCAAAAGCAAAGCTAAGAGCAGGTGCAAGACAATATACCAGTCAGCAGGTGCTATCCATAATAATGTGCTTTTCAACCAGCATCAGAAAAGGAAGTTGGAAATCAGGAATGGACTCAAGGGGAAAATGAAAAATAAAAATCAGAGGAAAATATTCCTAAGCTGGGAACTGGTGCAGATGGATAGTTACCAATAAAAACCATCACTATATAATAGGGAGGTCTCAATTTATAGCTTCAAAGACTTAAAGTTGTATTTCCTCTTCTCCCTATCTCTGTTAGAAGATTCAGGTTTTCACCCTGCTGAGCCTGGATTGTGCTTATCAGCAGCTCAAGGCTTTATGTCTCAATGCGAGTAGTCAAATGTCTACATGTATTTAAGTAAGGAGAAAATAAACCAGGACTGGTATCAGTGAAAATAAAACCTTCCCAGTTGAGGTCGGGTGGTGAGAAGGACTGCAGTCCCATCGCCAGCTGTGCAACTTCTGGAGGCAGCTGGGGGCCAGGGACCAAGGCTGGGGGGTCTGGAGGTGGTGGGGCAACAAGCTTAAACCCTTCTGGTGTCTTCTGGTAACACAATTCATCCCTTGTGGTGATGAACCAGTTGCCCCTGGTAGCCCTGGGCAATGCCAAGGGGCAAGTACTCAATTCCCATAGCAGGGAGGAGAATTCCCATCTAGCAGAGCAGGGAATTGAGCCCTGTTCTGGTCCTGGCTCAGCCCCTGGCTGTGGAGGTGCCTTTGGTCAAAAGAGCTTGATTTTGAAAGGCTGTGGGCTTGCAGGCAACTGTGAGCACAAAGGCAGGGCTTCTTACTGTACTTAACAACTACAATTTTTGCATTTTTGATGTAGAAGTATACGACTGCACTCACAACAATAATTTTCTCTCAAGCACATTTCTCAATATTTAGTTCAACAGGTTCACCACCTGTAAAAGCAGGTAAGTTTGTGAAGTTGAGCCCTCGGAGGGCTTCTTCGAAATAAAGTAGTCTCAATCCCTTTTCCAGGTTAGTAAACTTAGAAAACAGACTAAGTTTTCTTCCTGCAGCCATTTGCATAGCCCATGAAATGATTTGTGCATGTATGTGTCACCAAACAGATATTCCAATGCCTTTTCGATAACAAATAGAGTGTGAAAATG
Source organism: Tringa tobata (assembly GCA_033628505.1). NCBI lineage: Eukaryota > Metazoa > Chordata > Aves > Charadriiformes > Scolopacidae > Tringa > Tringa tobata. The sequence continues at coordinate 345,107 of JAHREE010000099.1, forward strand.
AACACACATCTACCAGTCAGACAAGCACGTGGTGCTGATGCGTGCTGTAGCATGCTGTACGAGCCAAGCGCTGTCCTGTACGAGACCCAGTAAAAATAAACTGCATCTTTGGAGTTACCTTTCCAAGCTAAACTAAGAAAAATTAATGAATGTAGTTCCATGACCAGGATTTAGCACACAATAGGATTTTTTTTTAAAATACCCAGGAGTCTTCAGGATGATGTGATATTATGCTTATGCGGGTCTTAATATTATTGTTTCTGTCTCATTTTAGGTTACTCTCCAGTGTTTATTATTAATTCAAATTCTCACTATTAAAGGGAAGATATTATCCATATGGTTGACGTGCTGCTCAGTATGTTCATAAGTTCCCCAACGTTTTGATTAACACTGACAGAAAACCCTTTGAAAACATATGGCCCTATATACATCCTGTCATTTCTAATAATAGGGTACATTCTTCAGTACATTTTCTTAAGAAGATGAATTCAGTCATATTTTAGAAACATGCTAATACTTTGTTAATTAGTCCTTTGAGGTCAGGGGGAAAGAAAAGACTGAATGAAAATAAACTTTTCCTTGAGCAGACACCATGAGCACTGTAGATAATTTGTGCAACAGAAAAACGTGATATCTATGAGTAATGGTCTCTATATACAGCCAGATTTCTTAAACCAATTAGCTTCTGGCATATTCCTGAAGATATTCATGCTCTATTTGATATGCCAGACCCTTAAAGCTTTAGCATGAAGACTGATTTTGATGCTCATTTCACTGATTAGGTCAGTATTTTGTTTCTGGTGTTGAATTTCTATATTTATACCAATTGTTTCCCTTTTCTAACACCTTTGGGATATCTCAGGATCTCAGCACTCTTCTCCCTTACGCAGGCAAGTCTGATACCAAACCTAGTAGAGATATTGCTGACTTAAATTCACTTTGGCTTGGGCAGTAACATGGCACGTTTAGATGTTAAAATTTGTCCCCAGAGACTATTTCCACCACGCCTGCTCTGCTGGGATTTTCATCCATTCCTTCACTGTGACCGTGAAAATTCCCACCTCCATGGTCTCTCTTAACCACATTTTTCTTCACAAAGCTGCTTGTACTACCCATCCTCAGAGACTACTAACTCCGTATTTTTTCAGAGAGGAGCTGCTCAGCCACATATTCTTTAACATGATACTTCAGGGTGTGACTGTGCAAGAATAAATCAGTTAATCTACTTGAAAACTATGCAGCATGATAACACAAATGTACCTTTAAAAGATGAGATATCAGTATTGTACTTTATAGACTTGAATATTTTCATACAGCTCACACGTGTTCGAAATATACCTACTCAAGTTCTTTTCCCCCAAAGATGTTTCCTTATTTTTAATGCTGATAAATAATGATGCTAAAATTGAAAAATTGCTATTATAATGATTTTGGCTAGCATCTTACTTTCATTGCTTACTTTCTCTCTCTTCTCCTTGAGGAAAAAACAGACATACAATTTGATTCTCAAAAAAAAGGACTAGATTTTTTTCCTCCCTTTTCTTCTCAATCTCCTCCCCCACTGTTTGCTCCTGCTCTTTTTCCCTTGGGAAAAGTCCCTGTCTGGGCTACATCAGTGAAGCATTTCTGGGCAAAAAGCCATCAGTCCTTATGAAACTCCAGCTCCGACTATTACTAAGATCAATTTCTGCGAGCCCATCAAATCTCTCCTTCTCTAGACTCCTCTCAAAGAAAATGTCTAGGAAAATTCATGGTCTTTGTCCATAGGTAGAAGAAGCCTGGTGTGTCTGAAAGATCTTTAGAAGCTGCACGATGAGGTTATCAGCAATCCCACTCCTTAAGAACTTATCAACTCCTAATCAAACCTTACCTGTACAGCAGAGAGCAGCTCCTTTCACATCTTGTCTCATGAAGGGCCAGTCAAGACCAAGGAAATAAATGCCATATAAACCCTACATATTTCCCTTTCCAGGTGTAAAGCACATTTCTTTGATTTTGCCTACTCTAACATGCATGTGAACAGCATTTATATAAATAATGATACCCAACCAAACACCTTTCTGAAAATGGAACATCATCTTGCATAGGTAATACCCTTTTTAGGACCTAATGGGAGAGAGAATGAAACACCTCTAACGGAGGTTAGCAGAGTCATGCAGAGCTCATCTACGATACAAAGGAGGGTAAGATTATAGGGACACTAGTGCAAGAACTGGACTAGATTGGAAACCTCCACAATTGATGGAAAATCAAAGCAATTTAAAAAAGCCCAACAATCAAAAGCAAATTTATGGTTTTCTTGCCAAAAACTCTCTATCCTTTCAATGATTTTTTTTTGCCCTGTTTTACTGAGTTCCAAGAGCAGTACAAGTTTTGTTTACTCTGTTAATTCAGATACAATATGATCTTTTACACTTTGCTTTACTCTGTACCTGGCTTTTTAGAGCTGCCCATCCTCCCTGCCTTCTTTTTCAGAAATTGAGACATGAATTGCCTTCAGAACAGTAACATACAGCAGCCTTGCAGATAACTACTTACTACTAATAAAACCAGGCCTGTGCTATGCTGTTTATCTCACGATACTCCTTAAATTACAATACTGTTATTTCACTTTTTTTTTCCCCTTTGGTTCTACATTATTTAAACTGCTGCACATGATACTGAAAACTTGAAGACTGTTATCAGTTTAGGAAGAGGGTTTTAAATGGAAAAGATTAAGCTTTTGGCCTGAATCCAGCAAGCACTTAAATGCATGAGTAACTTTACTCCCATGAGTAGCGTCTTTGAAGCCAATGGGACCAGCCAAGCATGGAGGAGCACACGTTTGTATAGAGGTTGGGGAGACCAGGGTCTGCAGGGAGAGGTCCAGGTTCAAAATTTGGGCCTGCATTTGGCTGTGTGTGTGTGCTCAAATTCATAAGACATTAATGTACTATACATGCTCACTACACTTTTTCCAAATATCATAGCTTTATTGCTATGTTATTATTTTTTCCCCTCTCTAAAATAGGCAGCTGTTTTTCATTTTTTTCTTACCTATATGCCAGATTTAAAAAGAGTCAGGTTTCAGTTTTTCAGAGAAAATAAAACAAATCAATGTTTCAAAAACAGAATACATATTTTTCTATAAGACATCGGGCTTGGAAATGCCTAATCAGGTTCTCTTCAGACTGTCAGAAAATAGGAAATAGGCCTAAAAAGTCAGCTGTGTACTGTAACAACTTCCATTCCCCCCCAGAAAAGTCACATCTGCATCCTTCCTGTCCTAGTATTAGCTACTGTTCTTCACCATTTCTATCTTCTGCAAAAGGCCGCCTTAAGCTCTGCATGAACATATTTTATATTTAAACCTTTTGTTTCAAGGTTTATGCCAGTCACCAGCACCACTGAGAGACAGATAAAAGTCACGTACTAAACAATATTGTCCTGTGAAAGACATCACAGTTAACCATTTTGTCTCAAACAACTCGTACTATTTTAAAAATTATTTAATGGAAAACATGTAAAACCTCCTAATTAGGAAGCATCAAAAACTTCACTTTGGCATTTCTAACCAAGAAATCATTGCAGCATTACAGAATCTGAACACATAATTTCAGTTTGTTATAAAAAAAAATACTGATAATAGGTGTGCCTCAGTGCTCCATAAAAACAGGGGCTCAGCAGCCCCATTCATGCCTGACTACCAATAACTACCAAGAAGATGCAAACCAAAACACCAACAGAAGAGATGTAGCCCTATCAAAGAAATTACTTTACAAATGGGATCACGAGATGATACCTGAATTAAAACTTCTAAAACCTGGCCTAATTCAGCGTAGCACACTGTTGGCAGAAAAACCCTACCGATGTCAATGGTAGCAATGAAGGGGGCAGCCATGGATGTACTAAAATCTTCCATCTGGCTGGCCCTACCCTATGTGGACTTCAGGAAAACTTAATGGGAACCCATAGTGTTTGCAAATAAGCATCATCCACAGCCTGAAAAATTGGGGCTCTGCAAAATTAAACAGAATTATGAATGGCTAAATGCGGTAGATTGGCCCTATCTCACTGTGTCCCTCTCACAAAACAGTAATATACTGCAGTTGTTTAGTTTTTTTTTAAATTAACTTTTTACTTCCTACACTTAAACTTACTACATGTTCATACACACTCAGACAGCACAGACCACTAAACAGATTTTCCTATGACAACAGACACTAGTGAGACAAAGCAGTCTTATATGTAGCTGCCTGATTCAGGATTAAAAAAAATAATCAATGCGCCTGCAAAACTTATTTATAAGAGTGATGAAACCCCCTGCTACAGATTTCAGTTCCTAATTTGCCAGATATTTGTTTCCTAGCTATTATTGCCTGCTGAATATTTTAAATCCATTGTAATTCAATATTCAGGCCAAGTCTAAAATAAACCTTTTATTTTTTTTTCCTTTTGATTATTTTTGTTAAAGATATTTTTGTCTTCAATCTTCCATTTCAATCTTGGCCTTTTAAAAGGCCATCTTCAACTTTAAAAGCAGCCTTAATTACTAGACATTTTGTCTCCTACTTGGCAACATAATACAAGATGAGGAAACTGGATGCAGAGTCTAGTAAATTCGTAGCACCATCCAGAAGAGGCAATAGGATGCTACTTCAGTAAAAAGCAGGAAACAATTTATATAGAGGCCCTGTAACAGATTATTGTACCCCATTTTTCAGGTGTAAAATACTAGCTCAAATTTTCTAAAGTTGGCTAAAGACAGAAACATATTGACTAATTTTTAAACAGCAGTCAGTAGACAGGGCTTTATTCTGATAATAGGATTTTGGTTTTGTGTAAATACTTCTGGGGTGAGAACTGTGTATTTCTATCTGCACCTTTAGAGCAATTTGCTACCTTGGGGGAAAAAAAGAAAGTGGCCTTTTCATTAGTTCATGTGATAAAAGTAGAGGAATTTAATACAATGTAATTCTCTCATTAGGGAATAACACTGTCTGTTTCCCACAATTTAAGTCCTACATAAAGCTTTAAAAAGGTCAGTGGAATTGGAATTTCAGGAGCTATGGACCAGGTCCTATTTATAGAAAGATTACATGTTTTCAAGAACAAGGAAAAAAAAAAGATGAATCATTTCAAGAAAAAAAAAATAGAGGGTTTTTTAAACATCTGTAAATAGTGACACAGGTGGAAAGAATGCTGGTAAGTGAGAAAGGACTGAAGGCAACAAATACACAAGCCATGGTATCTTCCTGCACTCCTGAAGTGCACTAATACTAAAAAATGGGATGGGAATTCAGTTCTGCTGAATGAGTTCCTGTTCTCTAGGAGGGCCTTTTTCTAGGAGGAAGGGAGAGACAGGGTATTTACAACTGTAATAGGATTCTCCCCTTAACAACACCTATTTAGCTACCAAATCTTGCTGTTTCTTAAAGGACTTACTGACTTAGAGGAATTATTTGCCTTTTTGCTCTGCTTCACAATCTTAAAGCATTTTTTTTCTCAGCCTATGGGGTGATGGAGAAGTGTATTCATTGTAGGGTGAGGCCTGATCTGGGTGAGAAAAAGCTCTGGTGATTGTTTTTGGAAAAATGTGTAAGAAATTGTAATATATTGTCTTATTCCTTTCTCTGGGTTTAGTTGGCTTTAGGGATTTGTGGGTGGATTTAAACAAAGCTTTTAAAATGAATGTTCTAATTTTTAAAACACTAAAATATGAGGTACGCTGGTGGCCATAAGCTACTGGGAAAATTGTGATATCGCTGCAATACACTGCTGTGCATCACGTTTAGAAATGCACCTGCCTTTTTCAGGTCAAGAGGTGGTGAGGGAAAACACGAGGTAGCAGTAACTTTCTTTATACAGCCAGTACAATCCCTACTGCATGTGCATCGGGCGCTAAAAAAAATACATTTCTCTCTCTTTTTTTTAATTAAAGACATGGTGTGTCACCACATCTTCACACTCCTAGTTTTTTTTTTTTTTACCACGCAATATTTACCTTGATTACTTTCGTATCTTCTTATTAAATGAGTGACAATGTCGGTTCAGTCAAGGGAGAACAGGCTGGTGAGGCTTCCCTTTACACCTGTGCAAACTTTTTTACATCCAGGCAACAGGTAAGATGCACACGCCACGTGTGATCTGCACGTGCTTGTCATGGCAGCGATGCAAAAATGGCACTTAAAGGGTGTAATTCCCAAGGGTCTTGGAAGACACGGCAGACAGAGATGGCGAGGGCTCCAGAAAAGGCAGTGGAGGAGGAGGAGGAGGAGGAGGAGATGCGTAGCCCATAGGTGCCCACGGTGATTTCTGAAGAAATCAGCTCCAGAGATGTTCATCTCATATGTTCTTTTTCTTCTTTTTTCCTAAAGCACCGTCCGTCCCTTGATTTTCCTGTATTATTCATGATGCCTCACGTGTACCTAGGGAGGAGGAAGGGAGAAAGGGTGGAGAAGAGGTATCCACACACCCCGCTTTAAGCACCTAATTTACTTTCTGCTTGGCAGTCACGCGGCTTTATCTAATCGCTGAAGAGAGATTTGCTGCTCCGAAGGGCAGCTCCAAGCAGCTGTATTAGGTCCTTGAGCTGAATGGCCCCCTGAATGACAGCTGTCAAGTGATTTGTCACCAACACCAGCAAGCCCGTAACGTTCCCAAATATCTTTCGTTGAACAGAGAGTCTTCTAGTGGAACTGCTTTAATGATGGAAGAAAGATTTGATTTGGCTTCTATATTAAGTCCATGATAGTGTTAATCCCATAAAAATATAAAACATCCAGAATTTCTCTCTAATAATTGTAAACACTGCTTCCTTTGTCAACTTTTTGATTTATTGGAACTTATTATAGAGCTAGACTTTATTGTATTTGCTTATGATACCACAGTAATCTTTTCCCAGGCTTTCACTTTATTTTGTTACATTTATCTAGCAAGCCAGATTCACACTCCCACAGTAACCATATGGAGAAAAGCCACAAAAGCTGTTAAGTACATTTAATTACTGTTTTGATGAGCTCATATTTTAATTATGTTTATTGATTCTGTGTGTGTTGAAATAGTTTTAGCATTTCAAGAAAAAAAAATGGAATCAATATACTGTAATTACTGGGCATTTTATATTTTTTCTCTGTAATTAAAACATTCATATAATATTTTTAACACTTTTTACTAATCCTTCAGCTGTGATTGGCTGCATTTCCTTCTATGTTTAGGTGAGTTTTAATTTTCATTCTTCCACAATGTGAAGCTAAGTTCAGGACTAAACATCATTTCCATCAAATACTTTCCTTCCCCTTAGACCTTCTCAGGAAATCAAAAATAACAGGCATATGGTATTTACTAACACAACGCCAGTTGTGACACATTGGTACATCTTCCACTTGGAGCTGTCATGACAGCGCTGGCTAGCACTGTGGTAACAGCTTGATGGGTACGACAGCTAAGAAAGAGGTCTTCCTAATGTAACTGTCACTGTCCTATTTCCTTACAACAGCTGGCATTTTAGCTAAAAATGGTAAAATATATTATTTAACTTGAAAAAATCCGTACGCTTCTATTAAACTAGAAAATTATTTAAGGCTGTTCTCGGAGTTTTAAATTAAATTTTCCCTTGGATAGATCTAAACTTTTGAATTATTTAAAATAGCAAAGCAGATGTAAAGGTATGGGGACACAATCCTCTAATGGTATGATTGGCAAAAGTCCTTTTGTTTGCATGGAGCACAAGTTCTATTTCATGGTGAAAGAAAAGGACTTTGGACACAAAGTCTGGTTGAGAGCAGGTACAACCACACATTTGGGTTGTAGAATGGCGGGGAGCCAAGTAGCCTCTCAAGCTTTTAAAGCTGTTGCATGTCATGAAAAGAAGCATGTTTTTTCTCCATGGGTTATCCCGTCTGAGACAAATTAAATTTTTTTTTTGCATATAGGTAAGTTAGATATTATTGATTTTTAAATCACAAATACTGCTCTCTCTCAGTCACCTTATCGTTGATCCAGATGAAAGGACTTGATAAGCACGTCCTGTGTACAGGAAAAAGAAGCAGCAATGACAGCACAGGCATTTTTAACAGAAGGACCTGAGTTCCTTTAACTGAAGGAATATGGATCACTTTCACCAGACACTAGAATTTCAATGATGCAACTGAGTTTTGAAATTTCAGGTTTCTCAGGTGGTGAAAATTCCATCCTCAAGGGAGCTCTGATGTTTGTAGACATGAGATGGTGAGCCTCAGACCTTTCTCTTTTACTTTGCCTCTGGGTTTTAATTTCAATAGTATTAAATGCAAAAAGTAGTGCCCTACCATTCAGCCACCAAGCTCAGTTTTCATTTATTTGCACCCTTGCACGCCACACTGACAACGAATTAAAGAAAAGAAAAAAAAAACACAAACCAAGTCAACTGCTTGTATTTTAAGACTCTGCTTGTAGAAGCATCATTTTCACCCTTTCAGCATACTTTTGAATCTCTGACAAAATGCTAGAAGGTTACTTCAAACTGGATTTGTTACATGGAGAGCTATTCCTGAAGTATTGTACCCTTGGCTCCCAATCTCAATCTTAAATTACCAAAGAGAAAGAAATATTTTTTCTGTGGAACTCATCTTAACTTGACCCCAGGCACATAATGTTATCAGGGCTGGAAACTAGGTGCTGGCCGAGGAAAGAGAAGGGACTTCATCTACTTTAGTACTGTATATTACCTGAGGGTCACGAGATTACTGTGAGAAGGGGCACAATGTATGACTCTGGTAACAAAAAGAGGTATCAGGAGCTGAAAGAGAATATTTATGGGAAAAAAACACGTGATAGCAACAAATAGAGCTACCTGAAAGAAAAGTAGAAAGGATAGATAGGAAGAATACAGAAACAACACATAACTGTCCATTTGGAACGAGATAGGCCACGATTAGAGAAGGTTCAGGTGTCATCTTGACCCCCAGAGAGAAGGCAGTGGAAGAGGGGGGAACAGGGAAATAGTGTGGAGGCATGGAAAGGTGGAAGCCTCATTTGCTCCTCTTTGGAGCACTTCCCAGAAGGGTGAACCTTGGTTCAGGCCAACTGCCCCTGTTACAGACCAGGAGAGCCCCTAGATGTTACCATGAGTCGACGCAGTAGGTCTCTGCAGAGGTTGCTCCTCGTCTGTCTGTTACAAAATAGACTTCACTGAGTCTTTACACCAGCCTGGAGAATCCTGGAGAGCAGTGCCGGGGACAGCAGAGGGACGGGGACTGGAGCTGGTGTCCTCGCTGCTTGTATCCGCCACTGAATCTGGTTGCCACGGTCACCAAGGTGCAAGAGCCCTATCCCGACATCTTTTGGAGTCTGCAAAACAAGCATCAAATTCTATGTTCACCAAAGTCAACGTGAACTTTGATATCAGCGACGTTTTCACCAACCCTTAATGCACTTTTTAGATAGTCTCATTCCTGTGCGTACTCTTTACAGTATAATTCAAGTATATTTGTTTCCTTTATTTCTGACACTAGTTTTCTTCTACTATCCTTTAATAATGCAGTTTTCTTTCAACATAAAACACATGCTGCATACTTAAATATGAAAATCTGATCAAATAGATACACCTGGGAAAATGAAATGGGAGAAGTGTTAAGCAGTCCTAGTTATTTCTTACCACAATGCAGAACTCTCCATTTCAAGATAAAAGCCCAAAATCTCTGCAAATACACTATAAAACCCAGCTAATTCTCTTGAAGTTGGAGGAACTATTTATGGTTTCTGCCATGGAGAAGCCAATCTTTCCCCAGGAAAGACTGTTTGATGTCTGTCTGTTGACTTCTGCAGGAGTGGAGAGGACATGCAGGAGGATTTGCCAACGCAGCATGCCTGATTAATTTAAGCACACATTACTCACTGAAATAAAAGATTTCGGATAATTGAGATGGTAGTGGTGAAATGGTTGATTAGGCTAAGAGCTGTCAGCTGCATGAATTAGAATCAACATCAGCCATAACTTTGAATTTCCTGGCTCTGCTGTGTGTGACAACACTATCGTTGTTTTGAGATAATTTCTTGGTTTTTTTAACGAAAAAAATATGAAGGATAATAAAAACGCTCTACTTTAGAAAGGCTGCTTTGCTGTCCTGGGCATTCACACACAAACAGTTTTCAAACGGCTTCTTATTCACCATTTATAAACACCCATTTATAAACTCCTTTGCGGTGCTGTATAATTTACCTGAGAGGCTAAAATGGCTCCTGCAGATATGTTACAACTCCAGACACTCATGTAGATAATTTTCAAGAGAGCAGCTACGTATCAGAAAATCTTTTGAACATTGGTAAATGTGTAAGAATAGCACATATGTTTCTCAGCGTAGTAACTCAGCTGTTTCATTTCTCTCTTCTGCTCAATATTCAGCCCCTTGAGGGTTCCAATCCTGGCTTCAGTTTGGCAGTTTCACACACATAAAAGTCTTGTTTGTGCAAGTTTTGTGAGCCACCATAAAAAAACAAGATATTTTTTTTTGCTGATTTTTTTTGCATTGCATCTCTGGATCAGAAAACCACAATTGTTTATGAGAAATATAATCAGGCCCTTTTCATTTAAATTAGCAGCATGGTTGCTGCTAATTGTCTGTCCACAATCTTTGTCTTTAGACCAAAATGAGGTACAAAATACAGGTGAATTAATCATCTATGAGGACAATGAGATGACTGACCCACAGTTACATTAGACAGGACAATAAAATTTGTATTTGTCCTCTAACTGATGAAGGGAAGAAGAAAATTCCTGATGTGCAGGTTATACTTGTGTTTCTGCCACGTTTAAGTAAAGTGTCTGAAAAATCATCAGAAAAAGATGACTGGACCACAAACACCCCTTGCATCCAAGCTGCCTCGAGAGATTTGCACCTCAGGTACTTGCTCTGAAACTGTGGTCAGAAACACCACCAGGAGAGCTGTAGCCCAGCAATGCCCAGGAGGTAAATTTAAGATCTCTCTTCCCTTACCGTATCTCCCCCTTGCAGTGTTGAAAACTAGAACTCTCCATCCTCCAGATTTGATCTGGAGCTCGTCAGTTCTATCATTAACCTGATGAAACCTGTTAAATTTGAAATCATTCCTCTGAAATCCTCCAGCTGCAATTATAAGAGAGTAAGGTCATGAAAATTCAAGTTTAATAATTTCATCACTTCTAACACCTTTTCCATGGAAACAGCGAAGTCAAAGACTTCCAGAAAATTTCCATACTTTATCAGTACCTTTTAGAACCTGCTGAATATTTCCAAATTGTTCCATTATAAGTAATGTTTTAAGATATGTTCCAAGCGCTGCTCAGACCAGCTTTCATTTCTGTTCACTTTTGTTTATTCATTGGTTATTGATGGAGTAATTCAAATTTACTGATTAACACATTTAAACAGAGTACTGGTGCAGATAATTTTTCCTTGCCTTTGACCAGAGATGCCAAATTTTGCTTTGTAAAAGATTAAGAGTCACAGACAGTTGCATCTTGTTACCTCTTTGAATAAGAAGTTAAGAGCCCAAACTGAATGACAACGTGATTCTTCATGTGTGGGAACCTCCTGATTTGCCTGCTGAGTGCTTGCCAGTTGAGGACCATCAGTGTGAGGAATCTTTTTTCTTCACTTGGCTCATCTCAAGAAAGAAATCATGGCAGGTTAATAAAATAAAAATAAAAAAAAGAAGGTGCCCATATCCTGCTCACCACGTTTCACAGAAGCACCAGTAAAGATGAGGGCTCCCCTCTGCACTAGCCATGTCTATGCAAAATCACACACATGCACACAAACCTCCTCTCTCCTTTCAGTGTTACTTTATTCTAAAAGAAGGTTGAGAACGAGGGATGCATTTTGCCCCCAGTTCAGCTGCCCACGGGAATCAGAGACCCATTTTGCCGACTCCTTCCTTCAGCCTACTGAGAATTTTATTCCATGAAAAAAAGCCCAACACAACAAACCAACGTGAAAAGTACAGGCCCCAATTCCTGCCACATCAAATTTCACTGCAAATGTAGGAGCACAAGAATTGTGTAAGAGCAGCATCAAGTACCGGATTTCATTCTACTCCACGGGAGATTTATCTCTCTTGATACGTGCAGCGCATTGAAAAACGCACGTACCAAAGACTACCTCCAAAAGAACAGTGTAAAAGTGAAGGAAAACCCAAACTAACAGAACAACTGCTAGGGAAGGAGTGGTTGAACACTTTTGCCACCCGTTAATAGGTTGTCAGCTGGCACAAATAACGATTCCCCTTACCTGGGGGTCACTTTCCTGCCTACCGCTCCTTCCCCATTTCCCCAGCCGCTCCGAGCAGGTCACCAGGGAAGGGGAAATCAGAGTGTTCCCCATCATGGGGAGAAATCAGAGAGGGTACAAAGTTTCACTTAGCTTTAGATTAGTCTAAATTAAATAGAGTGGCCTGGGGAGGGGTCTCAGCCTGCGGGGCAACCTGATAGTGAAGCTAGAATCACAGTCTATCTATGTTCTAAATTGATGGCAATGAAAATAATACTCCCCAGACACAAAAGTACACTTGTTTTCAGATTAATGCATCCTGAATGTGAGCTTTTCATCTCCTTTCTGAATGAGTTAACGTGTGCTCGTTCGCCTTGGCCAGAAACTGAACTGCAGATTCATTATTTGGAAACTTGTTTGCTGAAGTCCATAAGGCCAGTGGCTGGGGAAGATGAAAACAGCTTTCCACAGGCTCTCATTTTGGGAAAAGCTGGTTGCCCAGGGCTGCCAAATGCTTTCCCAATGAACTCCTCCATTTGCACATTATATTTGGGCTGAAATTGAGACAGCGAATACCTAACTGCTCGCAGGCCTGATCCAAGAATCTCCAACGGCTCTTTATGAGGGTAAATGATGCATTTGAGAAACAATTCATTCCGCTCACCGAGGAGCCCAAGAATGCTGTCATCTTGCACTAGCACTGCATGTTCCCTCTTCTCCGAGAAGAGCATCGCTATCTGCCACAACTGCCAGATCCCGTGCTCGTATCAATTAATTCCTGGAGTGCACTGTCAATTAATATGTGTAATGAATGATAATTTCACAAAGGTATTAGCTTCATTTTGTGTTTTCTAAATTGTTATTAGTACAGAATTAAATTATTCTTTGATTAATACAGGAACACATTTCTTGGTGCTTTCAGATATTGCCTTTTCAATAGCGCAACTCTGTATTTTTCTTACTTATCTGCAGATAGAAGACGTAAGATAGAAGATAGTTGTAAAATACATCTGTCAAGATAAGCTTGTAACTACTGTTCTTTCTATAAATGGAAAAAAATTACACTAATTTAGACAAAAATGTTTCGTAACACTTCACTTCAACTCAACTTTGAATGGAACAGAATACTGAGAAAAAAATTATGTAAAAATTGGATTAAAAAGCCAAACCAGCGTCATCAGTTCATTCCAGAAGATATATTTTGATGCTGTCAAAACATTTTCAGACATTCTGGAAACATCTGACTTCGCAAAGTATTTAAATTCTGACAAATTATGTGTTCCGATAGGGCGTATCTTGTACATGGTGTCTTCAAAGTTCCTCCAGTCTGATGTCATTTTATATTTCTCCCAAACACTAGGCTATTCAAATTAATGGGACTTATCTGTAATATATTTTTTGCTGCTGTTATAACTCTGCACAAACAGCTGCCCTTAGTCCCAGCTGATAGAAACTCCCCCAAGCACTACCAGCATCAACACTGTTAAATCAGACGTACTATCCTTGGCCCAGCTCATTAACATACCTTGATCAAATCTCCTACTTTTTCCAAGCATTAGTTCGTTATCTCCCTGCTATCTGTGCCTATGGTTGTAACTTCATCCCAGAGAACACTAATTCCACACACTGAGAGCAAAGGGAAGCCCCATGACTGCTTGTTCTAGAGTCCTTGACAAATGGTGGGTGATCCATTGACTCCAGCCTCCCTGAAATCTTCCTTCTGCTTTCACACTGACACTGCAAACGCCATTCCTTGGGCATGCAATATTGCTGGGCAGTCATAAGCCTCTGCTCGCTCTTTGCACAACTGCCTGTGTTTTGAAAAGACCTGAAGATGAAAGCCCAATGCTACAGAAACCTGACTTTGTAAACTCACAAAGTCACTTTGACGGTTGGAAGAAAGCTCATTTTTTTTCCCCATGATGCACCCAGCAATAATATGCATGGGGTAAACTGAAGAACGGAGAAAAAACTCTTTCTCAGCTCTGGAATTCCCCCTCATACAGTGGCATTCCTGCTCGGTCCAGGAAAAACAGTATCTGGGTTTGCATCAGTGAAAGCCCCGGCCAGAAAAAAGAACATCATGCTACAGGACAGGAACATAAAGGCACAATTCAAATTCCTTTACTGGTAAATCACAGAATATCATACTCTAAGATCACAAACTCTTCACAAATACATGAGCCGAGAATATTTTAGGAGGTTTCTGTAAGCTATTAATCTATTTTGGTCTATTTAGTGATTGCCCTGTATTGTAAGGCACATTTCACAGTTGTCTTGACTACAGACAAATCATGAAAAATAGACAGGCATATTTTTATGCATTCATAAACAGAGCAGATCTAAATTTAGCTTAACAAGAGCAGTTTATTCAAGTACTAAAATACTTAGAATGAAATACTTATAACGTAGCACTCATGTAAAACATGAGCCTTCAAGGTTGCCTTGGCACGGCTCTGATTGACAGCTCACTTGACTTTGCAGGTACAGGTAGGCTCACTCTGTGTCTCATCCGAGCCACTAAACCCCTCTGATCAGAGCACATAACCACATCCAAACCAAGGCTTTTATGTTAAAATCAAAAATATGTCATACAAAAAAAAGCTAAAACTGGTGAAAAAAAAAACCCAAACCCAAACAACAGTATCATTTCCAATGGTATTTTAGCTCTGATTTTGGAAGGTGCATGAATGTAAGTATCTCCTTCTCTTTGTGGGATTTTCTTCTGCATTCCAGCACATGTGCTGGCGAACCACTGTGAACTGAATGATCTTATCCAGTTAATTCTTTTAGACTTCATTTTAGCAAAGCTTAAAATGAAAATTACTCTCACAAATAAAAATGTTAAGACATTTGAACTCACTGGAGCTTTTGAACACTGGTTAAATTTTAAAATCTATTCTGGTTAAACACGAATTATCATTTTACTTATGAAGTACTTTTAAAAAATATTACAATATAGAAGAACTGTAGAACTACACAGCCATCCACTAAAGTGAGAATATAAATTCCCCAATCTAATAGTTATTTGACTGAGCTAATATTGAAACACTTAATAGCATTTAAACAAAAAAATGTTCAAATTTCTTTTAAAAGTAGTACTCTGATCATAAGATTTAAATTATCATATTCATTAGAGAAATCCTGTGCTAGGAGTGAAACTCTAACATTGTAGTGAACCAAATTGACACACAGAAATATATTTGCCTTAAAAAGAAGATAGACGTTAATGTGGGATATATTGGCACATGGAAATATTCTTTGTCAGGGCTCCTGTATTTTTCCCCCAGAGCAAGTTATCATTTAGCTTTTGCCATTTTTCTATTAAAAAGACAATCAATATTTTGAAAGAATAAATTAACAGTAGTTTCAAAACATGACAGGAGCAGGCAGAAAAGCCACGGTCATATGTCTTCATTTTCATTCTAAATATAAATGAAAACATGAGTGTTTATTTTTAAGCCTGCAGACCAAAGCATCTAATTGATCCCACTTGGGAGACGGGGTCTGAATAAAGGGCCATTATGTTTTGATGAGATAGGCAATTGCCTTGAACTTGCCAGGAGTTCAGGTGTGGGTATATCTGTGGCCCGAGCGCTCGCAGGAATGTCGCTTTCTGTGCGCTCCTGCTCATGCATCTGCCTCGTGCAGCCCTTGTAGGGACCGGCTCCATTTCACCAGAATAACTTCGCTATTCATCAACAATAAGGTTCAAATTGTACTTTTCTTTAACACAACATTAACTCTCAAAGAGCTGGAAACTCGGTATTCTGTTCCCCGAGCTTAGATTCCAAATCAGTCACTGAGAACATTATATGAGCAGTAATCCCATTAAATATATCATCTTGCAAATATCTAAATCCAGTTAATTAACTTGTATTGCAAAAGAACTCCAAGATATAGTTTTCAGTGAGCAAACTTACATTTTAGGTTTCTAATTATGTCAGAAATAAGTTTCATATCTCCTTTTAATTTAAAAACTAGAGTAAAATCACCTAAAAAAATCTATAAGCATCGGCAAAACAGGTGTTATAGACATACAAAAATTAAAAAAATCTGAGTGTTCTTTGTTAAACTTTTATCTTGTGGAGAGATTATATACAATACAGGCCCCATATACGTTGAAAAGGAGGAATATTTTTGGAAGAAAGTTGTAAAATATTTTCCACCTACTAACTCAACAAGAATAAATGACTGGACAGGTAATAATTGAAGTAATTTTGCAGTTCATGAAGAATGCAGTATTACAGTTCCTGGAAATTAGTTTACTAAAGGTGAGCACTGGTGAGAATGTAAGAAAAAAATCTGAAAAAAATTTTTTGCAGCCCAAAGTGATCAAAAAAAAGGGATAAAAAGAGATTTTTCAAGACATATGAACTAAGCCATTTTATTACACCTGCAGTTAAAGGTGAGGCACTTTTCCAGCAAAAATATGCTTAAAGTAAACTGCGAATTCATGTCGTCATGTGAATTCGTTTTACAAACAAATGTAAAAATAAAGCCAACAAAAGGCCAGCTCTCGGGGTGCTGCTCATCAGGCTTTTTTCTTAAGGTACTCACCTGCAATTTCCCCTCCTTCTCCAGGGATGGAGACGCCTCGCTGAAGCCACCAGCTGTTTTATTCCAGAGCAGGATCGACATCCATCAGCAGAGAGCGGAGGGGAGGGGAGCGGAGGGGACCAAGCAAACCTCAGCGTGTTACGGAGCAGGATTCTGTGCAGGGATGGGATGGGATGGGGATAAACAAATGCTCGATTTTCAGGGCTGCCCACAACCAGTTACTTCGCTTTCAAAAGGAACAGTAGTTGTTATGGGAAAATATTTCGAAGCGCTTCAAAATAACCTGACTCTGCTCCAAGTTTAAAAGGAAAAACTGATTCTACGAGACCTTCTTAAAGTACTGTCTGATACTATGCAAAAATAAGTGACATGGCCTGAACATCTCACCTTATGGGCCTCCACAAAAGCACGTGCTGAACTGTAAAGCTCAGATGAAAATGTGTGTCTCCCCAAGGTTTCAGAGCAGTGGAGGACAGAGGCTAAGTTAGACCCAGTTAGATCAAATTGGAGGCTGGGTTAGACCCAAGTTAATGAGCTAATTCAGAAAGTACTCCATATGCTAACCAGTCACTCTCTCCACTCCTGCCTCAAGAGATGCACAATGTAGGGTTATGCTGGACACTCTTATGGTAAAATACAGCTATTTTTTATTGCACCTAGATATTTTTGATTGCAATGTGTTCTCTTTCAGCTGCACTACCTTCTGCTCCTCAGAAACCCCTCCTTTGGGTTTGTGGGCTCAACTGCTCGTGTGAGCCTACAGGAGGTGAGCTGGCTGGACTGCTCTAAGCCCTAGGTCTTTGTCAATTCTGTCTAAAAAAGCTTAGGGATCATTCATAACCCCCAGCTCATGGGGTTGCGAAGGAGATGTGGGGAAATCCACCAGAACATGAGCGTGGGTTCCTGTTAGCTCAGGAAAGCTTCTCAGCCACAGCACTGACAAACTCAGCGACAAACTTCCTTTGCCAACTGGAAGTCTTCCTCACCAGCATGTTAAAGTCTGGAGTGAGTTTCCTAGGATTTTTTTCTTTTAATGTCCTGTGAAAAGGTCTCTTTTCTGCACATGCCAGGCAGCGTTGCAATGTCACTCCAATCCGTACAACTCTATGGTCATACATGAAGTCACTTGTGATTTTAGACAGATCTCCCACCAGTTTCAGGCATAAAAGACTGGGCCCTTTGCTTTCAAATGGTGGATAACAGCAAAGATTAAAAAAATGGGGCAGACGGGATAAATCCTGCTGTCTTTTTAAAAGATTGACCATAACAGAAAATACATTTGCCTATTAAAGAAGAGAGAATATTTTAGGAACAAATCAGCCAGTATGTGGTTTGGTGTTTTATTAATTGATTTGTGCCCATATTAGCAAGTGTTACTGCTTTTTTTTCCCTTCAAATTATGCCAATTATGATTTCTCTTATGAAAATAGTGATTCATGTTTTAGATTGAGTTGTGTGAACATGAAACAAAAGCGGTATGGAGTAAAACTGAAAAGAATTTTGAATTATTTCCCTCCAGTTTATCAGTACTTCAGGTCACAGTCCACTCACCAATTATCCAAATGGTACTTGGTCTCAAAAGAGCTAATAACTACTTAGTCATCAAAGAGAAGCTTCTTGGATTCACAAAACCTCCACAGCCACATCCTCACTTTAAACTGCCACAAGCTGCACTGTGGTACTGCAGTGTCACTGCCTGAGCACCACAAAAAAGCCTTTCCCTCAAAATACAGGGATACATGAATACCGTTATTTTTTCCCCTTTGTGGAAATTAATCTCTTTCTTCCCAGCTGCCCTTTCTCCTTTTCCCTTTATGCATTTGGCTGTTGTGGTATCTGTTACTCTGATCTACCTGCCTTGCTCAGTTTCTTCCACTGAAAGATTCTCATTGCACCCCAGCATTCACGCCGTCTGCCTCAGGCATAATTCAGTCCTCCAGGTCTCCTTCCTCCAGGCATCTCTCCCTTTTCTTTGATGATGGGCTTCTAATTTTGGATCTCCAAAACACACCTCAGCTATACGCCTGAAGAAGCTCCTGCCTGGGGACACCTCACCTGACGGGAGACCTGCAACCTACCTAAAGCTCTGGTAACTCTGGGCATGTGGAACCCTGAAGGTTCAAGTCCCCTGCTCTTGAAATGTTGAAGATGATGCAATTTTGTTCCACACTGACAGAACAGTCTATGGTCCCACCTTCTGCTCCTGAAGAACGAAATATGAGCTAGACTCCATCCAAAACGGGAAGAAAATACACTGTTTGCACTGGACAGAGCAAGGGTTGACCCCTCCAAGTCAGTTTTAGACAAGGGTCAACTTGGACTTACTATCCAAAGTCTAGGAGCATTTAAGCACTAGGTGGAAGATGTCTTGTGCCAGCATCTAATAACACATGATTTTTTACACCTTGGGCTGTAGTTGCAAGCATACTTGTCATTTTGGATACATTTTGGATCCAAGAGTTGAACATCCAGGCCTCCAAACTAAAGACAAAGCCTTGTAGTTATGTCATAGCATCATCTGCAACTTAAAAGTTATAAAAAAGCGGAAGTATTTTTCACTTCATAGATTAAACAGCTGCTTCATGAGTTGAAAGAGACCTTGAACTATGCTGTTGTCTGCAGCCCAGTGCGTTATCTGCTTTTGGCTCTTTTTCAATGGTTTGGACATCAACTTGGAGCCAGAAACTTCACCTCACATTTTCCGGTCAGACGACAATTAGATCAGCAATAAAGCATGTTTTCTTTCCCTTTTGGCTATCTTGAGAAACACACATCATATTTTCTCTATCTTTGGCCTCTGGCAAGAATGCACAGGTACTTTTCAGTATTGTTTACTACTTGAACTTTTTAAAAAAGCCCTCGTGAATTTTCTAGAAAGCTCAGAAATATCACAACGTGACTTCAAAATAAACTCTCTTCTTTTAGCTTGCCTAAATATTTAGCTTTATTTCCTGTGAAAGGGTTAATACCTGTATTTTACCTTTTTGGATCAAGTTGTTGAAAGCAGGAGAGCTTCATGCACCATAGGAACCTGCAGTACTACCCTAATGACAGTATAATTAGAAGTATCATTGTGGTAATGATTCTTTTCATCTGGCAAAAGGCTTTAACAGAAAAGATCTCTTATTCAGTTAGTCTAACCTGGCCATTCTCTTACCTCTGCAATGCTCCTTTTCTAGATCAGCATCAGAAGTTAATACTGGGTGTTTGACAAGACTTCAGACTTTGTGCTCATCAAACTAATTAAAGAGAAACACATCCAAAGCCTAGTGAATTATTTTACTTTTTAAAAATGCTGCCCATTCATCTTGTTTAAAGATTTACCTGGCTCAGTGGGTTTGATTAATGAAAAGGACAATGGGGCTCTTGTCAGTGCAACCTACAGTCACTTGGTTCAGGGTCAGCAGGTTGAGCGAGAGGCCTCCATGTCTATATTTAGTCTCTCTCTACTTTAAAAATCCAAAGGATTGAAACGTTACTGATTTTATCAGCATGCCACGGTTTGGAGGAAAAGACAAGAACTGTCGTGATCTCAAACTTCATTCAACTCTTTTTTTTTTGGTTTGTTGAAGTGAAATAGCACACGCCAGATCCCTCGTGGTTGTCCTGGATATGGATAGGTAGGATGGCTTTAGGTTAACACCAAAACTGAGTCTGAACGTTTTGGAAGTGGAGTACAGACTCTAAATAAGCTTAAAATGTAGATTCTTATAAATTGTTACTGAGGAAAATTTACAGTAACATACATGTTTGCATAAATTCTGAAAAGACAAAGAAAAAGGTGGGGTTTGACACATATTATATACTAGTGAGCTTATAAAATAATCACAAATGCCTTGATCCTGCAACACTTGGCATGCAATTAGCTGTACTATCACAAACAGTCTCATTATCGGCTTGGAGATTTGACTCTGCCATAAATTTGAAACACGGTAAAAAAAAAATCACATTCATGTAACTCGAGAAACAGCAGGAAACCAGATTTCTCCTAAAAGTCAGCATGGTCCGTGGCTCTGTTTTGTTTTGACAGAAGGACACAACGTCACCCAGGCTTGCTGAACTTGGAGTCCTTCTCTGTGTCCTCTCTCTGCCGGTGGCAATGGGACCTCCCTGCCTCCCCCTGCCTGCCAGCCAGAGAGCCCTGAGAGCTGTTGCCTCCCTGTGATGCAGGCAGCCAGCAGGGAAGTACCAGCACGGATTATAATCTGCCCTCTAGTGATTAATACAGTTAACATTTGGCAGCGTCATTAACATTATTTGTGCATTACATAATTACATATTCATTACATAATGATCTCATTATGCAACAGCGATAATGCTCATGCTTTACACCTTTGTAAGAGGTTCTTTAAGATAATCAATGGACTGAACATCTGATAATTATGGGTTATGATCATTAATAACTCCTTCTACTGATATGTTTATAGCCACATCAGACACAAATCATGCCTGCCATCCCGGGACAGCTACTGTTGCACAAAGCCAACTGCAAGCACATGCTGAGGTTGTGCAAAACAACCCCCGGGTTCCTTCTCGTCAGTGCTCAGGGCCAGCGTTTTCGGTTGAGAGTTATTGAGCAATAATGCCCAGATCCTCTCCCGGGAGTCTGAATAAGATGTTCTTACCGATTTAAATGGCAGGGCTGAAACACGCACCTTTAGCCAAAGGAGCAGCACAACAAAGTAGATATTTGTGATTTGGAGGGAAGGGCACAGTCCCCAATGTTTAGTTTTGTCAGCAGTCCTTGACGGTTAAAAGGCTTTGTTGCATGCTACTGTACCTTGATTTTAAGACAAGCCTTGAGGTCCTTTATCAAGAATTAATTGCATCATGCCAGAGTAACTCACCGGTGCATCATGGCAAGTGCTCCACTGCCCTATGACAAGCTCTGCTTCAGGAATCTGGAAGAGCTCCCGCAGCTGCCCCAAATGCCAAGCCTCATTCTTCAGGGCAGGCACCATAACCCCACTGTGATCCTGCAAATTCAGCTGGGCAAAGACACAAGAGAGGCATCATGAGAGTCTCCATCCTGAGTTTTGTCTGTGACAGACACCAGCCCCAGCGTAGAAATGGGAGAAGAAGTCCTGCAATGACTGACTGTGCCTGAAGGAGCGTTGGGGCACCACCAAAATGAACGTGTCCCCCTCTTATCTGCACCCACCTCTTGTGTGCATGCATACCTTGGCCTTGTGTCTCATCCCCCCTGCTCAGCGCTGACTGCAGCCGCTGCCTTGTACAGCTGTGGGAACCCACCCTCATTCAACACTCACTTTATTCTTGCAAATAAAACACTCATGGGCTTGATCATTTTATCTACCCTATCATCTAGGAAATGCATTTGGATAAAGGGACATTTATTGAACTGTCTTTTATCACACAAGTATTTCTACTAAAGAAAGATTTCCAGGATTCAACTCTGTGTATTTAAAATGCAAAATTCAAAGAAGTTTTATTGCCAGACTTTCACTTCTCAATAATTATGTCTTAATTGTTCTACAAGTGTGCATTACAATTTGTCATACATTCAAGGAATTAGCATAGAGGAAAATCCACCTTCCTTCTGCTGAATAAATCAAGAAGTTGTGTTTTTAATGCTGCTTTTTAAATGCAGCCCTGCACTAGCATTCTCCCTAGATTGTAAAATAGGTAAATACTACACTAGGATGTTTACACGAAACCAAAAAAAAGATTAAGGAGAGATGAGATTGTTTGCGGGAAGAAAAGTGTCATCTTTTCAACATAGCAAGTTAGATAGCAAATATAGTCAGCTAAGAAAAAGATCAGACACTGAACTCAATTTTTATTGTATTAAATTTGAAATACCACTTCTCTTCATTCCCATGAGAGAATTTTATGTAATCTTTCACACTGTACTTCTGGGAGAGCCATTTGCAACCACGCTGCCTATGTCTTTTCAAGGCCTGAAATTTTAATGTAGGGAGGTAAATTTTTTTAGCCTGCCATCAGTCACAGTGCACCCACCCACCAACGGTCTGAACATTTCCTGCAGTGACTTTGAGATAAAGATTTCCTGATACCCGCAAGCCCTGTAAGAAAAATATTGTTTACAAATGAGAAAATCTGATGCCTGATATTCCAGGCAGCACTAGGTGTTAGATCTTCCTTCTCAACATCATTACACGTTTCCAGGTGTTAGGTATTTCATTATTTAAGAGTAGGTAGAAAAACCAGACAATAAGTATTCATAAAATGTCAGACGTTCTCCAAAGGGCTGTTTGAGTTAATACAGGCTATAAAGCTCTCACTTTTATTGGGCTTGAAAACGATAGTTATTTGAAGGAAATTATGTCACTACTTAAAATATTTTACCAGAAGAAACTGCTTAGCACCATATCTTTAAACCACCAAGAAAGAAACTCCAGAGAGTTTCCACTACATTACAGCTTTCTGACAGCTCTTGGCTAGTGTTGCAAAGCTATACAGGTAAAATAAGAAATAACCTTCCTATCCTGGGTCAAGAATAACAAGGCCATCAACGCTATTTTTGCTCAGGAGCTATTCCAAATTGTGGTGATTGTGCCTTGCTTGGTGATTAGCCATGTTGTTAGCCCTCTAGGTGAGGTCCTTTGCAACCCTTCAGTTGTATCTCAAATTCTTTGGGGTACTCAAGTTGACATAGGGTCAGCTGAAGGCCAGCTCACTTCCAAAACACAAATGCAGTTTGGGTGCAGAAAAAAAATCAGTGGAAGAGCAGAATTAAGCGCTAAAAGGCAACGTGAAATGGTTCCTGGCACTACCCTGCGGCTGAAACGGTACTTGAGATCTGAGTTGTTGCCTCACAGCTACTGCATGGGCTTGTGTCGTGGTTTCAGCATAAATCTGTCTGGTTTTAGCCAAAATCAGCGCAACCGGACCGACAGATGGCCCTTCCCCCACTGCCCCCCCTCAAAAGAGGAGAGGAAGAGATAAGGAGATTCAAAAGTCTAGAATGAACTGAACTAATTTAATGAAGAATTAATATTAAAATGAAAAAAATAAGAAAATAATGAAAAGATACAATATATACAAAACCCTATCAAGTTCCCAGGACGACAGTCCCGTCACTGGCAGGCACTGGGGAAATCCCAGACTGGACTCAGCGATGGATGGGAACTGGATTCCAGCTCTGGAGTCAGGGACACATGGATGGGGATCAAAGGCAGATGAACATCCTCAGATGTCTGCCATCACACGAAGAGAGTTGACCCTTTGATCCCTCAGCTCTTATACTGAGCATGGGGCAGATGGGATGGAATCCCCCAGTTGGTCAGGTTTGGGTCACCTGTCCTGTTCACTCCTCCCCACAGATGTGACCCCTCTACGTTTTTTCCGTTTCTGACCCTCTAAGGGGCAAATAATGAAAATTGGCTGCCCTTGGTTGTTATAGCAATAAGTATAAGCAAGGGCCTCTCTGCATACCATCTCCATTGGCATGGAGCATAAACATTGGCCTTATTCTGAGAACGAGCAGTTTTCTCCACAATATGCCGTTAATTTCAGAGTTAGAGGAGGCTCAGCTAAAATGTAAAATCAGAGAACACAAAATTGGTTCGGTTTTCCTTCAAACCGGGACAGCTTGCCTGCGTAATAACCGGAGCAGAGGAGCAGCAAGCAAAGAGGCAAAGACATACCTGTAGAGTGGTTCTCTCCAGCTTCTCATCCAGCTGTGGCAGGTCCATGGGGTCAGCCACGGGCACCTCACCACTGCCCCGTAGAGCGAAGGACTCAGGGCAGCTCTGAGAGGGGCAGAGCCAAGGCGCAAGAAGACGGCGCACGTGAAAGGCAACTCAACGTCAAACAAGCAGCGAGGGTCTGGGGAAGCAGAAACCACGTTAAATAGGTTCCTGCTATTGGTAAGGCGTGGATATAAAAGCAGAATCAAAACATCCGGGTTTGGATACGGAACGGGTTCCAGCTCCTGCCAGAATTTTGGGTGTGTGACAAATACTTGCAGAGCGCGTTTGTTTGAAGTCTGCAGATCAAAGCCAGTGCATAAACCATGCTGTTACTTATACCTTCACAAAACTCCCCAGATACTGAAAAACCCGAATGGCTACTGCAAGAAGAAGAGGAGTAATTCTCTGAGATAGCTGAAAACTACGCTTGTATTTAAGGATTTCACGCTGACATAAATAGATATAATTTACCTATATAGCTTTACAACTTCAGCAAGAGCTGTTCACCTCTTGGTGAAGGGTTCTTGTTATTTGTACACATACACTTTAAAATAAGATGAACAAATGAAAAGCACCAAAGTATCCCATTGCTATCCATGTTTCTGACCTCCCAGGATGGGGTCGGAAATCAAGTACTCTGCATAGCACATTAGCTAATTAAGAGGGGTGAAAAGGGACATTCACGCTGCACAGTACATATTTTCTGAACGGGGGCAGTCTAACAGAACCTCTTGATTTGTCATTATAAAATACTCTGAATTAGCAAATAAATTCTGCAGCAGAGGATCTTTTCGGCATGTCTGTTCAAGTATGCCACCAGAAATGTTGGTGACACGCTGGCTGTGATGCAGCTGCTGGTTTGCCTTTCTGACTTTTGCTGGATCCTTCAGCACAGTCGCTCTGAAGGTCCCAGATGTTCAGTCTAACAACTCACAAGCCTTATTTGTGTTCCAAGCCCCTCTCTCCGCAGTGAGGCTGTGCTTATTCCTGCAACGACAAAGTAGGTATTTCTTTCAATAACATGCACTTGTCATTAGAAAAATATCCTAATTATGAATTCAAAAGTGACAGATTGTGAGATTCCGTTTGCAAAGATGATGTCACTGGTGGGGAATTGGTGGGTAACCTGCAATTACCTCTTTGAATAAAGACATCAGTGTTGTATCTCGAGAAATAATGGCTAATGATATGTCTTCCAAAAGGAAATAGCGTTATTAATTACCTTACTGTGAACACACCACTTATTGACAGCTTTGAAGGCCATTCATCCAATTAAGTATAATGACTAAAAGCTTCATTTGGCCTTCATGGTTATACAGATGGGCTAAGAACAGAGAGCGAGATCCTGATTTCATTTATAACCTTCATAAATATTCAGAGAAAGTCACAAACACCCATGGAGCTACCCTGGTTTCTATTGCTGTGATTAGAGTCAGACTGTGGCAGGTAATGATGGTATAGAAAGCGCTGTAAATTGATACCTCTAATACCTTGAAGACTTATTGTTGTGCAATAATACAATCTGTCATCTCTTCTGATTGTTACTAAGCACTTTGCTTCCAAGCACTTTCCTATCAACATTTAGGGGGTTTTTCTTTCCCCAACTATCGTCCAGGCCTGCATACATTTCAGAGACAGATGATTTAGTTGCAACCACAGCCGTATCCAAGTTACTTCTTATTAACAAAACTGATTTTTGCAATATTTCACAGTTTCCACATTTTTTTTCTCACTCGGATGAATCTAACAATCATTCTAAAAATCATTCATTCATATTATGCTTTGCCTCAGTTTTATGGACCTGCTTCTGATTTTATTCACACACTGCTTCAAGAAGAATAATGCACCCGAAGCCAACAGAATTTCTTTGGATTTTCCTTTTTGTAAGTGAGAACAGAATCTGGCCTCAGGCATAAAGGATCACTTTTACGGACCCATCTAGGCATCTCTGCAGTCTTCATTAACATGCCATTTTGCTGATTAATTATTTTAATGGATGGCAAGACAATTCCTTGTGCACGGCACAGCCCGGCTAACGTGTCTCTGAGATAACAGCGTGGTTATTAACATCGCTCTGCCATCACTGGCTTTTATCTTTGAACAGCAACAGGTTGCTAATGATATGTGGTTATCGTTTTCACATTTTGGAACATCAAAAATGCTGACAGACTAAGGTGGCAACAGTTTGTAAGCACTCAGGTAGAACATCAAAGGCCTCACTAAAGGTTTAGTACACACCAGCAGTAGCAACAGTTTTAGATCTACCTGTACCACCGGTCTAATCGCTCAGAAATCTGATACTGATGCTCGTATGACATCCAAGAAATGCTTTTTTTGTTAAATGGAAAGCAACATTACAGCCAAATGGCAAAGCATCTGCAAGTGCTTTGTTTCTATGCAACACTGAAGAGCCAAGAAACTCACAACCTTGTAACAGCTGACATTGTAGAATAACTTAATGCTGCCAACAGGTCTTGAGAGAATGCAGAATTATATGTAAATATATCAAGTAAATGTTTTTAAGTGATAGGTCTTCACCCTGTGCAAACAAGTTGCAACAGCAGTATTTATCAAAAGGGTGCCTGATGCAAAGAAGTCAGATTAATTGTTTATGCAGGGGCATTCAGTCTGCATTGCAATGAGTGCCAGCACAGAAAATAAATGTTTCTAGAAACCACCTCCTTCATGGGAATGACTGTGAATGAACTCAACAAAGTGGCAGCAATTTTAAGCCTGATTTTAATACCTTCTGCCACTTTGCACTGGCTGTGTTTGCAATGCCTGAGCACATTTAGAGTTGATGCGAAGTAACTGTTACTGAGCAGGCCAGAAATACAACTGCTTTGTGGAGGAGCCTCACACATGAAGGTACCAACCTGTGGAAAAACAGAGTCTTGCCTGAGGATCCCTTGAACCCCACCATCCCAGGGACAAAGAGATTTTTTTTGAAGCTGAAACTAGCAGATATTGATCTCTCCTTGCTGCGTTACCGTATTCCTATTACTGTAATTAAGGTCTGACACCGTGGCAGACAATGCAAGATGGGCAGGGATCCCAAGGGTTGGTCTGCTTTGCTTTTCCTGGCTGGAATTCAGGAGTTTTTTTGTTTGAGGCATCTTCATTTTGTTTATGAAAGCAGGAGTGAAAGTCTACCCTGAAGCAGTCTGTTGGGTAGGGCCCTTTATCTAGGAGTGGAGCGATAGGACAAGGGGTAATGGTTTTAAACTGAAAGAGGGAAGATTTAGATGAGATATCAGGAAGAAATTCTTTCCTGTGAGGGTGGTAAGACCCTGGAACAGGTTGCCCAGAGAAGCTGTGGCTGCCCCATCCCTGGAGGGGTTCAAGGCCAGGCTGGATGGGGCTTTGAGCAACCTGGTCTGGTGGGAGGTGTCCCTGCCCAGGGCAGGGGGGTTGGAACTCGGTGATCTTTAAGGTCCCTTCCAACTTTAGCTGTTCTATGATTCTATGATTCTCTGCAGCTTTGAAAATAATTAAGCAACAGGACTATCAAGTGACTTCACTTCTCCCATATCATGTGCCAAACAGCAATGAAGTGCAGTGACCACAAATACATCCTCCAGCCCTGTGTGGATCTCCATCACGGATCTTACACACCAAAACCAGACAAGGATGAATAGGACACTGCATTTTCTAGGGTTACAGCTGGTTGAAACTGAAAGCTGAAAAACGAGTCTAATAATAATCATGACTGGCCCCCCAAGGCCAATAGAAATGTCATACAAAAATATCAAAACTTCTCAAAAGAGTAAACAAAAAATATTTCCCAACTAAAGCATTTAACTATGACAACTACCATGATGAGTAAAATAAAAGAACTTTACCAATGGAAACCTAATTTCTCTATAGTATCCTAATTCAGGACATCATTTTCCAAACATGTTTAACTTTAATAGCAAAAATAGCAGCACTGATTTCATGTGTTCTTTTTTGTTACTAAAGGTAATCATGAATATAAGCATTTTCAAGAGTGGAATTTAAACTTAGCAAATACATGATAAGATTT
Source organism: Tringa tobata (assembly GCA_033628505.1). Taxonomy (NCBI): domain Eukaryota; kingdom Metazoa; phylum Chordata; class Aves; order Charadriiformes; family Scolopacidae; genus Tringa; species Tringa tobata. The sequence continues at coordinate 373,573 of JAHREE010000099.1, forward strand.
CGGACTGCCTCCACAGTACAAAAAGAGTGTAATAACTTTTTTACCTTCTACAGTCCACAATATTAAGGCAAGGTTTATGCAGGCTTTCAATTTCTTAAACCAAGTTGCTATCAAAGTGCCTTTGTAGGAAAAGGAATGAATAGATGAAGTTAGCAGAAAATATTGTAAGAGCTGGTGTGAATGAAGAAAAAATCATTGATATCAGCAATCCTACCATCCAAAAATTACTCAAATCAGTGCCTATGCACAAAGAGCACCGTAATAAATAAAGTTAGAAGCAAACCATATTTTATTATCTACTAGTGCATAGCATATTACACACCTGGGATGCAAACACCTGCCCTACATTCAATTGTACATTCCTTAACTGGCCACAATAATACTGTTAGCGTCCTATTAACTTTGGGAACCATTAAGTAATTTGTGGCTGACAATGTTTTAGAAAGACTAATGAAATACTTGCACTTCCATAATTGACACCAGTAGCCAGGCCATCTATCATCCATGGCAGGTGCTAAAGCAGGGCTGAAACAATAGTGGAAAAATATATCCCAATAAATTATCTCTCCTGCGTCTTTGAGGCAGAAATTAAAATTAAAAAGGAGATATAAAATTAAAAAATTTGTCAGAAGCACATTAAAACTAAAATAAAATCGGTGTTCTGTTTAATGTTCTTGCCATGAGAAAATCTCTCAGTGAAGTCAATGAGAGATTATCTTGGGCAGGGAGTACTGAGCTGGCCTTAACACATTAAAAGATAAATCATATATAGCTGATGCAAGTCAGGGGGGGAAAAATGTTACGGGAAATGTTTATCTTTCCCAAATCTTTCTTGAGGGCAGTGTTAAAAAAAGGTCGATGTGATTGAAGCATAATGTCATTACTTGCCAGGGGAAATACAGGATGTTAAGAGGCTGATTAACCTGCCTTCACAGTGCAAGCATGTCGGCCCTAAATTTATATCATATTAACTTTTTATCTTCTGAAGCTCTCCAACTGCAAATGCACAGGTAAACTCAGAAGGTACGTTACTGCAGTTAAAGTGCGAGGTGGGAGCTGGGTGCCAGAGCTCCTCTGAGCTTTTTGCAAATCTGAGGAGGGTCAGCTCCCAGGATTTAGTTTAGATCTTTGCTTTGCTAAAGGTAATTGAGGGCAAATTATGACCCCCTTCAATCAGAGGAGCTACAGAGCAACACTGCTTTTGTCAGTGCTGCTTGGGCTTGCACAGAATTTCTTGATGTTAAGAAGAGAATATGATCTAAACCATGCAAATTTATAAACCGCACTCTATGAACTGTGTGTATATATATATATTTTTTTTTTTATGCTCCAGGATAGACCTGCTGCTAAACAACTATTTTCCCGCGGCCTCCCCCAGCTTAGTAACTACTACTTTTCTTTGATTTCCCAAACAAAGCTCTCACCTTTGGTTGTTAGGAGTTTCTATTCTGGGCTGGGGCAGCCCTCCTGGAATGCGGTGGAGCACGACTGGGTTCTGCACCTTCACCCCACGCAGGGAAGACTCTCCCAGGAACAGGAGCTGGAGGTTTGAGGGGAGCCCGACACAGCGCAGCGCCCCGGCAGAAAGCCCTGGAGGCAAATAGATGCGTGCCAGCTCCTATCTCTTAAAACCATAAGAACAGGCTGTTCCAGAGCATACATCATGAGCTCCCCAACCTGGCTGACACCTTGACGTCTGTCGAACACCAATGAAGAGCGTCATTACTCTTAAATTCGTTAATAAGGTCATCACTTTTGGGTGACTCTCCGGAGGTGTAAGCTTCTTCGCTTGCATTACAGTTGCATTGCATAACTTCTCCCAGTGTCGGTAGAAAAATAGCCTTATATTAAAATTACATCAAATTATAGATTAAGAAATGTAAGGAATAAAAGTTTATAAAGTCAAATGCTTCAAAGCTGAGAAATAACAGAATTAGGGTTGCCTTATTATTAACATCTGATTTTTTTCCACAGGATGTGCTCACGTTAAGAGCTGAAATTATACCTCTTGCTCTCTCCCTGCCCCCTCTCAATTAGCGAGAGGAGACACGCTTTAGAGACTCATTTCCAAGAGACTTTTATGGGCCCTCAACAGTCGTGCATCCGACATGTTTCATACTTGTTAACTAATTATTTTACAACATCCGAGTGAGAAGAACTGGCCCTAATGCCTCACCAGCTGCCGTGGAAGCGCAGAGCCCACAGCTGGATCTTATGGACAGACAGACAGACAGACAGACAAAGCAGAGATTTTGCAGGAAAAGGAAAAGCGTGTGACTATCATACTGGGACTCTTGAGGCAGGTGACTATTTTTTTCAGCTTTTGCCAGTCTGTGCAGATGTAACCACTCCAGGGCAGTTGTTAGTGTCCCTACAGGCTTCTCTGCCCCCGTGGACTTGTGGGTTTTCACCAAACCTATTTGTATTTGTCACACCCGCGGGTCCTAATTAAGCCTTTTAGCCTTCTCCATTGTGGAGCCCCTAGGAACTGCCACGGAGAGGATAATTTACAAACAAACCTGATCCTCTTCAGAGGATGATTTGCTGCTTATATCACTAGCTTGAAAGATGGGCAGGTTTGGTTCAGGTTCCTTCTCCATTACAGCTTTCTGCATGTGGCAAATCGCCAAAGCCATCACCTGCCAAAGGACGCAAACACAAAAAGCAAGACGAGAATAAAATGTAGGCACTGGGGTACAGAAGTACAGCTCCTCAAGTCACATATGCACCTACATTTTCAACAGTAAAACCACCTCGATGTACATAGCCCAGCTCCACCATCATCCTGTGAGAGTTCAGCGCGTACCTCTAACATTATGCCTAAACTTGATGGCATCGCCTTTAACACCAAACGTTCACCAAGAGCTCTTGTAGCTTTAAGGCACCAAGTACTATCATTGCTGAATCAGAGAACCCAGATTCTGCCTCCATCCTTTCCCAGCCCCATACTTTGTGTGCTTTCTGCAATGCTGGCAAAGCTGTAGCTACAGGTGGAGTGTCCTGTTCCCAAGACTCTGAGAGCCGGTGGCAAAAGCATCTTCCTGGAAAGCAGATGGTCTGGACCCCAATACATTCACACAGAAGAGGATAGAGAACCTGAATTTATTACAGCTTGGCCCAGTCCTCTGATCACTAATGTGCATTTTAGCCTGCTCACACCTCTCTTTACCTTCATTAAAATAAAATTTAAAAAAGGCAGGTATCACTTCTGTTTTTAAAAGGAAATACACAAACATCTTAATTACAGAAGAAAGTCTAGCTCAGTGGAGTCTCCACATTATTTTGGCCCAGTCAACCAAAATGCCAGCTTAAATACCTCAATACTGTCCTTGGATTGACTTGCAGCAACGAATAATCTGCAGGGTAATGCAAAAAACTTTTCCACGTACGCCAGTGAAGGTAAGAAAACTCTACAACCACACACACAGTGTGTGGTGCCAATCAAATACTTGTGAAGTGAATCTAGAGAAACAGAAGTGGTGTAATTTACATGCTGCAGCGAGCTTATACGTTACTTGATTATCAAAACCTTTATTACATTTGCCGCAACAAAGGTTCCAAAATTGGAGTGCACCCCCGGGACCACCGTTTACAAGATTCGTTCAGAGATGTATCAACAGTTTGAGCCCACTAGGTACAGGAGAACATTGTAGAACATTCACAGTTCATAAAACCTAATATAACAACTGCCAAGCCCTATAATATCTTGCTTTCAGAAGAACAATTCAGCCCTTTATACATCAAACAGCAATTTTCTTAACTGCAGCAATTTTGTATGTGATGATTAATTCAGGTGGAAATTAGCCCAAAAGTTTCTCAAGAAAAGTAATGCAAAGAAACTCCCTAAACTTATTCGTGCATCTTTTTCAAAATTCATGTATGATTTAAATACTTAAATATACTTGCATTTCTTTGGAAAAATTGGATACCTGTCCTCTTGATACTTGCACGGGTCTTTCTCTCCCAGGATTAGTCTCACTGTAGTTTGCAGGATTTACCATGACTACTTATAATCACTGGTTGAAAAATTGACAGGCAAGGTATTTTTCCCAAGAAAAGTACTTTGTAGGGCTTAAGAAATAGATATCTTGGTAATCGAATTCAGAAAGGGAATGCACATACATGTAAAGAAAGGTCATTGTTAGCTGAAGTGTGACAGATCTAGTACGTATTAATCTATACTGACTTGACGAAAATCCATGACTTCACTGAATTTTGGCCTGACTCCTAACAATTGCAGATCCCAGCCAAATATAACAAGCTCTTACTATGGTGATTTTCAGATTGACCCATTTGGGATAATACGCTTCATAAAAACCTCGACTGTAAAACTTATGAGTTCTCTCTAGCTTAAACAGCTCCAAGGAACTAGACCAATTGCAAGTGGAACTCCAGTTTGCATAAGCCCTTATGATATCTTGAAGTATCATAATAAATCCTCAATTTTTTAATTCTTGTACATTAAATACCCTAAGTCTCCCTTAGAAAAAAATCATAAGTCCGGCAAACCCAAATAATAAAGTCTATTTCAAAAGGAGATTTGTTCTTTTTGTTTTGCTTTCTTTGTGTGAAAATATTGTGTCTTTCTGAACCAGGAGTTTTGCTTAAGTTCAGCGACTTGGGATTTCAAACATAAGTTACAAGTTACAGCCTAAGCCTGTATCAGCTTACTTTAGGGGAGTTCAGAGGGGTTAAATAATGATAAATGCGTGATAAAATGTGAGGATTTAAAATAATTTCTGTTTTATGACCATCAGTACCGTGGTCGAATTCCGCTCTTTTAAACCAAGATAAAATGCTTTTCACTTATTTTCATTCAGGATGAAGAAAACTGTGATTTTGCTTGTATGGAAATCAGAGAACAGTTCACATCCTCCTCATACTTGGTTTATCTCTCTCTCCATTTAGCTTTTGTTGTGCTCAATCTTCTGGTTTCAGCATGAGCAGACTTGGAACTGGGCTCTAACAATTAGAGAATTCTCCAACAACTGGATTAGGTATCTTGAGTTCAATACTCTTTGGTTTTTTTTCCAGTTACCCACTATAGATTGTGGTGACAAACAGAAATAATTTTTAAAAGTTCGCTTTTAAAAAATCTTTTAAAAATTATTGCATTCCAATAAATTCACAATAATTTCTGTTAGTTCTAATATTACTATAATCTATTAAACTATATAAAATTAAGAAATATTCATAGAAGTTTTCTCTATATTTTGAGGAAAGTCAAACTACTGAGCTAGTTGAAGTCCTGGCTAAGCCTCTGTATCCATTTGTTGAAGTCTTAAGCCAGGTTTCAACAACACTATCCTTTTCTATTGTATAAGAATACTTTTTTTTTTTGCCTCAGTTTATTCTGCTAGTTCTGATTAGTAATTAGTTCATCCACAACTGAAAAAAAAATCAGACAGGAATTGAAAAATGGAAGAGAGATTATTCTCTTCTTTCTGTCTGTGTATAACAATACAGTGTAAGAGGAAGAAATCTATCATCTCCAAAATTATGAAGGATAAGGATGAATGTAAGTAAATTGATTCAATTTTCTAATTAAATACAATATACCCTTTGTTAAATAATTGAATTTAGATGCATTTATATTGTTTTCTTACATATCTAGCCTACTTAGGGTAATTTATTTCAGTAGCATCAACAAGATTAATTCCTAGATTTTTTTATCCATTGAAATCATAATTTCTACACAAATGAGAATAAAATCATTATCCAACCCATAATAAATGCAAAAATATAAAAAAGCTGTAGAAGTGCTTAACTAATATATACTAGATATTTTGTGCCATACATATTAGCAAACAACACAAAATTATAGCAGCCTTAAAGGTGTTCTGCTTGTTTATTAATATTATTTAAATTCCTTTCTACTGTTTCAGTTTAAATCAACTCAACTTGGCTCACAGAAACATTTTTTTTTTTCCTGTGGCTTGTAGCTTTGGTTTAATCTTATGGTAAGCATTTGTTGACATTTAGGTAAAAGAGATGAATTTCATAGAATTTTCCTTTTTAGAAAAAACAGGTACAGGGTCATCTTGGATGAGCTTAATGAGTGCAATCAAAATGTCTGTTTGTAAAAGGTTAACCTTTCCTGGGATCTCTTCACTCCATTAAAAAAACCACCCAAACTACGATGTATTTTCAACCTCTATATTCATTGAATAGATCTATTTATGTATCCTTCCTGCACCTCTGTCTGTATGAATTTTATGGCAAGCTTGAAGTTGCCTTTAGAGCTGCTCCCTCTCGGAGGTCTCTGAGTATGCTGTTCTGGAACAGGTAGTTTGTTAAGTGGTGACGACACATAGAAAAAGACACCTTCTTCTAACACTGAATTAAAAGCTGCATGGAATAAGAAAAGATACATGACCTTTGAACCGCTTGTTTGGTCTTTCTATGGTTTATTACAAGCCTCTAATTGCACGTCTCTATTCTTATCAGATTGGGCCAGAGAGAAACCTTGGTCCTCTCAGTGTGCTATGATCTTGATTTTGCTTCCATTCCAGTTGCAATAATTTCAATTTTTACCTTATTAGCTGCCATACCTGAACTATGCTGTAGAGGCTTTGCTATTATTTGGTACAGCAAATTTCAGTTTTGGTTCAGTTCAGTAATATTATTTTGATATAAATTTTATATGCCTTTTTTCCCAGTGTAAGGAATGCATTGCTTAGCTTACATTATATCCAGAAATTTACTGGACACCAGAATATGATTGTCCAAAGTGGTTCCTGAATTTACTTACTCACTTATGTTCAAATAGATGTTATCTCAGTTCTATCAACCCAGCTCCCTTTACCTCCTCTGGCTTTTGGGTAAATACACATTTAATGGTAACAATACAATGTTTTAAATTCTCTGCCAAGTGTTTTATAGTATTCCATTTTATTATAATTTTTTTCTCTCCAATATCAGTAGATAAACCAACAGAATGAACATTACATGTTTTATTCTACATCTAAATCTGTTTATAGGTCCCAAGTGATTTTTAATTTTTTTCTCCCTCATTGTCAATGGAAACGTTATTTGACATTATATTTAGATACAGTTTTATCCTTTTTACAAGCTGGTGCTTTCTAACATGACCCTTAGAGAATATATAATCATATAGTAATGTAATAATTTAAAAAAAGGTTTGTGGTTTTTCTTATTGCTTCAATAACAATTTGCTGCTCATAGAGCTTGAATATTATTGGTTTTATCTGAATAAACCCATAAATTTTAATTTTACCTGTTATTATAGTCCATACTAGCTTGAATAAAAGCTTTCTCTTGGATTCCTAGAAGTAGTGTTCACTTTTAATGTCAGCATAGAGACAATACTTACCTTTACACATGTCTGGGGAGTTTTGCAATGTTAGTTTGAATTCAATATTATCAGACTATTCAGCTGAGTAGAAGATGACCTAATCTCATTCCCATTACTCACAAATGTAGTCCTGTTAACGTAAATAGAACAACATAGAAGAATAATGGATTGCAAGGGGATTTTGGTTTTTTTACAACTTAAAAGATGTTAGCCAGTTCAATTCTGCATTTCAAGATACAAAAACACAAGAGTTAAATACATCCCTGTGAAGAAGCTATTTAATTACCACAGATTTCCTGGAAAGGTGATATTGCCCGAAAATAGGAGGGGCTCAACTCCATGATCCAATCTGAGGTCCCTTCCAACCCGAGTTATTCTATGATAAAAAAGTCCCTATAGCACTTGGTGAAAAAAGACGTCCCACCCCAGCCACTAGATCTTTTTGAAATTGACTGGGAATTTCTCTCCTGCTAGTGCTTTGGTCGGGAAAAAACAATGCAGCCTCCTTGGTTAGACTTGCTAATGGCCTTATTGAACAGACTGCTGCTTCTAGAGCGGACATGAAGAAGACAGATGTTTAAATTCAACTTTTTCTCCTCTCTAAGGTGGTGACACTCTCTTCTCGGGGGCAGCTTTTCCTAATTCCTCACCAGACGGTCTCCTGACTCCACACGGATACCGAGCACCGGGCAGGTGGCAGAGGTAAGTGCTGTTGATGTGGCAGATCCTGGAGGGGAAGGAAAAGCTATTGACGGGAGGAAGACCCTAAAACAGGATTTCACCTGCAAGCTGTGAAGGCAGAAGAGATGTCCTGGGGGCTAAACAACATCAAAGGATGAGAGCAGATCCCAGAGGGTGACAGAAGTAGTTAGGGTTTAGAATTTACTTCCTTTACTCAATGGAATTTGAGTAATATTTACAAATACATACACTTTCTTTGCGTAAGAAAAGAAAAGGCTGTTTGGCTCAGTAGAACTGTTACAGAGTTAATTGGACAGCAAATTCCTACATACTCGGCTAATTACACAGAGAGAGGCACAAGGCTCTCCTTCCAGGTGCCTTAACCCTGCCTAGTAGGAGGCGTCACTGTCAGAAATATTTGAACAATTATTGTAGTAAATTTGTCAGTTTAAAAACTCAATTTCTGGGCTCCTTGAAAGAGAAATGCTTTGCAAAAGCAACACTTTTTTTTTTCCCCTCCTATTACAAGAAGATATTTACAATAACTTAACATTTGTTCAAATGGTGAAAATCCCTTTTAATTATATAAATTTTCTGAAAAGTTTCATAGCAACATTAGTTTTATGAGTCATTTATTAGAAAAGATTGAGGTTTTTAAGAGGATCCAGCTGTAACTTGCCCTGAGCACTGTACAAATTCTTTAGTAAGTACTGATGACTTTTTTGTGTCTGTGCGATTAAAAAAAAATACCCAGTAGTTTTGTTTATCAATGCAAAAACTTGTTTAAACATATTCAGAGCTGTGTTTCTGTTTTTACTGAACATAATCTGTTTCTCTTATTAAGAATGCTTTCATACAAACGATCAAAATTATGAAACCGTATACCTCAGATTCACAGAGAAGTTGAGCAAATGTAATAGTGGTAAGTTTTGATGTTTTCTGAAGTAGGAAGACTACAGAATATCTCTACCGTGTTTTGGCTTGGGGATAAGTACTTTGTAAGAACAGCACATGATGTTTTCCTTTCCCCCAGAAAAAAGAAGTAGATTTTTTTGGCAAATTAAATATCCTAACTTCTGCATAAATCATCCAAGTAAACTGAATCTGACCTTTCATTTCCAGCCTTTCTGGGAGCCACCATTTGGCACCACCGTGTGCTTATGCGTTCCAATTATCTACCTGAAGGGAAAGATAAACTAAGAATAAGTTAAGAACTTGGGACAAAAACACTTAGATGTGATGGTGTTTGGTTTAAATATTAAGAATATAAACAGTAAAATCTGCTCTTCTTTAGCAGGTCACTTGCTGTCCCTCGACTGATTTATTTCTAGATTCAGAGGCATTGCCTGAATGTTCTGCCTCTGCAATGAATAAAACGTGACAAGGTGCCAAAAGTCCCCAAAGTCTCGTGCTGGTTCTGCTGCCTTCACCAAAATGATGTGTCTACTACACATTCCTGGAATAAGAGTTTTCCTTTGGAGTTACTGATCTAAAAGCGATGAGCACTGCCAGAATTGCATCATTCTCTGGCAAGAGTAAGGGACAAACAAAAGAAAAACCCCTCCTGAAATTCCTCCGATACTTTTACCTCGGCAGCCTCACAGATCCCAAAGGAGACTTGAGGCTGTAACTCAACACATGATTTTGCATAATTGGACGCATTTTAAATTGCAGTCTTCTGGTGTTGCTAACCCTGGAGTCTGACCTTGGCGTTAATTTTTAAAAGTTTACTCTGCTGAAGCTTCTCCTTCTCAACTTCTGTGATATTGAAAACAATGGCAGAGCAGCTAATAACTACAAAGCGGCAAACAACAGAGTGTTCATCAAACTTTTTTGTACTCGGATACCAATTTAAACACGAGCGATATTAGGAACAGAGAATGATTTAAATGTGCTTTGACATGGAAGATGATACCGGGGAAGATAAATGTTTTAAATCAAACTCTATTTTAAGATAAGCGCGGCATACAAAGTAGCTACTTGACTCTTGAATTTAAAAGTGCAGTTATTCAGATACATACTTAAATATACAGAACTGTATCTGGAAAATACGTTCAATGAGCAATTATATTAGTAAAGAAAAAACAACGTGCTCGGGCAGTATGCCATTTTATTTATTATTATTCTTCAACTAATTTTTACAACTTGCCAAAGTGCACGCTCTGTACTGATTTGAAGCCAAATTGAAAGTACAGGTGCACCGACATGTGAGAAAGTATTTCAATAGCTGAAGAAAAAGCTTATATTCAGAACTGAAGCTGTGTAAATCAACGACTTGGACCGCTTAGCTGTGTGCCAGAGGAAGAAAAGGTCTCAGAAAGAAACAGACTGAAGCTACCGCCGTCTCACAAAAATCCTGGGCTACAAACACATTATTTTTTGTGTAACTTTACCATAAGACAAGCCAAAATATTTCCTTCCTAGGGACCAGGATTTATACTTGGCCCTAAATTTTCCTCTATGTCAGCAAAGCTAATTGCTGCTTTGAAAATAGGTGTAGTAAGCGTCCACTGCCCTGGATCTCAGACAGACAGTAAAACCAGTGCAAAGCGGGAATAACTGCTAATATTGAAATTTAAGTTCATTTTGACCCAATATAATGCCAACATTTGGCATTAATGTCAAAGTAAAAAGAATAAATAATTGCACTCATTGAGAATTCTACAACTTTCTACTTGCTAAGGGCCTAGAGACCAAAAAAAAAAAAAAAAGTGAGCTTCCTGAGTTTTGCTGCTCACAAGAAGTGTTCTGAGAACAAAAGATTCATGGGTTTTTAGCAGACATGCTGCCAGCTTTTCTCATAGGCAGCGACAGTGTAAACTCCAGGGCCAAATCTAAAATAAACACATTTTATACCTGTGGGAAGCAGGGGAGGTTCAGTTTTCCAATGGTCTAAATAATTAACGTCCGGCAGTTGAGAGACACGAGCAGATATAATATACGGTGGTTCCATTGGGTGCCGCAGCCAAAGGATAACACTAATCCAAACGTCAGGCTGAGATCTGCTACCGTGCAAGCTGCAAGGGCTACAACCAACATGCTCCAAGGTTTTCAGACACCGAGGCAGCTGTCCAAGTACCAGCCCTAGGTTAGCAATGAGAAAAAGAGGAAACCCTGAATCTCAGTCTTTGAACACAGCATTGACTCCATTAGGCTTTTGTCAAACTAAAAGCCACTATTTTCCTTTCAGAGACAAGTCAAAGGAGGAATCAAGCAAAGCAGTGAAAGATTTAATATTTTGTGTATCTGCTAATTGTCCTTTGGATAATAAACAAATTAACAAATGTATTTGTATTGTAATTGTAATTTGTAATTGCAATTTGGGCATTGTAATTCAAGAAATTTACTTTGGGGGAAAATTTGTGTACTTTTTTTCCAGGCACTAGGAAAATCTGAGAAATCTGTTACTATTTGTGTTCACAGCATCTAGCACACTCCTGAAGCGAGATGCTTACTGCAGCCAGTCAGTTATTGCCTCCTCTAAGGAATCAATTATTGCTTCTCATGCCTGCCACAGGAAAACTCAACAGGCTCATTCTTCACCTTTTATATTCTGAGGGAGATGTTGTTCCCTTCTACTGCTACCTTATATATTAGCATTTGATAAATCTTCAGTACAGTAACTATCAAAAAACTGTCTTCCTCTCTTTCTAAAAAAACCATTTCACTTTTTACCTAAACACACAACTCCCAGTTGCTAAAGACTATAACTGCTGAATAGTTTTCTCCTACTTCATTATTTCTGAACACCTTAAAATATTGGAGTTCAAAAGATCCTGTGATTGTCAGAGGGGCTTTGGTTTGGTTTTGCACAGAAGAAATCTATTTTCTCCAACGGTAGCTTTTTAAACACACATATTCAGCTGCAAAGTACAGCTATCTACTGACTCAGTTACAGCAGCTGCCTCTTGCAAGTCTACATGTTTCTTAGAGGGATACAGGAAAAAATGCAGCCTCCTCTCTTCAGATGAACTGGCTATAAGTAATGAGTCGAAGCTGAATATTCTCCTATTTTTAAGTTAGATGAGACAGACACTGAAAGTATTTAACAGAAACCATCCTCAAAGTTGGCAACTGTTCAGACAAGTTAATGATGTCCCACTGGAGATTATCAAAAAACGCTACCTTTTATTTTGAATGCTCTTCAGCTAACACACATGTGTAGTAAGCCCAAACAGGAACTGCAAAGCTTTGTGGTCTTGCAGATGAAAAACACCCTGACCAACACATCCTGATTGGGATGCATTTGGAAATTTGTCTGCTGATTTTCTTCCTTTCCCCTAAGACTAAAGGGACTGTCTAGTCTTACGGGAACACCCTCCCACACCTGCGTTCAAGAACTCTATTCCCACCTTGAAGTTTATTTTGCTATGTTTTACTCTATTTAGACTGTGGCTTTGAGTCATCCTTCCAAAGTTCAAGATAGTTTTCCAATGAGCCCTTCAGAATCTTGCTTTGATCCCAGTTTTGGCAGTCATCTCTCGTCACATATTTCATTTGTTACTTTAGACGTAAGTCCCCATCCAAAACAGCCCAAGAGCAAAGAAGAGGAACAGCCTCCAAATATGGTGAGAGCTAAGCTGGTTTCTGGAGTAGTTTAGCACATCGGCGTGCGTAAGAATGAAGAGAACTGGAACGAGTTTTAAATAATGCTCTAAATAGACTGTGGTGAAATGCTCAGAACTTAAAATGACACACAAAATCATGGAACAGATAAAAGAATAGCTAAGATCCCATTAATAAATATAACTCTGTCATGATCGACTCCAGCAATAAAATGTTGAAATCAAAATGTCTGAAATCACGTCTGATGAAACAAAGGTTAAGCACAAGTCTTTAACTGAATATTTGGTTTATAAAGAGCTCATAAAGTTTACACCATCAAATATGGAGGGTGAGGTTTTTTTCCAAAGCAATTATACTGGACGGTTATAATAAAAATACTTTCCAGAAAAAATACTCTTCAGTATCCACAGACTGAATCTTAATTCAGATCATAAAATTCTTTTGCTTTTAATTAGGGTTATTTTATTTCTCCTCACTACTGTTGGATGGTCCTTTCATTTAGCGTCCCAACTTCAAATTGACACTATTCACAGTATTCTGTGTGTGGATTATGAGGAGGCCAATTAGGAGAGGGTCCCAAACAGCAGTAACATTAATCAAGTGAGCTGTTACTCTATTGTAGCCAATAATAATCTGGCCTTTAACAATAAAAAAAGAGGTAAATATCTCTTATATTATATAAATACAAGGTTTACATGTGCAAACATAAGAAATAGGAAGTTTTCTATATCTGACCCTGAAAACACATTAACTAGGTATTGACACTTCTCGCACACAAAAAAGTCAAGACCACTTCTCACAACGTGGGTTCCCTTGACCCGTAAGAGCAGTACTGAGCGTATGTCATATCTGAGCCCTATGCTCTTGTTCTCCGCTTTATAAAGAAAAGAAAGCAAATTTGATTTTAGTCTGTTGGATAAAGGAGTGCTGGAAGCTAAACCCAAGTTTAGTTGCACTGCAGTCCAACAAACAGGCTTGTACAATTTTCTAGGAAAACCTTAATTCTCCCAGAGCTCATTTTTAACTTCTACATTACACAAAAGATTACATCAGATACCTCATCTCTGTATATTTTGGAAAAAAATATTAGGGAATATTACAATATTACCTTAAAACTTAAAATATGTAATTGTGGCAGCTTTGAATCATAACTATAAAATATTGGAGCACATCTCTATAAAGGAATTAAAACTATAAATATCATGAACACTTTAGATTGTTTCTTGTTATACACGTTTAATGATTTAGTTTAAAACAGCATGTTAAAACTCCTTAAAAATAGCGTATTGAAAAATGCTTATCCAAATGCAATTGCTATGCACAAGGCAAGACTTTCCTCTTTAAAAAACCCTGATATTTTGCATTTTGTGCCTCAGTGTTCCTTAAAAATAAGTGCTAAGTAATCTACAATTAGCAAAATATAAGCGTATTTAAGCTATGAATTATAAGTTAATGAAATAAGCTGGGAAAACATTTTATTAGGAAATAGAAAATATTCATAGCTTGAGAGTCAGCAGCTGCTTTTAAAGGATGCCATGAAGCTGCCATTATTTTGACAAAGTTCTGGCCTCAGCGAGGCAGATTTTCTTAATTCATTATAGAACTCCTTGGCAAATTACATAATATTCATTAAATTTAAACGGAGACCCCTTGATGTCTCCTGTAAAGATGTCCCAGGGAGTCAATTTTCAAGGAATTCATAATGTAAGCAGCGAGTTATCGGAGAAGGAGACATTCCTCACCTGAGAAGGCCCCGAATGAATCATTTAGAGAATGAGGCGATACGATGCATTTTGGTGGTTTATTTGATTCCCAGAGCCAGACACCTACTTTGAGTAACAACAGAGGCAATCTGGCCAGCCACGTGCTGCATACACCAAATTTCCTCAGACGCTGCCTAACTTTCACAGGAAAAGTGGCTCGTTTAATCCCTGAAGTTAATACTCCAATGTCAGAGGGACTACAGGAGCAGAGGCGACAGCTGGCTAAAGCACCTACTACTGAGCCTTCTAATAAACTCCCACTTTTTGGGGTTTTTTTTCTTTTTTTTTCATCCTGACACTGATCCTGCTAGTGAAGGATGCTGTGTTAACTTTTCCAATGACAAAAAGAATCTGCTGAATGCTGCTTCCACTCATTCCCCCTGTGTCACGCAGCAGATACCATTAAGGCTGAAACAAAAGACCATTCCAGGAAGTTTTTCCCCTTTTTAATATTTGCCTTCATTTAAATGCTGCGTGTCCCCAAAACCTTTTTAAACTGCTTTATGTACAAACATGTCAGTATTTAGCCTCGGAGGCTAAATCTGGATTTTCTGTCCTAAATCACCATCCATTTATCAAAGACTGATCTATGTTACTAAACGCTGTAAAAACACATTGCAATAATCTCCCTGTTATAGCCACTGGCTTCCAGCATTGAATATACTGAGATTTATCTAAACATCACACAGACAATGCCACACGGTTTTCAAATTGGGCTGTATGTGGTGTGGCAGCCTGCTATCAGCATTGCTCAGTGAGTACTACCAACAAGAGAAAACAGTTTCCTTTAGCAGATAATCTAATGGCACCATTACAAAATAATCCTACAAAACAATCCAACATTTAATTTATTAATGCAGAATAAGAGACGGGATTTGTTTTTCATCATCATCATTTATAACTTTACTACCGTGCCCAGTGTTACACAGAAGGGTAACGTATCCCAAGTGAGCTGGACCCAGAGCTGCACAACACTCCCAGAAAAACAAATTAAACAACTTAAAATATGGAAATGAAATTCTGATTTTCACTCTGTATGGTTCCATCAAGAATTAACTTTAATAAATGTAACCGGACAGAGAATTGTCCTTTATGATCCCTCTAGTTTACATCTAAATATTTCAATAGCTCTTTAAATTGTAAACTATATTTAAAAGATCACTGAAAACCTTTATTAGGGGGTTGAGATGTTAAATAATGAAAACTCAAAAACCAACTCCATGCTGGGGAAACTAGAAGCTATTTAATCAAGCTGGGCTCTTACATTGTCAATAGAATTACACTTGGTATCAACTAACAACCATTATGCCTCCAAGGTAGGGAAATTGCACTGGCTCCATTTTCAAACGGGCATAGGGACTGAGATTAAAGTTACCAGATGTGAATTACAGATGGAAGCTCGTATTTAATATGCAGCATCGTGCTGTCCTCATTCCTCATCTACTCACCCATCAGGACAGTTGCAAAGTCAGTGAAACACGGGGTGAAACCGCTGATGGAAACCTGCATAACAAAGCACGTGTAAGTACGTGTGCATCCCAAAAATTGACTATTTCCCATAACCACCACGTTTCATGGACACCTCAGTGAGAAGAACCCTTTCTAAACCTTGAACCCATGAAGGACCTAGTCACCAAACAAGGTAACCACAAGGAAAGGAATCGCATCCCAGTGAAATTCAAGCCTCCAAGTAACTGGGTGAACTACTCACGTTCTTCTTCTGAAACAGGACCACTCTTTGTATCTCCTTAGAGTCCAGAAAAACTACTCTTGCCAGGGGACAGACTTTGCTGCCTTGCTGCCTCCAGGAAGAGGAAAAGAGGACAGGCAAAAGCAGTTTTTTTTTCTGAGAAAAGTGCATTGAAAAACTTGTGGGAGCATTGAAAAAAATACCTAAGGGATCAGGGAGGTGGGGAAGGAGGCCCCAGTGTCGCTCTGGCTGAGTTTTACCCTCTCAGGTAGGAAGAGAAATATGCAACATATTTTTCATATCAAAATTTGCACAGTGTTTGTCCTCACGCTAGATGCCACTCTGACCTGCAGTGCCAAAGATCTCCTAGTAATATTTACACAACCATAAAACTGGAAGAAGGTACATTTAAAGAGACTGCAACTGTCATGTAAAAAAAGACACAGATATTAGCACAGTAAGAACATGCCAGTTTTTTCACTAATTGTAAGTTTTGGACACTACTGAAAGAGATTTCCCGTAATGGCTACCCTGCAAACAGCTGGGATATTCATTTGGAGCGCTCCTTAAGGAAATACCTCTCTGTGGTCTGAGAGTCTTAACAGCATGGCTCTTACAAACACCTACTTCAGCAGAGCTTAGGAGTGACATGCTTTGCATAACACAGATTAATATCACAATTCAAGAAATACTGCGGTAGTGCATCGTGGTGCTTTATTAGTGTTAGACATGCAATATTTATTTAATGAACAGAAATTAAAATATTAAGATAACATTTTAATCAACTTAAAGGAGTTGAAGTTGCAATAATGAAACAAAAATAAAGTTTTTCATGCATTCTAAGTTTATAGTTCTCACATGTGCATATAGTTGTGATTCTGTACCATTATTAAATGTAGACGAACTACCATTGATTGCACGAGACGAAATCAACCCTTAAGTTATAAGCAATGTTCGCATCTTTTACAGACTTCCTATATAACCTGGATCTTCAGCTTTTTATAGTACAGTGTAATATAAGACATCTGGAAGCTTCTAAGATGAATAGGAATGGCTCTACCATTTGTAACATGCAGTGGCTTCTTCAATGTACAAATTATAAAAGATAAAGCAAATGCCCACCATGCTTTAGAAGACCATGACTTTTTCAACACAAACAAATCTCAAAACCCTTTGTGAACAGATTAAAGTGCTACCTATTGCATATTAAATACTTCCAGTGACTGTATCTATATTTAGAAGTTATAAATTCCTGAAAATAGGGTTTCATACCGAAAGTGCTGACAGACTCTTAAATCTAGCATCATCAACACAGCAGCGCTATAATCCTTCACCACGTACTTCAAAGAGAGGAAGTTAGTCAACATGCTTTAAATATCACCATTTTAAGCCCACAGCTAACGCCTCTATCACAGCTACAACAGTAATGGATACATAAACAGCAAAAAAGCGTGAGCTTACTTTACATACTTGACGTAGGACAGTAATTTCTCTTTAAAGCTGGAAGTGGAAATAAACCTCCAGTGCAGCAGTAAACATATTAAGACAGAAGTTCTGTTTCTTGTAAGATGCATCTAAGAAAGGGCATCCTGCACAGAAAGAAACGCAGACCGGTACACCTAATGACTATGACTTTCATTAGGTCCCCAAATCACGAAACCTTTCCAAATGCAAGGCAACATTTTCACAGCTGGAAAATTACAAATAATTCTTGATACAGAGCCAACAGGAATAAATGTACTTATGTATAATCTAGGGAGAATGCTACATTCATTAGTAGGTGGAAACCCAAGCTAAACGTAAAATACAGCAGCAAGAGGTAACATATATTAAACATCCTTCTTGAACGGCAGACAGTTTAAATTGGTTCATTACAACATTAAAGTATGGCCTTAATATTTGTTTTTTAAAGAAAGTAAAGTACATGGCTATGAGCAGAGGATATGTTTCAAAGGATCGTTTCAAAGTATCCTGTGTGCATGGATGAACTCTTGCACAAATTTTTGAGAGAAAAAAATAATAAAAAAAGTGGAGATGTCCAAAATTTTCATCCATGTGTTTTAAAGGGCAAGACAGACAGATCGTAAGTGGCAAGTTATTGTGGTTTTAAAATGATCTGCAAAAAATTTTACAATTTTATCCTGTGGGAGAAACAGAACTTTCTTTGTTTTCAACATATGAATCACTTCATATGAAATGCTTCCATTTGAAAGTTGCATAGCTCAAAAAATACACGTGAGGTGAAGATGCTTTCCAAAAATAATTTTAAAATATAGAAAAATGTTAAAATTTTCATTCTAAGCAGAAAATGACATGCATGTAATCTTTCCAAAATTACTCCAAAAGCAGCCTATACCTTTAGCGATGAGAATTCTAGAAAAATATTTTCACAGTTCTAAGTGTCCCGTTCTGCCTCTCTCAGTAACTTTACCTTTTCCTAAATTGTCGTTCTCCTCTCTTGATAAACTGTTAGAAACAAAAGGTGCTTTTATTCACTTACAGATCAGATAAAGACTAGATAGCACATTCAAAGCTTCACTAAATTTCTTCACTAATGCACAAAAATTGATCTTTTCGCTACCTTTAATCTGCTTATCGTTCTTGGTATGCAAATATGTCAAATGATCTGCTTTTAGTCAATTATGCAGTTTGATATTCTACATTTACATTCTAAAAGAAGTGATTTCAGAGGTGCTAAATATAGTTGAGTTTCATTTTAATAAGTTGGCTTGCAAGTGAAAAGTCACTGGAGCATACTCTCTGGTTAGTTTACTTTAGTTAAACCCCATTGGTGTGTATGATTTAATCATTGCAGATACCACAGATGGCCTCATACCAGTTAGTTTGAAAACGACTGTGGAATTCAAAACAATTGCACAACACTTCCCCATTAACAATATGAGAAAACCACTTGCTTCGGCCAAACATTTGAAAATGTTTAAGAACTTTTATGGAAATACTGAGTAACTGAAATACATCTTGGTGTAATTAGGAAATTAAAATCTAATTGAGTGCAAAACCTAACTTCCAACAGTAAACGTACCATAACTTAGTACATAACCTTTGGCACTTTGAATATATTACAACAAATTTACAGTCATTTAGATCTTAAGTGGGTCAAAAGAACATTCATGTGGTTTACGAGGTACCGAAGGCGATAAATCCTTAGGTTGGTTGTCAAAAGAGAGACTACCTGATGAAGTGGGCCCGTTTCTGTGCTAGAAATGTCTAAATACAGAGCCCTACAATTGGGAAGGGCTTGAATCACTCAGCCCCATCCAGGCACAACCACCTACGCGAAAGGGATCCCAGTGCTGGGCTGGGAACACTCAAACTGCACAAATTTTAGGGACACAGCGCTAGGGGGATGGGAGGTAGTTCCCAAAAAAAGAAGAAAATAAAAAGAAGGAAGAAAGAAATAAGAGAAAGCAAAAAAAGTAGTAAAACAACTCTGAGCACTGTACAGAGAAATGTTTTTTTCTAACAAGAATAATTCTGTACTGTCACACAACAATAACATTGTCAAAAGCATTCGGATAGTAGAACTTTTTCAGATCAAATAATTAATTTTCCAAGATACGATTATTTTTTTTATATTTAAAAAATAAAAACATATTTAGATCTTTTATAACAGCAACAAAAAATATGAATTTAATATCAAGCTTTTTTACCTCCTCAGCAACAGCCATTACATGGTGCTGTAAGAAAAAAAAATAGACCAGGTATAGAAAAAGAAGAGGAGGAGGAAAAGATAGTAATTTTTCTTAAATCAAAATCTAAAATATTCTCTGTATTTTTTTTAATACCATCTTACTATTTCACAACAACAGACAATCCAATTGAGACTCGTATGAAGGAAGTTAAAATTAAAATCTGTTTATGTTAATAATGTGAGGATTCTTCTCCTACAGTACCTTCCCATTTTATATTCACTATATTTTGCCAATTTATTGAATAACAGATACCCTCTTCATAAGTCATTTTACAAACAATTATTAAATGATCAGGAAGACATTTACTACATTCTTCTTTCATTTGCCTCAATGAAAGCTGACTTACAAGGAATACAGATTTTTTTTCTAATGAAAAGCCTTTCTAAGTACTCTATATGTGTTTAAGCAACATACCCTATTTCTAAAGGCATATACTTTGTTGTCATAAGATTTAAAAAACCTGACAGATATATATCCTGTAAAACTCAACCTTAAATTAAGCCAGTTCTATATTTTTTGAATTACCATGTCTATTTAAGTCAGCCTGTTCATTTCTCCTACATTTTCACTGTAGTAGACTTTGACTGAACAAGGCATTCATATCTTTATTCCATACTTTTCTCCAGTCCTACCTCCGACTTTATTAACACTGTTCAAAGTACTTTAACACATAAAAAGGCATGCACTAACTTCATACAAAAAGATCCTCAAAACAACCTTATGACATGAGCTCACTACCAAAGTTCAATCATTAAACACAAAATTCAGCATTTAAGTGTAAAATAACCGATTCCAGCATGTGCCATTACTGAAGTGGCATGGTATTTTTTCACATTGTTATACAAAAAGCACATTGTATAGAATACAGCATTTACTCTGCAAAGATTGTGCATCACTGTTTTCCTCTCGTATGTGTAGAACAAACTACATTCCATTTCAACAAACCACACTTAGGTTTAGTAATGCGACTGCACTGGCTTGAAAACAGTGGTCTTGAGGGCATGCTGTAATACCAGGATTGATAAATTTGCATAATACCAATAATCATCCAAGAAAACATTCATAACAGCACAGATTTCCCAACTGAAACTGCCACATGGTGAACACTAAGCTATTATATAAACTGCATGGACATATTTAATGTGTATTATTTACTGTACTGTATGTATTCTGTACCTAAAGGTGTTTTCAAAAAGAAAAAAAAAAAGTTTTTTAGGTAATCTAACAGAATATTACTTTTGGCAGTCCCTGCTAGTGTTCAGAGTAAAAAAGAAACAAAAAAGCCCCACGCCATCGTCCTGTCCTCCCCTGACTCCTGGAATTTCTGAGGAGACAAGGAATGGAGAGAAGTCAAAATGTTGAAGTGTGACTTCCTTTCATTAATGTATTCATCAGAAAGTACCATCAAGCCCACTGTCTTAACTTTTGGAAAATTTGCCAGCTTTTCGAGAAGGTTCATATGGCACTCTGAGAATACTAGGGGTTTCTTCCATCACTCGTACAAGAAGATTATCAATGTAATCCTCGAGTTCACGAATATGAGTGTCCTTCTTCTTAAGTTGCTCTTTATGCTTCACCAGCTCCTGCAAAACCTCTTCGTAAGTAAGATTACGGTATCCTGCAGTGGCGTCGAAAGGATTTCCATCCTACAGATAAGTTTAAAAAAAACCATCAGATTTTATTAAATAGTTGAGTGCTCTGAACAAGTTGATAGGTTATCACTTTTCATGTTTCTCATGTGTACCTCTTGACAGAAGCAACATCTCTTAGACAACATACCCCCACTTGCTCTAGAGCTTCTCCCTCCAGTACCCCCACTGGAGCAGAAAAAACTGGAGAGAGGTTGCTCAATTTCCCACATTGTCATCTTAGAAAAAAAAATATTGTTCTCAGAGAGATGTATACACAATTAATGACCATATGAGCAGTAACCACAACAACAGTCAGCAGGTCCACTTTGGGAAACTGACTGTAGTAACCTTAATTAGAGCAGAACAAGAGAAAGCCCTGAGAATTCAGGTCCTACTGTAACTTTCCTGCGTTCTCGCCTTTTGAGCACATCTAAGCAAAACATTTACTTAGCTTTAAATAACATCAGCCCTCATCTGTGTTTCATATTCTGTTTTTAGTCATCAGTGGTTCTCCAGGTCTTGGCCTCTGAATCATATAATAAAACTTTCAATTTTGGATTTCAGGTGAAGTTAAAAGGCTGCATCTTATTTGCATCAGAGCACTTAAGACAGAAATAAGCACTACTAAAAGATCTTGCTCGTTTGCTCTAAAGCAGGAGGGGCCCAGAATTAAGCAGTACAGAAAACTGAATTGTTTCTGTAATGATTTCTGATGACTCAGTAAGTGCAAGTATTAACAGAGATGGACAAATCAGTCCCCTTAACAAAGGGCAATGTGCAATCCAGAATACTATAAATTCAAACACCTTATTGCGTGCCAAGAAGAATCAGCTGTGACCTTAACTAACCAGATTATTAAATATTTGGAAATGTATAACTGAGAAAAAGATTGGGAGAGTTGAAGTTTTAGTACTGTTAGACATGCAAAGCAGCAAGATTCATCTGATTCAGAAATTGAGACATTTAAAAGATATGGAACCTCTAACAAAGTAAAATAATCTAAGCTCTCAAATCCTGCACCTCTAACAGGGCAGAAGAACACAAGAAAGCTTTTATTTACAGTAGAAACTTGTCATTAAAAATGATAAAGCTTGCACAGCGAGGAAGCACAGCATACAATAATGTCATATTCATTCATTCCTTTTCCATGCTTCATTCCTTTCCACTCCTTTTCTTTCCATACAGCTCCATATTTACACATTGGCATATGCTGAATAATTAAAATATGCAGGTGGCCGAAGTTTTCAAATAAACCTAATTAAAAGTGATGGGGCACTGCAAATAGGCTGAAGTATGACAGATCAATCAGCCTCTCTCCATCAATTATATTCTAATAGTACATCCTGAAAATAAGTACTTTTAAGTGTTTCTCACTACATTTGAGATATTTAATGTCAACATTTATGTATGAGTATTCAGTATTTTGAACTATATTATCAAGTTATAATATTGTGAGTGATCATATTATCAAGTTATAATATTGTAAGTGATCAGTAACTCCCACCTTATTACAATGCCTAACTTGATGAAATTTATAAATTGGTTAATAATTGACTTCCAACAAGTATACAAGAGAAAATAACTTCACTTTGGGGACATAATATTTTATAGTACATATTCTTCTATTATAGTACTAACTTTTTGTACACTTTGGAAAAGACACCAGTAACAGTACCATGTCTAAAATATAGGGCTTTCCTAATTTTCTGATTTGGCAAAGGAACAGGAATTAAGATGCAATGATGTCTTTAATTATTACATAAAGTTTACTGGAAAATTTTGTGTAATACATATGCTTTAAAGATGTTCTGTCATACCCATGCTCTATAGATCTTTGGGAAGAATAACTTATCACATTAATTACACAAAATGCTAGCTAAAGCTTGTTAGTACTTAGAAATAAGTATTGTTAAAGTTAAGATGATTTTAAATGTTCAGTCTGAGCAAGGAAGTGATATTTAGATGTATAAGGAACAATTATATCTTTACAAAACAGGTACTAAAATTTTAATACAAAACATTAACTTTATAATGAATTAAGGAAAAAAAAAAGGTTTTAAATAATAAGCTATGCAAAGAACGATTGTCTCAGCCACAAAATACTATTGGGGTACACACTGACAGCCAGAGGAAATGGAATTAGATAAAACGAAGGCCCCGCAATCTCTGATCATCTCTTTATTGTTCTAATGAGGAATTCTGCTCTGGGAATATCATCTAAGCTACTTTCACATCTTTTGTCCTACTTACTTCATCTTCCTTTCAGTTCTTAATTAGGCCTTAAAGAGCTCACGCTGCCCTTTCAACTGGCTACTGCTCCCATTTAAACACTGCTTTCAGAGACAGGTGTTGGCACCAGAGCAGAAGACATACAAACATAATTACTAAATGTGATGCACAAGGAAGAAATATAATAACTTGGTGAGGGCTACTATTGCAGAACCTAATAATAAATTACTTCAAACACCTTAGAAAGCAATCTTGAACATTAAAAAAAATATATTCAAATGGTTCCATTCAAAACTATGGTTGAGATATAGTTTCTTCTCCTCCTATTTTGTATTTTGTATTAAATGAGCACCACCTCATAATCCTACAACTGACATTTAGGATAGCTGGTATTCCAAAAGAAAAATCATCAAGGATTTCTTTTATCACCTTTAAATCCTTTAAATAAAACAATTCACATCTTATTTCTTAAAAGAATTAAACCGATGCTTTCACCAGCAATAAATTACATGATTTGCGGTAGCACATTTGCAAGCACATAGAAACTGTAATTATGGTTACTTTACAGACAATAGCTGCTAAGTTAAATCAATTTTTTTGATGTTGCTTTTTGTCAGAGATTAAGTAACCGCCTGGTAGAATTCAGTTTACTATCTGATCAAAGACAGCCTTCATATACTCTGACATCTCCCACCAGTTACTTACATTATAAAAACTTGGGCATTTACAAGAACATCAAATGTTATTACAAGTCATTTACATAAACCAGCAAAAAACAAACAGTACAAAGTCCTATTTGCTTGTGAAAATTGTTTTCTATATATTTTAAAGATTGAAAACAAACCCACTTTTAAAGATTTCATCTATTTACAGAATAAATTCCAGTAAGACCACATTTTCCTTCAAACAAAGACACTGCATAGGAAATCTGTGGATTTTTTTGGTCTTAGTACACAATTTATTCCAAGAACTTTTGGAGTCAAAATAGTATTTTGAATAATAACTGTTAGTATTTCTACTTTTAATGTTTCCTAAGAGGCTGTTAATTTATTATTTGTATTATTAATCCTATTATACATCAGTTCATTACTTCCATTTTGATTTACCATATAAAGACTGTCCTCAAGTCTTCAACTATAGTGACAGGAAACTCCTGTTAGGTCAATTAACACATCACTGCCTAATGCAGAGTTCCTCACCTCACTATGACTTCTCTAGAGCCATTTTAAATACCCCAAAGCAAGAGTTTTCCTTTTACTTTCTGTACAAAGATCTAATTTTTCCCTTCTTCTCTACATTGTCATACCAGAAGTATACTCCATATTGAGTGTAAAACTCTTAGTTTCCAAATTTATATTAAGCCTGTAATTTTCTAATTAGATCTTCTGAATATTTCAAAAGAATAACAAAAACCCCCCAACATTTCCTTATAAGAGGTTAAACACGAATAATAGCTTATATTGTGTCAAGCACCAATTAGTTGGCATTTACTGATGGCAACACTTTGTAACTCACCATTGTTTTCCTGAGGTCCTCAGTGCCAGAAGGATTCATATTAAAACTGTGGGAAAAAAACCAAACCAAACCCAAATATTAACAGTGCACATTTATCTGACCAAAACATCAACTAGAAAACACTACTGAATTAGGTATATAGCTATAAAATATTTAATATTATTTATTTTTTTGATCTGTTCAACTTATGAAAAGCAGGAAAATATTCAAAGTTAATGGAAATTTTCATATATTCTTTGTTCATTTTTTTCTTAATTTTTCATATGCTTTTAGTCATAAAATTTGAATAATTAAGAAATGCAAGGAAGGATATTACAGATTGACCTTTCATATCTCGTCTCTTATCTCTAGATTTACCTCACATTTCTAAGCAAAAAGAGATACTTTAAATGAAATATTCTGGAAACAGGTCCCTGGGATGACTGTTAAAAAACAACACCAAAACCCCTTAGATTAACATGTATTCCCAGCTTTCAAGGCAGCTTCTAGAGAAAGGTCCTTTAGAAATTCCAGTGAGATCACCAGTTTAAGTCAGAGCTGAAAAGCCACATTCTACGAGCAACATTTGCTTCATACTTAAAATTGAGTGAATAATATATTATTTTCTAAACCTAGTGATTATCCCACAATATTGAAAAAGCAAAGCTATTTCATGATGTTGTTGTGTTGAGAGTTTTTTCTTCCTCAACTGCAACAGTGCAGTCGATATTGAAAAAAGCTGCCAGGCCTAAGAAACAGTCCACTGGCCTCTCAGGTTGATGCAATTATTAGCAAATAACTTAAAAAAAATCAGTGCTGCTGTGTTCTTATGTCCTTGCTACAGCAAGTTTGGGGAGAAAACTAACTCTCTGAAAATGTGTTCAGAATTTGGATGTGGCTCACAAGTATTATTTACTTGGTAGCATCATAGCAGACATCATTCTGTCACATCCCAGAATCTACTATTTAAGCCGGACTGCACATACCAGCTGTCTGAGAATAATGCAAAAAAATTATAAAAATATGTTTGCACTTTTTTTTTTAATTTTAAAGGTAGTTTAAATTAAGGAACAAGTATTTTGTGACACTTCATCACTTTGCTATCTGAATTTATAAGCTACGTATTTCATGGTGCAAAAGTGGAAGGGGCGCAATTTGCAAAGGTAAACAATGTAAAATGTAAAACCCGATTTCTTTCTGTAAAAAAATAATTGGTTACATTACGATTTATTTATTTTACATTACATTTTTTTCTTCTATACATTATTTTTCATTTCCAAAGTAGGCGAGCTTTTGCTCATACAGAAATCCCATGAACCATCTGCTGGACCGAGGATATTAGATACAGATTGGATTACACAAACAGTCACAACTGGAAATCAAGAGGTGTTTGACGAATCCAATTCTGGCTAATTCCCATTATACCTGTTTGTAACAGTGATCCGCAGCACTCTGCCTCGTTTGCTGGAGACCAGTTCTGAATGAGGGGCCTCTTTCATCGGGTATTGTCTAAAAAGCCAAAGGCAGGGACCCTCCCTCTCAGCCTGCCTTTTAGTTTCACACTGATGTGTCAAACACATGATGAACTTGCTTCATTCATGGCTGCCTTTTGTGATCCCAGTACAAAAAAAATGAGTTAACTGAACTGGATCGAATTAGCTTGGTGAAAACCAAGAATGTCTCTATTTAACGAAGTGTGGCGTTAATTTGGGATATCTTTCTTTTGGGACTGTTTCCTCATGTTAGACAAGATATAGAATAATACGGCCTGACTGCTCAACTGAGTGACTTTCTCAAAGGTTAAAAAAGCAAGATCTTTCATTGACTTGAATGACTTTATAGTTTCTGTGAATTAAGTTCTGCGACTCTTTTTCATAGCAGCAGCTTAAAAGAAAAGCAGCAGTTCTGCCTCCAAAAATTTACGTTTGACAATTAGAAATATAAATCACTAGCAGTAGGGACTAATTTTTTTTTTTTTTTTTTTTTTTCAGCTAAAAAACCTGCAATCATTTCCATAACATTGCGGACATTGTAACTGCAATTACAAAAGAGCACGTCTGCGGATTTCACGTGAAGCAACTTGAATACGCTTGCAAAAAATGAAAAACTATTAGACAGAACAGACCCTAATAAAACCCCAAACTCCATGAATACTCTTGCTCGTATTTTAAAAGAGATATGTGGAAAATCTACTGCTTCTCAAGGAAGAAACAGGTGCTGAGAATGCATATAATATTGCTTAAATTGGGTTGTCTGCTAAGTAAGGTGGGAGCCCCACAGGGTTTCCTGCCAGCGCTTCCAGCCCGAGGTGAGCCTGAGCAGACGCAGGCTCTCACTGTCGGACACGTAATTCACTGTCCAAGGACCAAGTAATGCCATGAAAAATGCTATAAAATTCTGAATGCATACAGTTGGGGAAGCTGCATGCTCAGTGTACTGAAATTCACGAAAGCGTTTATTTTTTTTAATTTAAATTTCATCACAATAATACACCCCTAAAGTTACCATCTCGCTTGGTTACTGGTAATAGCCTGCAGAAAACACCCCCCCAGGCCCCCAGCCCACACGCTGAACAACCATCACGAGCCTCCTTCAAACAGCCATTTTCGTGACTTCCTAAGAGCATTCTGGAATCACTGATCTAAGCAATTACAAAAGATGCCTTTTTCTTTTTTTTTTTGATGTGTTCCAATCACAGTTCATAATGGTAATGCTTGTTAGAGTCCCATCTCTGGTTTTTTCCCCCCAGGGTTTGACAAATTGGCAGGGAACTTTTGCTATGGAAGCAGGAAAAAGCTATGTTCACAGCTTGGGGAAAAAAGTTCTTTTAGCTTTGTTCTGAGCACAGTTTTCTGTGAACTGTGATTATAAAAGAAAAGTGTCATTGTGGGATTCTATAATTATTGCCCCAAATAAATTTTCTCAGTTTACAAATAAAAAGATGACTCTTTTCTAATGAATGGACTTTCTGCCAGCTCACTCCTGAGAACTGAAGTCAAACTGGGTTTCTCTGACAACATGTCACTCCCAGGTGTTACATCTAATGCCTCCTCACTGGACACACCTTCCAACCTACACAAACTGGCTGGACTACTCCTCTTTCTGCTCACTGAAAAGACCTCATCTAACTTCTTGCTCCTGTGTCACAGGATCATAGAATGGTTTGGGTTGCAAAGGACCTTAAAGATCATCTAGTTTCAAACCCCTGCCCTGGGCAGGGAAACCTCCCACCAGACCAGGTTGCTCAAAGCCCCATCCAGCCTCATCTTGAACCCCTCCAGGGATGGGGCAGCCACAGCTTCTCTGGGCAACCTGGGCCAGGGTCTCACCACCCTCACAGGAAAGAATTTCTTCCTGATATCTCATCTAATCTCCTCTCTTTTAGTTTAAAACCATTACCCCTTGTCCTATCGCTAGACTTTCTCATAAGGAATCCCTCCATCATATCAAGGAATCAAATCTCCCTCTTCCACTTACCCAGCCAGAACCACAAAACCCCTGCTCCACCTGTGCCCTCTCATGTGCCTCAAAGTGATGTCCCAGTTCCCACAATGATTTTCAACATTTTGCCTCTCACAACTAATACATTTTCATTCACTCCAATCACCTTCAAGGAAGTTAGGAATTAGTAAAAGGGACTTCTTCAGTCCCGCACAGCAATTAGTCGTGTTGCCCATTTCACTCATCTGGAAATCCAATTCGTTTCCTTAACAGTTACTTTATATCAGATATTTTTACCGGATTAAATCACATCCATTATTTTATGGCTTGGGACATAACTTTTTCTTTACATGTACATTTTTACTGAATAGTAAAGTTTGTTTGAATTTCTGGGGTTTTATGAGCTTGGATTTCAATTTTAGCTCATCTGAGGAAGAGAACCCCTTCCTATTGCCATGTTGCTGGATGGAGAAAAGCGATGAGAAATTAAAATAGTATAAGCTAATAATGGAGACAGCCAGACTGTAATGCTGATTCTGTAAAGTGTTTTGGATGACTACTTCATTATCATAGCAAGCATATTGGTTTACACTTTCTTGTTATTTTCCCTATTTAAATACATTACATTAGAACTACCTAAAACTCTTACTTTTTTTTCCATAACACCTACTTTTTATGAGGCAGTTAAATACCTACACTGCTTGCTGACTATTTGCAGTTTGTATAGAAGCTTCAAGACAGTGGAGCTGAGTTTAGGATGTATCACAAGCTCTAGTTTGTGACTGGAGCTTGTAATTTTGTCTTTTGAAGTTTAATGGTAGTTAAAAATTCAAACATTAGGTCTAGTGGCTGCTTAAATATTTAGCTACTAAATGCCTAGAGATTAAAACAGTGTTTAAAAAATCTTTCCTATAACTGATTTAAACATTTTAGTGCCTGAACCATTTACTCTGACAACATAATGAACGGGAATCAGATTCCTACATTATGCTGTAAGGAAAGCATATTTTCTTAAGGAGCAAAAGCTTTTCACTTATCTTTTGCTATTCATATTAGTTATATGATCACTGTACTGTATACTATTAGAAATTAAAAGTAGGACATTTACATTAATCATTACTATTCAAACTATTGAAATATTCTATGCTATCTTGACATCCTCCAAAATATCCATTATACCAATAAGCTGAGTGTGATGTTTCAAGTTTTTCCCTTTAATATGGAACGTCTATGTACAGGTAATTAGCAAAGCTCTACCATGTTCATTTTCCATTAGAATTGAAACGTTATTCCTATTCCTACTTCTCAGTCTTTGGACTGAGTCTTATTACATTGTTTACACATTTTTCTTTGGATTCTCACAACACATATCAAAACCCTGAAATATTAGGATGCAATTGAACTTATTACCAATGTACTAGAAACACAAAAGAAACTAATAAAAGCAGATACAGTTAATGAAATTCAGAAACTTAGCTTTCCATAGAATATTGTTAGCCTGCTGTGCCTGGCACTTTATACTCTGAGAAGGAATGACTGTCACGTCTGGCAGCTGAGCAACTATGGAGTAATCATATTACCGTTTATTTCCCAATCATTCTGGTGAACATCACTTAAGACACTTCACTATATAAATTGTCCTGCTGTCAAGCCATGCTCCAAGACCTTCTGGAGTTTGTGTAACCACAGGAGGACACAAAAAGAATATCAGGTTTTGTTGCTATCACTCCATTTCTTAATATTACTATAAAGTCTCATGCCAAGAGTTAAGAAACTGGACCAAAACCCCCAAATTTTGAATTGCAGACACACTTTTTTTTGCAAATCATTATTTCTCAAGCTGCACGTTCTTTATATAGACTACTTTGAAAATGGTCTGTTCATGAGCATACTGCAGGACTCTGGAGCCCTTTAAAGAAGGCAAAGTGCTCCATGAGACAAGTCACAGATTCAGAATGCGGTGCTTAATAATGGTCCTGAACAACACAAACTTTAAGGAAGTAGCCTTTTCTCTTATAGCTCACATATATCTCAAATTTAGTGCTGTAGAAACACGACAGTGCAACTATATAGAAAGCACAGAAACTTTCAGTTAAAGGAACTTGAAAAATTTAACACAAATTTGGCTTTATGTATAAACACCATTTTGAAAACAGACATGAATTTGGATCCACAACAGGCTGGTCACCAATTCTGAGGTGCCTGATACTGCTGGAGATAGATCAAGAGAAGTGGAGGCCACCAGAATGCCAGCCTTCTCCTTCCAAAAATCTAAGTATTTTAAAGCAACGGCACTTGTACTTGCACACTGTTGTACACATTACTTGTGCAAATTAATTTATTATTTAGGACAAGACATTCTTAAATCAAAGGTGACCTCACACAGTGTACTCAACTGAATTTGAATTTAAGTTTCTGGAAAAAAACAACAGCTTTGCATAAAATGTTAATATTTTTAAGCTTTTAAATATACATCCTTTCACTAGGTAGTTGTGCTATGATTAAAAAACTAATGAGTTTTATTCTCAAGAGGCCACTGAAGAACTTTTATACTAACAGTTGTGCCAGCATCTCCACTATAAGATCCTACTATTAGAGATCCAACCAAAAGATTAACCAACCCTAAAGTAAAATTTGTATTGAAGCTTTCAGAATTTTTAAGCATTTAAGAAAATTTAAGCATTTTTGAATGCTTAAAAATATAGCATTAACTCTTAGTTCTTATAACGAAACACGGAAAAATACAGCTCATCAATTTTATATAGCTTCGGAATTTATTAATAAGGAAACTGGATATAACTATTTATTTATTTATTTTTAAAGCAAATGGAACAGGCAGTGCATTCCCCCTGGGACAGATAATATGATTCATGCATTCTCCCCTGGGACAGATAATATGACTCGTGCATCCACTCAAAAAAGTTTTCACATGCCCTAATGTGCACCAACAGACAATGAAAGCTTGAAAAAATCGTGTCATTCAGGTAGCAGGATGAACTTTCACAACAGTCTTCCTAAAAGAGACAACTAATTAGGAGTAAGTGATTGCTGGTAAAGAGTCTGCAAAAGTCAAGATTAACACTGGTACTTCTACAATCTCCCTCTAGGAATTCATTGCTCCAAACCATCCGACTAATATCCCAAATACTGTGACCGCTGCTTTGTAGTAGCTTTGTGAGAGATTTCATTATTCTCTCATCACATGCAGTGAGCTTTCTAAATTGGACAGTAACAGCCCTGGCAGGTCAGACTAAGAATCCTCGCATGACTTCTCCTTGTTTTGCAGTTTCCTCTTACCTCTCACATACCTGGAATGTACTTGTTGAAAGAATGTTCAACCGACAGCTTTACCACACTGAATTAACAAAAATTAATAGTTTACAGTACAGTTAATGCACTGTCATTGACTATCAATGTTGTACCTAGACTATAGATAATTCCATTTGACTAGAAAAGAAGCTTGTCAAATTTCAGTAGAGAACTGAAAAAAACCCCTTTCATTTCAAGAAAAGCAATGCAGAAGTGCACTGTTCTTAACGTAAGACATGCTAAGACTGACAGAGGAAACAAAATTCTGAAAATAGCATAGTTCACCTGATGTCACTTTTTGACTAACAGAGAAACATACGTTAAAATGTCAGAACAAACTTTATTACTCAAGCAAGCGCAGTAATAAACTTGGTAGAAATCAACGTTTCTGAACAAGGCATACAAAAATTAAAAGTAGAGAACTGCATTGTACACTGGGAAAGGATGACCTACTTGGTAAAGAAATCCACAGCCATTAAAACCCTTTGCTCTGACCAGGCAACTTGTGGGGTTCATTCCCACGGAGTTGTGGCCAGTAACTGCCTCTGGCACATCCTACATAACAGGCAAGACTGAAACCATTTAACAGTCAGTCATTTATCTTTGGTGATGTTGAAATTATTGCGCTAATAACTTATCTTCACTGCGGTTTAAGCTAACAGGTTTTATTTACAACTGACCAGAGGCAGGCACCTGCTCTACTAATGCAGCTCAAGTGACAAGAGTAACACCGTGATTTTGCAAAAGCTTCTCTAACTAGTTGACCATCACACACACAAAATTTTTATATTTGCTGTTTAATATCGGCTGTTATTTGGACTTAGCAATTTAATGTGATCCAAACACATCATGGTTATCAAACAACCTCATGTTTTCATGGCACCTTACTTGTTTGTTTTTTTCCAGATCTATTAACAGACATCAAAATGCAGAGACACTGCTTATTCCAAACACTGCATCCATTGGGAAAAATGAAACTGCAGACACTGATTTGTTTGGAACAGGCAACAGTGGACAGGAAGGCAGCTCTAAGGGCTATGTGAGATGATGGTACAGGGGAAAGAGGCTGAAGAAAATAATCCCATTTGGAAATGACAGGCAAAGCAGAAAGATATAAGAGATGAGTTGAAGGGTTGGGCTGGTTGGGTTTTTTTGAGTTGTGATTTATAAAAAAGGCTGAAGCAATGAAAGAACACAGAAAAAAAATGAAATATTATTTCTGTATTTTATATTCCAACTGACCAATTACTGATGTTATAAATTCATATTCATATTTCATTATTCATAATTGTTACCATGAATCCTTGTAAGATACAGTTTTCTTTCTCCTCCACTATTCCATCTTCCACATTGCTTAGAATGTAACATT
This sequence comes from Tringa tobata, assembly GCA_033628505.1. Taxonomy (NCBI): domain Eukaryota; kingdom Metazoa; phylum Chordata; class Aves; order Charadriiformes; family Scolopacidae; genus Tringa; species Tringa tobata. The sequence continues at coordinate 406,774 of JAHREE010000099.1, forward strand.
TATTTCAAGAACTTGAGTTAAAAGTGCAACCAGTATGTAGGCACAAGCTCTGTCTTCTTTTCTCTAAGTTTAACAATACTTAGGTCATGGAAGTGCTACTTTAAAAGGTTTTTTTAATGCATCTCTCTCTATATGTATAAACCTATGTATATACAGACACACACTTATATTGTGTGTATGTATATATCTATTTTATATATAATGTTTCTTAGAAAGCTCCCAAACCCCTATCAATTCAGTTTCGCAGATCTGAAATTTGATCAGACTAGTAACAACCCGTCAGCTTTAAATATTGGACTATTTGTTTCCCTGTGTCCAGTGCCTAAGATCTTGTTAATTACCTAAACTCTCTTTCTGTAGGTCTTGTTAATTACCCGTCTCCTGTCTCAGAGGACCTTGTTAATAACTTGTACAATCTCTCTAAAAAGGTCTTAATAACACATTAAAATTAAAGATGCTTTTCTTTTAGCACTTGTCAAGTGGTGTAAATTGAGAAATTTTCACATCGGTTTATTAGCCTACTGTAGTGTATTTTCCTAAACACAAACAATTTCAGAGAAATGATGCACAAGGTTTGGCCGTGGCACAAAACAATCTTTGTTTTCCAGGAGTATCCTCAATTTCTTTAACTGTGTTCAATACAAAATCCACGTGGCTCCTGACTGCAAATTAACCTCATGAGAGCCATGACAATAGCAGTAATTGTAAGAATGAGTGCAATTTAAGATAATATTAGGTAAAAGTTTCAAAGCAGCCAAGTAATAAGTATGAAGACAAAAGTATTATTGGTAAATGTTGGCTAAAAATAGTAGACATATCACATGCTTAATTTTTTTCCTTGGCTGTATGATATAAATCCTCTGAAACTCACAGATTTTGTAAGTTATACACAAAACCAGCATTTCTTGTTTCACTATGAGACTGCATCATTTTTAAATTGTCAAGAAATCAGCTCATAAATATCTATATTACACCTACACCAGACAATAAAAACCCCCAATCTTAACACTATGTAATATTTTATTACCGTATCTATAAAATTCTGAAAAAATACTAATTTATCCATTCAGCATTGGTAAGAGGTAACAAAATATTATCCCAATTTTACAGATGAGGAGCAGGGAGACTAAGTGATTTAGCCAAAGCCACAGAACAAGTCTTGGCCAGAGCAGAAATTAATAGAAATTAGGGGTCCATATTTTGTGATTCCCTGACAACTGGTATTATACACAAACCAGGCTGGTTTTGTTTTGCTTTTCCAAAATATTTCTAAAACCTTCTTGAAATAGCAATAATAAGTAATAGTAATAAAAATAAATAATAATTCTCAAATAATCCTGGGATACTTCCTGCTTTTAGCAAAAAAACCCAAACCTATAACTGTTGCTGAACCGTTTCTACATTTTCTATACCAGCAGCTGAGAGACACATGGAAGATGTATTTATCTTCATTCTTTTAATTAGTAAATAAAAGTAATTAGTGACAGAGTATGTACACAGCCAGTTAGCATTTAACTAAGTGGCTGGGTGAAGGGCTATTCAGGGACTCTGTTCTGCAACTCCTGTAGCCATCAGTGATGTTGTTGTGAGCTGCTGCACTGCATATCATTATTGCTTAGTCAAAGTTACCAAACACAATTAATTAGCATGAACTTAAACCTGATCCAAGCTCAACAAAGTCACTGAAAAGACTCCCACTAACCTTACAGACATTGTTTCATCTGCGCTAAGAACCTGACCTTCACGCTTTGCACATGGAGTTGGTTTGGGCATTTTTTTTTTTGAGGATGGGTTTTTTTTCATTCCTCTACCTCTGGCCCAGTCCCAGGGACAGAATTCCCTTTTTGTGGCTCCCGTGTGCTCCTGGAATACATCTGCCAGTTGAGTTTCATCAGGCAGGAATCCTGTTTGCATGCCCCAGAACCGTTCCATCACTCAAAGCCTCAGCTAAGTGGGGTTAACTGGGAGATCCACCTGCAAAGCAAACTCCTCATCCACACCCGAACACTGATTTAGGACACACCTTAATAAAAAGATATTGCTTAGTTTACTTGCGGAAACGGGATACATCCAAAAGAGCTTAATAGCACCTTGAGTAAATAAAAAGCAACTCAAAGTCTAAATTCCCTGTGTATGCTTTCTGCACCCTGAATTTGTTACTCAAGCGCATTTATTTTGCGCCCACAGATTTATACAGTTCTTTCTTCACAGTATTACTAGTTTGAAAAATTTAAAATGGATTCTATTCAACATATCCTCCACAGATAAAAGGTAAACTTAAACTGTAAACTTATTAAATATGCACATTTTGTATTAGTTTCTACTTCAAAAGAAAATCATTGTACAAGATACATTTGAAAGAAAGAGAACTTATTCTAAAAGATTTTCACAGAACATAAGACTGGAGCATATAAAAATCAAGAGCTTCTGACTTATATTACTGCATGCTAGATATTATTCCATAATAGCTGTCTTACAAAAAAAGGTCAAAATATTTACTATTTTTGTTTTTTTTTTTTCCAAAATAATTGAATATCTATTTGTGTTATCAAAAGTTTATGTTTACATAAAAGTCAAGAACTAGTAAAAGAGCCTCATACAAAGAGGGGGAACAAATGACTAGAGTCCTTCTGAATGGGCCCTGTGACGAGCTTTTTAATTACAAAATAAAGAAAAAAAAAGTCCATCGTGATTACCATTAAAGATTTGTATTTATCAAGATATGCTGCATTCAAGAACTTCAAAAGATTTCACTACGTATATCTAGCATCTGCCTGAATACATTTTTTCATTTTAAAAAATTAAATGCTATGTAATTCTAATTGTTATTTAAATTACTTCTTCTTTAAAGGAGCTTATTTAAATGGAAGTTTAACTTCTGACAAACCAAGCTACATCTAACCTTACTCTAATCTAGAGAAATCCTTTATTAAATAAATAATATTCTAAGACTCTGTCTGTAAACATGTTATTTAAGACACTAGGAACTGACTTGACTCATAGAGGACACCAAGAAGATAATTCATTGAAGCCTGTATGAGCTTGTAGCAACCAAATCTTTTCTCTAGCAGTTCCATTTCAGTTCATTTATCTAATTCACATCCACGGTTAGTTTTGTTGAGAAAATTATTATAAGTTTAAATCAGGAGTGCATGCATTCTAACCTATGAATAAAACTGAGCCAGGATACAGTAAGATCAATCTGCTCTAAAATTTTAAAGAACAAGATAACAAGAAACAAATAACTGTTTGGGTTTTTTTTAAAGAAAATACTACTATGTCAGTAATTAAGGAATTAATACAAAGAGAAAAGGCAAATTTGTTAAATAATTAAAGTTAAATAATTAGCTGATCAAACATTTATCTATCAGGAACAGTATAGATGGTGTGTATGTATATATATGTGTGTGTGTATATGTGTATATATATAAATATACATATATAAAAAGAGAAAGACACTACATCTTCGTCACTAGCAAACAAAAGCCAGAAATGAAACTAACCATGGGATACACTTTTGGGCTTTTTTAACTTCTTTACGGAAAACAAGAAAACTGTTGATAGACAAAGATTTAAATCAAAGTTTCTTATCAGCCCCAGCAACTTAATTCACTGCTTAACATGTAAACTGCTGCCTTGTGCAATGATTTGAATACTCAGGAACTCAGCAAAGCTAGAGTGAGCCAAACGAATTCAAGCGTGGTAAGTGCCCATGTGGGTGCTCCCATTTAGAAACAGAATGGCCTTCAATTCTTGTGCTTTAACGTACAGAACCTAAATCCAGTTTTTCCCCCAAATGGTGACATCCACAGGATTTGTTTTCATTACTCACATTTTCTTGATTCTTTCATTTATTCTGTTTATTTTTGCTTAGAGTTGAAACTTTTCCCTCTAAAACCGTGACTTAGGGCAGTAGAATAATTAGCAATTAGCAATGAGTGTTCAGTTAAAGCGGAACTTTCAGGAAGAACTCATTCTGAAGCACCAACAAAGTCTTCCACAAACTCAAGTACCCAAGGACATTCTCACTACATATTAGTAATATAAATGTAATTTCAAAATGAAGTAAGAAAAGATCAAACTATATAAAAAGTTCATAACTTTTACTTAGAAACAGATAAGCAATGATATAAACGTATATAAAGCACAAAGATTGTGTTCCTCAACACTTCACATTTTCATTTATATAACATGTTCAAGATATCAGATCAAAATACAGCAAAAACCTACCTTGAAGATGGCAATATGCTTGTAGGCTTGTAGTTTGTCATAAACGGATTAGTTGAATCATAATCAAAAGTCCCCTGATGAGTTTCACCAAATGCACTGGGCGATTTCAAGTCAGTAGAACTCTCTGATCCCCCATTGCTAAGTTTATCTGACCTCTTGCTATCTTTTTTTCCAGTCACTCTTTCAAAAAGACTAACTTTCTCTTTTTTCTCTTTTTTAACATCTTTCCTGATTTCGACAGGTTTGGAAAATAGGTTTATGTTTTGATCCCACGTTGCTGGGCTTTCTTCGAAGGGATTCTTCTGTCTTGGCAGTGTAGCAAATTTTTGGGGTAACGAAGCACTCACGTTGGTAAATGGGTCATTTTGTGCTTCAAGTGCAGTTTCATCAGCTGTGCTCTCAAGTGGGTTCACTTTAGAAGTATCAACACTTAATGTCCTTCTATGTGGAGATTTTAGACTCCCTGCAAACAATCTGTCATTAGTACATTATCAACGAGACACTATATCATAGTTTATGACATGCAGAGAACCCACTTTAGCTTAGCTCTAGCAGCTTTGCATTTGAGTCTTAGTGCAAAACACTGTGGAGTAACTCAGTTTAAAAATAATTATTTAAATTATTTAAATTTAAAATAATGAAAAGCTGTGGCCTTCACTTCGTGACTCAGAAATATCTATGGATAGACACTACAGCAAACTTTTGTTTCCTATGTGAAAATTAAGTTCTACAAAGAAGAGAGCTATGCCCAGAGTGCCATTCCAAAAAGCAACAGTAGTCTATGGGCTGCACAATATCTTTGAACAATGCAAAGTATTTTCAGTTCTTCCTATAAATCAGGTTTAAAATTTTGGTGATAGTTTTCAACCTTTTAAACTGATTTTTATTTTTCACAAAACGCTATTTTGCCTAGAGTTCCCTCTAGAACGCAACGCTTCTCTACAATACACTCTCAAATGAGGACATAAGAAGAAAAATGCTAAATTACCACAAATTATGACCAATATAATTTATTTCTTATGCTCAGAAATAGAAGTAGTGAGTTAACACCAACTAATGGAAGTGAAAAAAAAAATAGGCCAGCAATAATTCTTAACTTTTTGGACTTCTAATTGCTTCATAAACTAAAGAAAGACTTGAATGCTCTAATAGCAGTGCACTGTAATTATAATAGTAATGAGTTTTACTTACCACCTTCATCAACCGAACCAAATGATTCTAGCTGACGCCTGAAAAGATGAGGGTAGCCAACTGTGCTGGATTTCATTTTTTCTGAGACATGCGATCCCGTTAAATCTGACATGGAATGAGCTGAGGATAGCCGCTGAGGTCCCAAAAGGAAAGGTTTTTTTGGTTTTGATTTCATTTGTACTTCACCACTACACACCTCTACGTTCGCATCAGGTATGTGAGTACTTGGGATGATTGCAGAGGATGTATCCGAAAACGTCCCATCGTTTTTTCGACCCTTCATTTTGTCTTTTAGTTTAGCAAAAGGGGATTTAGTTTTGTCCTTCATTGACAAATCAAACATACTTGCCGTCATGTTATTCCTCATAAACTGAATATTGACCTTTATTTCTCCTCTGTCTTTAGTTCTCTTTCCTTGTCTGGACTCCAGGTGAAACCACCTTAAAGGAGAAAAAAAGCAAGTTAAGTTGTGTTTTCTGGAGGCTAATCATTAAACTCTGGCTAGCTGGTTAATGCATCTAGCTAGTATAACTTAGAATATGAAAACCAAATTCCATACCAAAAATTAAAACATGCCTGTACTGAAAAACTTTTTTTTGTCTTTATTTGTTTGTGAAGAGAAAACTTAATAACTAAGCAAGCACGAAGCATTTTGTAGCATTCACCTGTTTTGAGAACCAAAACCAACTCCGTGGAAGCTTCATCAAAGCTAATGGGCTCACATCTGCCCAGGAGAATTTCTATCTAATGTTAATACAAATACACTCTATTTTGCTGTTTAGGAGAACACTTGATATTTTTCAAGTGCCCTTTATTTAGCAGTGATGTATATTAACTAAATGTATACAAAGATTTCATCTAGTAACCTTTGGTTTTGCTCAGCTTTATATGCTCGCAAACATTTCTACCACCTGTCCCTTCCTTCTAACCTCTGGTGAAGATTTATGTCAACTGCACTAGTAAAGAAACAAGTATCTGAGACCCCTGAATAGTCAACCATCATTTCATTCTACAGCTGCAACCCCTGCTAATTTTGACAGTAACTCTGCGAGCTGTGGTGGCAGAACAGTGAGGGTGTAGGTCTATCTTACAGCTGTCCCTTCTTTGGCAGCAGGATCAGCTTCAGAAATATTTCCACAGGCTTTGGAACCATGACATAAAGCCCCACTCCTTGAAAAGAGATCAAAGGTGTGATCATCTGTTTCAAAAAGCCAAGTATGCTCTTTTGCCAGGTCCAATAAAGGCTTTGTCATTATCCAAGCGTGTTATTCATTCCTTATTGTGCTCCGTTGTCCTGTGGAACCATCTGCAGAATTATGGCTTCATCTTCCTTCACCTAAATGAACGACTGACGGACAATCCCTTCTCCACACCATCATCTACAGCCTTTTCCTATTTCAAACAGGGCACAAGGGCATATTTCAGATCCACCAGCTCCACAGAAGTGCTCTAAAGCCCTTGTCAGGAGAAACGCATGCACACATGCTAACACAACAGTGCACTGTCACCACGAGGTAACTTCCGAACTGGAGACTAAGATATGAAATTGCCTATCAGCACCGATGCAAAATGGATCATGCTGTTATATACACATCATTCAATACTGCCAAACATAGAAAAAAGGTCAGGAGAGGAGAAAAATAATCCTCAATTTCCATACAGATTTCATAAATATTTTAAAGGTGATAACTGAAATCAAATTTTCAGACAGGGATACTATTTTCTGAGTTAAGAAAATACTTCTAAACTGACCTGTCAAAGAAACAGCAAAAGGATAAAGAGTATTACGACTTTTTTTATTGTTTTGTGATGTCCAAAGGGTTTTATATCCCAAACTAAACCAGAATAATTAAAAAATATTAGACCTTCTCTCTCTCGGCAGTAGACAACATGAATCCAGACCAGCAGATCCAGAAGCTCAAACTGGTAGAAGGACAATTAAACCCTTAGGAAGAAAGTTTTTCTCCTGTTGTAACTTCATTTATGTATTTTAAATGAAAGAGAAAACCTGAAATATGTTATGTGTCTGACGAAGATGGATCATTTTTCCTCTTAGTTAATAATGTTTCACTTCTTAGTAACTGATTCCAGAAACTCTTTTAATTCATCTACGGAGTCGTTACAGAAAACGCACACAACAGAACCAAGAGTAAATCTTTTTTGTGATACATAATATTGCAAAAAACTGGAAGATAAGACAGCCTACTTCCTTTAAAACTCTAAATTCATACATTCTATTAAAAAATAAAAACAATTCACAGCCATAATAAGCAAGCCCTTGCTTACAAATCTCCATCAGACAGACCTTGCCTGTGCAGAAAAAATCCCACAGAAAAACAACACCCTGAAACTGAGAAAGTCTTCACCCCGATTCCTTAGACAGACACTAAACATAAACGTAAATAATTCTTATGGGTGTTTTAAGAGGCTTAATAGGCAGAGAGCACCTCACTTTTTAACATTCAAGCTTCATGGCTCAATCTACACTGCAAGAAAACATTCTGCTTCTCGCTCTGCCCCTCCCCTCACAGATGTCACCCATTAATACTGTATCTCTGATGAGATTACTGAATTTTCATGTTTCTGCTTAGGCATCAGCAAAACTTTAAACTGATGTATGACACTTGCTAACTTGTTTTAGAACAGTGCCAAGACAAATTCTGAAGCTTTTGCTGTGTGGAAGAAAGCCTTTTCTTTCAAAACTTAATTTAACTCAATTATTGACTTTCTTACCATGAATCAACAACCACTCCGTGTCACTACCAGTACTCACCTGCTAACACCGTATCCCCACATACTACTTTGACATTCACCAGGTTGGAAGGAGAGAATTCCAGCACATAACTAATAGATTGCCTTTGCAGCTTGTACATTTATTTTCAAAGTAGACTTTGAAGAACTTGATACTAAAAATAGGTTCACCTGGGAAAACAAGGAAACTCTCCTTACCCTAGGAAGATAACACAACTGCGTAAGGGACCAGACCTGCTGGGACCAAGTTCAACACTACTACTGATTCCAACAGAATTTAATCATAAACTCTTTACTCCAGCAAAATTCCTCTGGACTTCAGTGGAATTCCTATTTGAATAATGACTGCTGGATCAAATCTTTGTATAAAACACAGATATTTCATTTTCATAGGCATTTCAAGGAGGTTTCTTTGTTACCTTGGAGAGTTTATCTTGTTTTAGTTATAATGAAGGCTCCATATGCTTCAGCTCATAACAAGACAATATGAGAAGCAGACTCAAATCACGATTTTCTTCAAATTCAAAGGCAAATAATTGCTTTTTTAAACAGATGAGAACAAACGCAGGCGATGCATTTGTGTGGAGCTACACGTGAATGAGCAACTGAGTCTGTAAATGTTTCTTATTAGAATCTGTTTCTACAACACATGGGCGTGAGCAACAAACAGAAAAAACAGCGCTGTATATAATAGAAAAAAGAACTGGAAAATGAAGTCCACTGTTTTCAGATAACAGCATTTGGGTTCTAAAATACTAAATTCCACTATACCACTGCCAATTTAAAAAATTGTAATGTATTATAAAAGCCAATAAAACTTGCTATTTTGGTTTTGTTTACAGTACTTTTACCCACAATAAATACTCCATTTGTCAGGCTGCCATAAGCTTATTCTATAGAAAGCCTGTACAAAGTAGGAAAATAGCCAATAACATACACGAACAAAACAGGGTGGCTTTTATGAGAGCAGATGCCCTTTTATTTAATAACCAAATATTACATCCAGTCTTGCAGACAGTCTTTATTTAAACAGACCTTGTACAAAGTCTGGCAAATTTTCCCAACTTCAAAGGAAGCCCTATTGCCTCCTGAATCACATTCATACTTCTTGCTCTCACCTTCAAATGTTCTGTAGGACAACGTCCCCCATACATCCTCTAATTTTGACTTTTCCCCTATGGTTTCCATCAGAAAAACCCTTGCTTCTTTTTCTCATCTGTTTTTGAGTGTGCTAATGGGCTTTGCCTGTCTTGCACAGGTTTCTGATAATTTTTATTTTGTAAGTATTATATAAATTGCCACTCTGTACGCTGACAATTTTTTTGAATGTGTAAAGAGAAGATCAATGTTCAAGGCTGAAAAATCCTGCTGCCCAGTCAGCCCTGAAAAACTAACCCCCTACCTGAAGAAACGTGGCTATTTTCTAACCAAGACAAAATTACTCACTTTTGGCTATACCTATAATTAGGGGTAGAAAAAGCAAATTCCCTTATTTCTAAGACAGTAACCATCTTCTGCATACTTTTAAAGTGAATTCCATAATATCAGCAGTACTGACCCCTTTACCTTAGAAAAGGTAGACAGGAAGGTTGAAGGATAAAACCAAAATAAGTTACTATTAATGAACAAGTTGCCTGCTTATTCCATCTAAATAGCTAGTGATCTACAAACGTATTTTCAACAAATATTTTGTTTCCCTTCCAGTAGCAGGAAGCTGATGTCTCTGGTGTCTTATCCTCCAAAACTGCCATGGAATTTGACAGTTCCAAGTCTGAGCCCTCTTTCTTCTTTGAAAAAGCATCACTCGACCTATTCACCACGTAACACCCAGCAGGACAGGTTCATAAGATGGGTAAGAAAAATAATAACAGTATAGGTAAGAAAAACCACTATGCAATTTTAATTACATTTTAATTATATTCTAACAGCCTCAAAAACCACTGGGATACTTGTCTACCAATTTCAACAGGAATTAGAAGTCTTCTAGCCAGCACATTCAACCTATGCATGACAGATGACCTTCTGACTCCATTTTTTTTCCTGTGCCAAAGATGCAAACTACAAAAGGAACTTTCCCATTCATTCTGCTGCATCCCAAACACACCACTCTGCCTTCACTCTACCAGTAAATATCTATTGAGCTGATCTAATTTTGCTTTGCTGAAATCATTAGATTGCACTCAAAGGCTTTTGCGAAATCTTGAATTTAATTCACAAATTACTGAAGGAATTCTGCAAAAAGCCATGCAATCACAGCATCCACAACACTTCTAACCTTGATTGTACAGGTAAAATCAGCACCCTGATCTGATAAGCTACTTAAATCTGCTATACAGCAATAAGGAGAATTTTCTACACCAGCTGGTACTTCTAAAACTACCCCTATAAAACACCATCAAAATCCCAATGATAGAACGTCATGGGAAAGGACTTCATTTAGGTTACTATGTCTGAGCTAGATACACTGAAGAAACTTGCTTCACAAAATCCCACTATCACAAATATCCACAGCTAATGTATAAAAACCAACATCCAAAGCCCAGAACTGTCTAATGACTTCATTAGCAGCAAATGCACATTGAAAAATGCAGAATACCACATTGAAAGGCTGCCTCAAAAGTCAATAAGTAGGAAAATTAAGGCAAGAGGCTGAGCACAGACTACATCGTGTACAAGGGGAAATGAAGAAGAAAACAGATTATTTATTAAAATAAGTGATGACATTCACAAAGATGAATACTATTACTTTCTGGAAGCCAACTGAAATGAGATAGCCGAAGTAGAGTTTAAAAATAAATATTACACAGTGACATCGTAACACCACAAAACATATGGGAACTGACACATATCACAACGCCCCGTCTAAGGGGTTAGCTAACATCAACTGGAATCAAAGTAATTAACGTGGTCTTAGTTTACTTATTATTTTGGCTAAAGACTATGTGTGAAAGCTTTTCTTTTAGAAACAAAATAACTGAAGGTATGAGAATCAAGGCCGGTTATTTCAGTTGAGTGTGTGTCTAAGCACGTGTGTATGCACAGAAAATGGAGAAGTATTTCAGTCCAGATGGCCCTCAGACTCTGACTCAGAATTATGACTTATTCAGAGGATGTGCTCGCATTTGTTGAAATGTAAATGCTGGGAATATTACTAGATAATTGGAAAATATTACTATAATCCCATAAAGCTACAACTGAGCACAACTTTTTGTTGTCCCCCATAACCATTTTTCTCTGCTGTTACTCGCTACTAACTTTCCTTCATTTTTATTACATTTACTGAGTTGTACCACAAAAGCAAATGCACAAATCCATACCGATCCTCCCAGCTGCTCATTATTTCTGTGCCTTTGACAAATTTCTCTTCCACTTTTGACTAGAGTAGAACGAGTGTTTTCTCTTACTTTCACCACGACATTTTGATAATTTATGCTACAGCCTGCCATTTCCACTCCTATTTAGTTTTACCATCTAAAATAATCTAAAATGCATTTTTCTGGTTAAAACTAAATTTAAGACTCAAAATTAGTAAATAATATTTACAAAGTGTTATGTTTTGTAGAATTATTTTTAAAAAGGCTCTATTCATTAACAAGCATGACATGACATTAACAAGTCCATGATATACTATTGATTTACTAGTTGTTTGCTTGTTCCTAATTCAAATTATATTTGAAGCCACCTACTCGAGTGCCTGCCTCTTGCTTGTGCTGCTACAGACGAGAGAGAGGACAGGGCAGAGGCAGTAGAAGAGAGAACCTGTCCACGTCCAAGAGGGTGGCTGCCAAGAAGGAATTCATGTTAATTAGGAGGAAGTCACACAATTTTCCCATCTTTCAGGAAGCTCAGCAGCACTAAGGAATAAGTGCTCACAACACAGAGGTATTGATCGTGGTCCATCGTTAATTCTTTCTGTTTGTTTATTTGCTGAGAAGCTGTTTTTAACTGCTTTATATGATCGATGTAAGCAGAGGAGAAACATCTTAGATAAGGCCAAGATTCCTTCACTGGATTATGCTCAAATAAGCATTTTTTACAACGCTGAAGCAATTTGGGGGTGGGGTGTTGAGGTATTATAGAAACCAGAGAGAAGCTGAATTAAGTCACAAATAAAAATGTCTCCTCCAACAAAAATTCTGTAAGAAATAATAACTTGACCATCGCCTGCCCCCTTCAAATTTATAACATTCCAGAGAAATGTTGCATCTTAAATCAGCTGAACGTATCATAAAATTAGCTCTCCAGGAAAGCTAATAAAGGAATGGACAATAAATAGTGTGGAATTAGAGAGCGACAAGGACGAAGCAAATGCCGATGAAATAAGAAACATTATGGTGAAAGCTGGCAGAAATTTGTTCTCCTACTGCTGTGTTCATTTAGCACACAGGGGAAAAAAAACTATGCAGAGTCATTAAAAACAAACTACTGAAAAATACTTCACTAAATTCAGACATGACAGTAAATGAATATTTTTTTATTCCATGATAATTCAAAAATTTGTTTTGATGTTATGCATTGTCAGACCATCAGCAGTAGTAAGACAACTATTAATTGTAACTGAATTGAAATTATTACAAAAATGTATATATCCTTTAAAAAACACACGCATTGATCACCATTTACACTTAAAGTGCAAGAGCAAAAGAGGTATATTTATTCTGCAACAGCAGACCAAAAAAACTGTCATGTATTTCTCGGGATGAATTAAAAAAATCCACAGGATTTTACTGAAAAAAATGAAACCATGTCAGAAATCTAAGATCTGAAGACTTACGCTAAATATACTTCCAAAGAAGCAGTCTCTCCCACATTTTTTGAACTGTTAAAAAAAACTCAGTAAAATCACTCAGCTTCTGGAGCCCAGTTTTCAACTCTGGAGAAAAGAGCAGGAGAAATAAAAAGAGCCTGTCCATTTCCAACTACAGCAGAGATGCCAGAGACATAAATTTACCAAGTCAGCACAGTGCAATGGGCACTTTTACACCAACACAGAAAGAAAATGAACTAAGATCCTGCAGGCGCTTTGGCTGAGGGCTCGGGAAGAGACCTAGTACGAGACCATCTGAGCCACATCTGGATCTAACCCTTCCAGGAATTTTCACTTTTAAGAATTGGAAAAATCATCGGTTTCAAAAAGAGAAAGGACATTGCATGATGGTGCGTACGAAATTTTCGCCATCAAATTGCAGTAAATATACTGCTTTGTTTCACTGAATATTGTGTGAAATCAAGTTCATTAGAACACAAGATGCACAAATCCTATCATGAGGCCTCTGCCTGAAAACCTTACTGCAGAGAGTATTTTTCTTAAGGTGTAACAAGTGACAAAAAAAAGCTATACAGAAAAAAGGATTATTTTTCCCTAACATAATGCTTCTGAAGCTGCAATGAATTTTTAAATTTATTTCTTCCAAATTATAAAATATTAAAAAAAAATAAAAATACAAAAAGCTCAATGTCACAGACCCCACGGTCTTCCTAGGAATTCAGAATCAGCTGGTAGCCTTCACTTCTCATACCTCCTTACTAAAAAAGCACTAGGGAATTGCTGACAGGGTTCAGCATTGTGCAGAATATTAAATATCTTTTTTGCAATACCCTGGTGACTCTTGAGTCTGTCTCTTACAGCACCATATGTACAGCTGTGTTGGAAAGAGGAAGCTATTAAATATATTAAAAAGTAGAAATATTACCAATAGACACTTCATCAAATAACTGGATCTCATTCATCCCCAAACAAAGCAAGAAATGTTAAGGTTACATCAACATGAGAAAATAACTCTGGATTTAATAACACCACAAGCCTGTTGAACATATTTGAAAGTAAAAACATTGCTTAATAAAACAGATTAGTGTTTCTGAAACAATGAATATAGCTTTCAACCATCAGAATGCTTTGGTAATAAAGACATTGGACTTGGTCTTGAAAGGCACTGGGTATCTCAGTTCCCACACCACAGTCACGGCTAGAAGGTCTTCGGGTCTAAATATATTACCCTTAGTTTACTGCCAACACAGGACTAGGAATATTTTGTATCAAAAAGGATTTAATAAAAGGAGAATAAGAAAGAGCGTTTTGTTTGAGAGCGCATTTGCAAATATATTCTTGAAAGTTTGCCCTCCTCCCACATACACATACAAATATTGCATCCACATCTCCAGCTAATGCTTAAAGGAGTCAGCAGCAGCACACACGCGTTCCACGAAGGCACACGAGCAGATGACCCTCATAACTTTTCAAAAAACTCTAAACGCTTAAGGACTCTGAATTTTTTTTTCAAATGTGAGTTTCAAAAAGGACATTTCCTTGGCTTCTAAGCACCTAGAGACACAGACAGGAAAACTGGACTTTCAGTGGCTCCTATCTCCTAAGAGTTTAAACCGGCATTAAGCGAGTACGTGCTGCCAAAAATCCCGCTCACCGCCCATCCGCGCTTTTACACGTATATAAGACTTTTACAAGTACGGCTGTTGGGCTCTAGAAGCCTAACACCCATCAACTTTTAATAACATTTGCAATCTTAAGTGCTCAAATAACTCCTGCAAAGAGGACTTGGGCTGTTTGTAAAAATTTCCCCGCAGGCCCCCCATCCCCCAGTGCAGCTTGCAGGCAGAGCGCTGCTTTCTCGGGGAGCCCTGCTCGCTCCTGCGGTGGGTCCAGGGAAGCACCGTGGCCCCTTTACATCCTGCCAGTTCCTCCCTCCCTCACACTCCAGAGAAAGAAATTGAAAAAATAAAGGGCACCTATGGAGCCCTGCAAAACACAACGTCACCTGAAAATACCAAAGAGATATGTGTATTTATTTAACTATCACAAGGGCCATGTTAATTACCCCACTTACAAATTTTTGCAATAATTTTGTAAGACTCCAATACTAAAACTGGTGCAAAAGCATATGGTTCCCAAAGGGAAAAGAGGTTTTCTTACTCATACTATTATATGAATAATTTACATATTTTCCTCCAGTTTCTGAATACATATTTCTACCTAGACTTAGAAACTTCTTAAAATTAGTAGCATTTCTACTTGATTCATTCACTTCATTTCCTGTAGAGTAGCTAGGTGTTTAAACTCAAGCTGTTGCCTATGACTTGCAAGATAATTACAAGTGATGATTAAAGAATATTTAAGATGCATGTCTAAAGAGCACTGAAACTTCTTGAAGCAAGTGTAAATAGAAATTAAGACCCTAAGGCTACAGGCATTACCATGTATTGCATCAAGATAACTGGTTTGTCCCTAAAAAGATAAGCAATTAAGAAGTATAACACTTCAGACCATGAACCCACAAGAGATTCTGCACTGACATGCTCTTTCCTATTATATGGTTAGTGAACACACTGTTTTGCTAAAAATGTGTTTACAAAAAAACTCCAACCACTAGGGCAAAGTCAGCTTTGACTTGTCTTTGGTGCTCCTTCAACCTCAGCCACTGCACGTAAGAAGGACAAGGTTCTGAGATGGTTTCTGCAGAAAGAGTTGTCTGATCAACAAGACCTGGCTGGTGCTGCTGGATGATTTCCACCTCCACCTGCCCTCTCTGACTCTGCTGGAGGTTCACGCCTCTCCAGCACCGTCAGTGACAGACAAACAATGCCAACCTCTTAGGCACTTTGATGCAAAAGTCCAGTATCTTTCCACAGACCCACCATCACGACCAGAAGAAACACCAGCCTTTAATTTTAACAGCTGAGATTTGGGCCCTTTGGGCCTTTCTGCTCTACTGAAGAGACACTGGAGGAGGAAAGGCACCTGGGGCAGGACCTTTTTAACCACCACAGAGATTTGTCAGCTCCAAGCTTGGAGGTCTCCATGCTGTTCTTGGCCTACTTCTGTGGGCCAAGAATAGCTAACACAAACACAGCTCATGTAGTCACGGGCAGGCCCGCACTATGCTTACATCTACAGTTTATTCCCATACACTTCGGAGGCTAAATTACACTTGTACCAGACTTCTTTGTGCAACCATGTCCTGACTAGAAATTTTAAACAATTTTACCAATGTAGTTGAAAAACCCATACTTAGGTATTTACAGTTCAGCCTAATAAACTGCCGTGATGCCTTTTTTTTTTTTTTTTGGCATAGCAGTGCCAAAATTTGCTGGCAAATGGCAATTTTACTTGACAAAAACTTAATGTAGGTAATGATGGAGGCTACCACAACAGCAGAAATTTCCCTTCAGTCTTCTCTGTCGAGGCCTGCTGTACAGAGCAGCCTGCAGGATCGCGGCTCAAGGCTAATCAGGATCAGAAAAACACTGTGCTGCCGTGGTAAGCCTTCACCAAGTCACAGTTCACTGGCCACCAAAACATAAATATAAAATATTTAAAGACGCTTGGTTGCAGCAACTGAAGGAAAACATTTCTAAAGAGAATGAGACCAGGCTTTGAGGGAGATGGCTGAAATTGAGGTAGGAGTTGAACTGGGATATGGCCCTGAGCAGAACGAAGAAAAATCTTTAGGAAAACAGACTGTAGTGAGTTCACGTTGCACATAAGAATTTGTCAAGAAATGTTAATGACAGTCCTTCCCTGTGCAGGGCAACCACTGTGATTACAGTAAACTTCTCCCTGGCAGAGGTCAGGGGGCAGTGACATAACTGTATATGTTAGGGGCTTTGAACACACCACAGAAGAAAGAAACATACTAATTCCAAGTACATTGATAATAAGGCTGCTAATCCCCCCCCTCCCCTCCAAGTGCAACTGTACCACGAATACAAATTATAAGGAAAAAAAACCCAACAAACCAACCAGCACTTACTCTGTTTTCCTCCTTTGCTTGTCCTCAAATATATCATTCAGACTTATCGCCACCTGTCCCAAGAACTTGTCCAGCCCCACCAGCGACCTGTGCATGACAATCAGGTACAGGATGTATTTTTCTGGATTCTCCTGCATGAGTAATCCAGGGAGCTCGAAGGAGGCCTCTTCTTTCCAGATGGGATCCAGGGTCTTCTCGGCCACCGAGGTGGAGTACTTCTCCTTGCCCAGCTGGATGATGGTGTAGGCGTCGTTGCTGCCATTTTTACCTTTTGGCTTCAGACCTTTGGCTTGAAGGACCGTAACTTGCACGTGAGTTGGGAACCACTTCTGGGCTTGCTCCCCCAACATCATCTTTGAGGACGGCGGCAGCGACAACGCACACAAACGTCTGTAAGTCCCCGGGTCACCGCCGAAGGGCACTTAACGGCAGAGACACCTGTCAGGGGGCTCGGCCCGCTCCTTCCTCCAGCCCCTCGCCGCGGGTGGCACCCACCAGCCCCTCAGGTCGCCCCCTTCCCACGCAGCCCCACCTGCGGCTCCATGGCTGGGGGCTGCCGGCTGTCCTCCCCCCAGGCAACACCGACACTAC
>JAHREE010000099.1:429233-581968 GCA_033628505.1 Tringa tobata
ATTTCTAGAGGGGACCGAGATCCCTGTGTGGGCAGAAGGGAACCTCTACAGATATCTATTGTTGTTATTATTATTTACTATTATATCTGAGGGGCTCGGGGGCGGCCGTGGATTTGCGCTGCTCTGGAGGGAGCTCTCAGTCGGCCCGTCCCGATGGAAGCCACTTTGGGAACCCTTTTATTTTCCACCCCCTCCGCCCGCCCTGCCAACTCTCCAGGGTTTAAACGAGAGAGCAGAAATAATTGTCGGATGTTTGGAGGACACGCGAGGCTGTTGATGGCACACCTGGAGGCTACGTCTGTACCTGTGCTCGTACACACGCACCTGTAAGCGGAGTCACAGAATCACAGAATCCTCCTGGCTGGAAGGGACAGGTATTAACTTCATTTCTACAAAAAAAAAAAAAAAGAAAAAGAAGCCCACACGCAATTAAGGTTGCGAGGCTCCATATCCCACCCCCCAAAAACATAACAAGCAGGGAAATCAGCAGCCAAGTCAGATAATACTTCATCCACCACCCCTCACTCATGAGTCCCCAGTCCACGGCTTATGGGTTAGTGGGCAACAAAAAGCTTGGGAGACCTTCTCATACCGCTGAGACCTACAGGAAATTAAAAAGTTAAAGCTGAAGGCCATTAGGGAGAGTAAAGTATGATGCTGCCCACAACGCTTAATGCTAAGGGAGTTATTGTCCAGGGTCAGAAAAGGTTGGGGATCACTGGTCTACACAAAGTCATTAGTCTGTGTCCTGGCTCACGTAATCTCTGTAAACGATTTAAATACTTAAATGACCCCTAAGTTTTGACTGGGAACAATATTTCTCTGTGTGCTATGATATTTAACACAGTGCTGGCACTTCTTTCCTCTTCCACATTGTATCTGATTTTTGTTGATGTTGGAAAATAGATAGTCCAGCTGGAAATGAAAATTTTAGAACGTGTCTTGGGATCATATTTAGGCAAAAGCGTGTAAATGGATTATCTAGGGTAGTAATTTCTTAAAGAGTTATAAATGCTGTGATTATCTGCCTTGGTTTTTATTTGTGTAATAGTAACGGTCAAATTAAGGCCGCACATCATTCTTTGGGATAAATTGCCATTCCCTTCACCTGAAAATCGCTTCCCCTCCTCTCCAGCTTCCAGTGTCCCACATCCTCAGGTTTCTTTCCTAAATATTTCGCAGTGAGTTGTCAACAAAGCTCCCAGGGCAAACTGCTGTGCTTGGGGAAAGAGTAGCTGTATTTCAGGCTGGAAGAACCAGGCAGGATTATGGTGACAGTGTTCCGCAGGAGACTTAGGCCGTGGAGGAAAGCCACGGGGTTCTTGTTGGAAACCAGGGAGACATATGTACATCACATTATTTCTTAAATGAATTTTACCACATACAAATTCTGTTTTAATAGAGTATTCTTCATTGCACTAAATCGAAACCAAGCATGATGCACTCGTCAAATCAAAACAAGAAATGAATTTTAGGTAGGCAGAATGTATTTATTTAATCAGAAATCTAAGTCAAACATTATGTCTTGCATGCTGAGTCTTAGGAAAAGTTTTATGGGTTCTTATAACAGGCAGGATTTGTGCTTTTTCCTTGTCTTTTATTGGCATTCTATCATTTCTTATTATTGTCTCTTTCTAAGTGGGGTCTGACTGGAATACATGTGCATGCAGCTGAACCGGGGGAGGTGGAAGAACTTTTGTACCTCCGCATACAATATATCAGTTAAATGCCCAATCTGCCTTTCCTGCTTTCGAAAATAAGCAGATTATTAGTCTTCTACTCCTTATGCGCAATCTGGCATGTGAGAAGAGGAGAGTGGAGCCTTTCTCACGTCTCTCCTCTCTGCTGGGCTGGTGGAGCAGGCGTTGGGGAGATGTCCTCTCAACTCCCCCACCCCTGAGCTTGCAGTGAATTCTGCTCAAAGGTGCACCCGATATATTTTATTCCCTCTTATACCCCTCTAGGGTCAAGTTGCAATCCGGCCTTTTGATTTCGTTCTCTTTGGAACAGGGACATTGTCATCTTCTTGAATGTAACGTGTGATATAAATGACAAAACATCTCCGAGAAATAATGATATCTCCAGCAGCACAGTGTCCCCTGGCACTGTGTTCGAGCATTAATCCAGAAACGACTCAGATTCCCGCTTGCTACACCACTGCTCAATGGCTGCATGCACTGTAGGTTTTGCTCATCACTTCCCATGATTTAGTGAATATTACGTTAGAAAATCCATTTTGTTTTCTATGCACCATTTTGGTTATGAGACCGTACCATTCCTTTGCTTTTGCTTTTCCTCCCCACGTTGAGACCAAGCACTGTGGATGCAGGACAAACAGTGCAGGAATATCAGTGGTCATTAATATTAAATACTTTGCCTTAGCAGTACAGTGGGAATGCTAATGAGGGTGACTAATCTTCGAGAAACCATTTTTTCTGCCTGAATTTGAAGCGGGCACTAACCAAACAACAGTTCACGTGGGGAAGGATACTGTGAAGCTGAGAGAAGTGATGGACAAATTCTGTTTTCAGTGTCTCTTCGCTGATTAGAATAAGCGGACAAAAATAGATACAAGAGAAAGAAAGTCTAGGGACTCTGAGAGGGATAATTAAAACTCAAATGTCTCCTGGGTAAAGGGTGGAATTTTCCTTAGATTGGGTTTTGGCAAGATCTGTAATTCATGCTTTCTCTGTGAAAAGGACGTACAGCTTTTTATGTATCAAGGTCACCATATTCCTTCTTCTAGCTAGCTCACGTCATCAAAATGCTCCTTAATCTCAGAAGTTTATTTATTTTTGAGTGGTTTATTTAGGAAGGAATAGCTAAGTGGACTAACAAAGTGAGAGAAGAGAGGGACAATATCTACAAGGAGAGGGGGCGTTGGAGCAGCCACCAGGAACATAGTGCAGAGAGTGCAAATCAAAAATGTAGAAACAGTTTTCTGAGGCCAGATATTCCCCCTTTGGTGCCTTTTTCTTCAGCAGCAAGAATTTTGAGCCCATCTTTCTCAACTGTCTTTCTCCAACCCTGCACAGGTGGTGGGAAGACAGGGAAAAGGGACAAGGCAGAGAACGATGCAGGAGCTACCATCCTTAGAGAGAAATCCTTTTTACCACGGTATAGCACTCGAGGGAGCTGCTTTTGAGTGCAAGCTCCAAACATAACATTTGGAGCTCAAAATCCTCTGAAAGAAACAAAACCAAGGACTGGAAAATTCGCGACAGAACATCCTCAGAGTGAGCAGACTTGGACAGAAAACATGATACAGTGATGAGAGTGAGTTTGAAAAATGATTGTTTATCACAGAACAACAGTGGATATCTATGGGGTATTTAATATGGAACCTTAATCCTCATGTGTGCCGTCTATCTCTATTACATGTTCTTCCAGGCATTTCTGGGCCAGGAGATCTACATTGTTTTTTAAAGAGGGAATTCCAAGAACTACGGTGGATTTTTTTCAATTTCAGTAATTTGAAATACCCTTTCAGTTCTCCCTCCGGAGCCAATGGTACATCTGATTAAACATCAGCCTTGATATTCTGGCTGCCCTTGCAAAAGAAAATGCAAGAAAATATTTTTGCCTGTTCTGCTGAGACAGTTCCATCTTCTGCTTCTCATTTCCAGTTGCGTACTCGCTAAAGAGGATCAGAGGAGTTGTGCTTACAGTGGGAAAGCGTAGCAGATAATTTGATGATTTAATTTCTCCCTGATTTCTGTTTATGAAGTAGGAAGCATCTTGGTTTTTTTTTTTTTAATGAAAATGCTATCTCTTCTTTGAAATTACTTGCTGAATAATTCTTTGTTGGCAGATCTCGGGCAGTGTGTCTCTTTTGAACGTTGTGTAGTTGTGAGGCACAGGCTGGTTTTGTCTAGACATGTAACGAGCCTCTGCTTTCTGCCTTGCTGACTCTGACTTTCAGTAGCAGTAGCAACTGTCCAGATTGCACATTTTCTGGAGAGACTATGCAAATTTTGATACTGAACATTGTTGTCTGTTAACTTTATCTTAGCTGTCGTTATTTTTTCAATTAGTGACTTCTTCAGGAATTCAGCAGAATTAATTGATTGCAGAAATCAAATAGCTGGGCTCAAACCCACCACTGTGGATTGGGAAGTTTTTCTCAAGCTACTGTTTGTCTGCTCTCTTGGTTTGAGAATAATTCGTTAAGTGGCAGTATTTTGATGTAAATGTTAAAAGCTAGATGAATATTCATCGCATTTCTGTCCTGAACCCAAATTTTGCTTCCCTGAGCATTTGTGGTTTTCTGAGGCTGGATGCATCAGGGTGCATCCTGCTCTCTTTTACCTTTCACATTCACTCTTATGGAACATCTCCTTAGCAGTACAAGCTCATCCTCTGCCTGTCTTTGGCCTCAACATTAGGGCTCAATCCTCTCTGATGGCTCTCGATAGCCCTACACACACCTCTCGGGTACTGAGCTCTCGGGTACAACCACAGTCATCGCTTCTGTGCCGTTGTTCTCTCTAACCAGGTGTGGATTTATCCTTCCCTCTGCTTAGGATGCAATTTATCTTTTCCCTGCCTCATCCTTTCCAGGATTTCTTGCATTAAGGCGGTAAACAGGATCATAGAACAAATAGCAAAGGAAATGTGTCTCTAAAGAGGTGGAGGGGGGCTTGAAATCAGGCAAATGCCCATGGAATTCTCCATTGTTTTGATAGAAATCTGGTACTTTTCAACCAGAAACCTGGAGTCATGGTTACAGTAGAATTTTGTGCAATATCAGACTTCAAATAAGCACCAGGTACCACTAAGAGCGGTGGAACATCATCTTTTTTGTTCATTTTTAGCTGAACTTGTTTCACAGCCTTTCAACACTGTCATCCATTGTGAAGTTCAAAGGGGCTTAAATGCTGTAAAACAGTCATCAACTGCTATAATTAAACTTGCCAGTCATCCAGATTTGACCCAAACTGCCTGTGTCTCAAGATGTTAGTCAGGTGTCTGGGTTAGATTTCAATTCAGTCTTTTAAAGACATGAAGACACCTACCTCTCGGCAGCTTTTGCACAAATCGCAAGCAGGCGAATCATTTTTGCTCTTCTGTCAAAGCATCCCCATCACGCAAACTCCTTGAGTGCTTCTAACCTGAAATAGCTACGGGATCCCTCAGGCACAGGGAAAGGCCACAACCCTGCCCTGGACCTGGTAGGATCCAGACTGTCTTCAGCAATACCTCCTCGGGGCACGGGACCAGTCACACGCAACCCTTCTGAAAAAGTTTAGCTGAATTCAGCTAAGGGCTAAATTCAGATTTGCCCTTGGCTCTCCTAAAGCTGACCCTCGGAGAAGCGCCCTTTCAAAAAAATCACAGAAACACAAACTGGGGCTCAAAGTAAAGAGTTACATTAGAAATGGAGATTGGCTCTATGACGTCTATTTTCAGACTTAAATATGCACATGATTTTCTTGTTTTCAGTACGTGTCCGCTGCTTGAAGGTCACAAACAACTTTTATGCATTGGAAATAGACATGAGTAATATAAGGAGAGTCAAGGATAATTTTGCCATCTATGCTGAGAATAATCTTTTTTTCTGCCTGACAGAACCTAAGAAATATTAGCAATAGAAACAAATGACTTGAAAATTATGACCTTCTTTCTGGTTTCCTAATGAACTAGCAGGGAAAAAAAAAAAAAAAGAAAGATTTTTATCATTGTCTGAGTATGAAGTTTCTTCAGAGGTACTTTTCCTGGGTTTAAATAACTCATGCATTTATTCTCTCTTTATAGGTCTCTAAGGATCTCAGAGACCATTACCTCAGAAATTATCCAAAGTTATCAACTCTCTTAAGGAGAATCTCAGCAAATGCCAGAAAATTATGTCCTAAAAAAAGTTCTAATAATGGAAGTTCTGAACTTCTCTACTTCTTTTTCCTCCCTACTACTTCAAAATGCTTTATGGGATCTACACATTCTACATTGGTTGGCTGCCGTATGAGGGCAGACAAAAGAAGATTAAATTCTGATGATATGTTAAATTGCAAGAAGATTAAATTGTTATGATTCCATCATTGCTTTGTGTGCTGAGTAGGAAGTTACAGCAAGGTGATAAAGTATCTACCCACCTTAAAGCATAGTGTCCTCCTTGAAAAAAGTGAAAAGTCCTCCTTGAAGTTAGTTCTTCTTAACTGGAACAACACATTTAAACTTCCTGCTCATTCCCAAAACTTTTTCCCAGGCTTAGCTGCCCCCAGAATTTCTTCCCAGGGATTTTCTCCTACCAGAGGACTACCCCTATGTCTCTTCTGTTGTTGAAGGGTCTAATGGAATCCACCTGCAGCACTGAGTCAGCCGTGATTAATCTGCAGTTAACTGCAGGGTCTCAACACCTCCTGCGTGTTGGTAACAGGAGAACCCTTCTTCTCTGATGATACAAAAAAAAAGTAAAATAAAATAACATAACATAAAATATTTTATGAAGGAAGGAAGAAGGGTAGATGTGTTTGTTCAATTTAGACTTAACATGACTACTTTCAAGTTCTTGTAAACCAAGACATGGATTTTCTAACTCTTCGCCCCACATTGCAGAGCTGGTATAAAGCCCAGAACAATATTTGATATTTTGGGAGAATTTTTTTCTCTTGCTGAGTTGATGAATAATTCAAATTTTATATCATCTTTGCCTCCTAGCAATATAAGTTTCAATTTGGCTTCAGCAAAGTCTTAATATAAATATGTGATTAGAGAAGGAATCTAAATTAAATTGCTGTAGTTAAGTTTTATGTGCATTAAATGTATGTACTCCAAGCACTCTTCTCCAATGTTACTTACAACCATCCTTTCTTTGAAGCATGGTTTATTCTTAGAAAACTCAAGCTGCTCCTAAAATTCTGCTCCCAGTAAGAGGCAAATTGGATAAAAACAACTTATTTAGAGGAGAGAGCTTGCAGAGCTCATGCAAGGAGACGTGGAGTGCTGCTTGAAAGCCTTCTATGCCTTTTTTTTGGTAAGAATTATCCAATACCTAGTGATATAACAGATAAAATTTCACTTCTCCAAAATATCTGTAGTGCATCTTCTTCCCAACACCAAAAGTTGGAAGGATTGTGAGGGCTATGGGAATACTGCAAATTTATTTTGGCACCGCCTAGTGCTTTAAGCATCCTGGAAATCAGCACTGGATATGTTCTCATAGTCTGGATGTAAATTAGCCATATGTGCATTAGTGGCATTATTTACAGATTGAATTGTGCAACTATACTTAGGGCCTTAGATAAATTATTTCTATATTGGGTCCAATTTTTGCTGTCATTTACAGTAATATAAATCTAGGATCACTCCACTGAAGTCAGTGGGGTAATTACTTTGAATTTTCTCCAGTGTGACGGAGAGCAGAATTTTGCCTCTGATTATTATTTGCAGTTCTGAAACCCTTCCCCCTGCACCAGAAATCTACTGAGTCTCTTCTGTCAGCTTGTCCACTATCGCTTTAGAATTGTGCTCCGAAAATGCAGCTGCACATGAAAGTGAAGCGACGCAGTCAGACTTAGTTCTTTTTGGAGTCAGAGTAAATAAAAATGAAAGCAGTTCCCTGGTGTTACAATCTCTCGTTGGATATATGGCTTTGCTCTTCATAATCCTTTGTCTTTGCTTCGAAAAGAGGGATTGCTGTGGAACTTTGCTACCGGCGCTATCTCCTGTTGAGCCTCAGTAAAAAAGTTAATACTAACAGTATTGTTATATATTGTTATATATATGCAGGATATAGATGTCACCCTCTTCGTCGACCACCACTTTGAATGGACCTAGCACTAGCAAAAGTGATTTGTTTTCTTACTTTGGTCATTACCTTGGGGCTTTCACTGTGTTTTTATGGCTTAAGCCGATGATGCTCCCTCTTTTTCCATTGATGTTTGACGGCGTTGTCTATCGAACTGCGAAAAAGCAGTGAATAACAGGAAAAGCTCTCTATAGCAGCTCGTTGGAAACTCCCATCTGCTAGAAAAATAGGAAATCAAAGATGGAGCATACCAGTCTCAACAGAAAAATAGAAACCATGCTAACACATCAGCAGTTGTTCTCTAGAAACACTCTCGCTGATGCTGGAGTAAATATGATTGTCCATGTAAGAACACAGATGTCTCATCATCCAGCAACATATGATGTTAAGGCATACCAGCGTTGGATGCAACTTCGTAGCTGTGGTTCAAAATCTCATGTAAGAGGAACACACTGGGATACTGGTTATATCTTTTTCAACTCAGTATTTCTAATGAGAAGAAGATGTCTGAATGTATTTTATGTAAGTCATAATCATTTGAAAAAATGCATTAGCAGGCACAGGTCTCATAAGTGATTTTAAATCATCTCCATATTTTGTTTTCCTTCAGCTTCTCCTTTGTTTCTTTGCTGCTGCTCAATCTCATTTTTTCTCTCCCCCATACTACCGCAGCAATATGTCCACCTTCATTTACAGTGATAAAAAAGGCTATATAATTAAATGCTCCATTTTGCCAATCAGAGGCTTAAGCTGATTAATTTATCTCTGGATCTTATCTTTTGTACAATGTCCTGCCACTACCTGGATCCTTCCACCCCTAGTGATGATAACAAGAGGTCACGGAAACTTTTACGTAAGGCATTAATAATTGCACCATTTCTGGGTTTGAGCGACATGGTAAAGCCTGGGGAGTGCTGACTAAAGGAGCACAAGAATAACATTACTGTGCAAATAACCTTTACTCAGCAAAACTCCCAGGCAGTCCTAAGCACTAACTTAAACATCATCCCAGCCAAGACACCACTTTTCAGGCTCATCCCTGAAATTGCTTATATCTCAGAAATTTACTTAAGCATTTAAGTATCCAGCAAATGTTCCCAAAGAAGACATTTTGCCAAACTTTTCTATCCAGTGGCAAGTCTGAGACTTAGGAGTTGGTGAGAGAGAAGAGGTAGAGAGGTAGAAGAAAGACTAGAGCACTTGGGTTGTGCATGGTACCAGTGGGATTGGACAAAGAAAATTAAATGCCTCCTTTTTTATATTTTCTACAGAAAAGTCCGGGCATGGAGGGTATCAGGAAGGAAAGAGGGAGCTTCCCAGAAAGACCATCAGCGATCCTATGAAGAGGAGACCATTCAGGATGTAGGTTTTAATGCGGTTCATATACCAAAGTTGATTTTTTGCTAGTTGATTTTGCCAGCTAGTTCATCTGAGTAAGACTGATCTGGCCCAGCACATTCTTGGTCATAGACATCATCACGATTAACAAATTTGCCTTGGCCAGAATGCCTCAGCTGGGAATCCTGCACCCAGCCCAGTTCACAGGTCTCCTTATGTCAAAGAGCTGTCCAGTCTTGACTGAAAAGCTTCTGGGGTGAAGAAGCCATGATCCATTTGTAGAAATTTTCCTGATGATTAATTAACCTCGCTGTTAAACCTGTCTGCTTTATCCATAATCAGAATTTGACATTTTCAGCTTCTAGGTCTTGATCCATTTTTGTATGCTGAGTTACACAGCCTTTACAAATCTTCTCCACGTGGAGGTATTAATATATCACAATCAAGTCTCTTAACCTTTCGTTTGATAAAGTAAACAGATTAGGCTGCATACATCTATCCCTACAAGGCAGATATTCCAGATCTTGAAATCATTCTTTTCTGATCTATTTTCAATTTTCCATGGCTTCTTTGAAGTGTGAACACCACGACTAGTCATGATATTCCAGTAGTTTTCCCACCAGCTCACACACAGCTGTACTTCTTGTGCCAGAATCCCTGGCCCAGTAATTCTGCTGCTAGCTTAGGTTTAGGAAATTCAATCTAGAGCATTAAAACACTTGCTATATATTTTCCCTGGATAATTGGAAAGCAGCGAGAGATCAAGCAAAGGATCAAATCTGAGGGGGGAAAAAAAAAAGTTTCCAATTCTCAAGTTAATTGTCCTGAAAAGTTTGGAGAAATTTACTACAGAGATACTCTCCCATAGAGCAACCAAGTGCTGACTGTAAGTCTGTTTATGCTTTGGACACATCTGTATGGCAGCAGCATAAAGAGTGTGGCATGCTGTTTAATATCTGTCAGGCTTCTTTTTTAAACCACTTAATAAGCATGTATGTAAATTCTACGCAATAAAAAAGTTCTAACAACTAGAACAAGAATAACCTTTTATGTGGTGGCTCCCACCCTTAATCCCAGCTCCTACATGCCAGTTCCTCCCCCCACTTTCACAGCCCCATTTCTTGACAGGTGCCAGAAGGTTTCAGAATTTCCTTGCGGCTTCACCATGGGAACTGCCATTTCACCAGGAATGAATTTGACCCGCTGAGCAATAAAGCTGAGGCAAAACACTTACGCTCTAGCCAGAATGGGGGGAATTGCTTGTCTTTCTGTTGGCATGGACTCCTCTGGCAATTTTTTTTTTACCCAAGGAGAGCTCCATGTTCATTCAACATCCCTCTAGCTTCACCTTGAGAAAGAAGCAGGGCTTTGAAAGTGTCGTTTTCCCAGCAACAGCTGCTGCTTTTAGCATCCAACAGTCTTTAAATCCATAGAAGGCTAGTTTATATGGACAGGGAAGCATTAAATGCTAGGAAATGAGGGTCTTTAGGTAACTATTCCAGATCTGCTATATCTGCAGTTACAGCAATTGGTGGTGTAGGTGGTGTTCTTTTACTGGCTTTTAATGAGACACATTTATTACTGCCTTGCGATAAACCAAAGTAAAGTCATAAAAGTGACTTTCATTGAACATTTGTTTGAGTCCTGCCTGGGTCTTATAAAGCTTCATTTGTTCAAGATTTTAGTTTTTGTTTTACGTGCCTGCCACCTTTTTGGTAACAGCTGTTATCTCCTTCGATAGTAACATAAAATGGGCTTACCTTCCACCATACAGCAGACACTTCTTTCATGGCTTGCATGAGATAGAGTTGGGAGCTGGTACTTTGTCATCTGCTAAACGACTTGAGTAACCCAGCTGCTCCACAGGACTGGGCAGATCATGAGTTTGAAACTGCTTATGTTTATTTATAGTAATTTCACACTACTTGAAAAAAAAAAACAACAACCCCAAACTGTGCAGGTTGATAAAAGAACTGAAATTTTAGGAAGTACAACATCTAATCCAGCGGTTTTTGTTCAGGGGAGTGAAGTCCCAATGACTTCAGAGAGATCCTTGATAGACCAGAACCTTCAGCCAGAGCATGATGATAAAAATAAATATATTTTTTTAGGTCCAACAATGAATCCAAATTCTTTAATGCTTATGAATTTTCTTCGACTACTGGACTAGTACGTGTTTCACTAAATACGAGTTCCAATATTGCAGCTAAACTCTCTGGAAATATTCTCCAAGAAATGTTCTTAACAATTCACCTCTGTAAGTTAATACCTATTAAAACCTAAAAATGAATTAGATTTGGAATTTCCTGGATTCTTGTGTTTGTCATGCAAATTTTCAGTGCTGTTCTTTTTATGATAATATGAAATAAAGTAGTTTCTTATAGTAACATTGTAAATCATTTGCTTTCTATTACATGCAGCTGGTTTTGTTACAGTAATGATTTTGTATGGGTGCACACTGCAGTGCATATTAAAGGCAATGAGACATTCTTTTTCAGGGCTCACATGCAATTGATGTTTGTGCAAATATAACCAGATAATGACAAAACAGTAATTTATTATAATATATTAGCGAGGCTAGGTTTTCTCTCTTCTCCCAAAATGCACCTTCTCGTGAGCTGCCCTTCCTCCCCCCACCCCAGCAAATGCTTATTTTTCGTGTTTACAGAAATGACTCCCCACCCTTGCAGATGCAGATTACGGTTTTTCAGCTCACTAGAGATCCAGAATCAAAATCGAAACCAGCTGGTGTTTTTAGGCGGGTGTCTTACTTTAGCTTACTCAAAAGAACACAAGATGAACGGTAAGAATTAAATAAACCACAAATTATTTTGGGGACTGTCTGGTTTATATTAGAAGTAAACTTTTCACTGCTGGCTGTTGTTTCAAAACTATTGCCTCTATTTTTGATATTCATCCTTGGGATCTAACACAAACTATGTCTTACTAGTTTAATCCATTGTTAGGCCATGTTTAAATATCTTTTATTATAGTCATGTGCTATAAAATAGTTCTCACTGGAGTTTGCTGGCTCGAAGCCAGAGGGTAATACTGCTTCAAGTGGCACAGTGCAGTATTAAAAGAATTTCTTTCCTTTGGTGTTGGTACTTACCAATTTCACACCTTGAAAGGAGCCTAACTACATCAAAATGCGATGTATCTGCTTCGAGTGCAGGGACTAGAAAAATATTATAGCACAAAAGAGAGCAAAAAAACCCATTTCAACTGTATCAACAGTTTATTCATTTTTGTGTGCGATTAGCAATTTGTGTAATTCCTTGCTGTAGAGCCTATGAATTATATACAAATATTTTTCAAGCTTCTGTTTTCAAAAGTAATTTCGTTTTTAACTTGCTGCAGCAGGACCACTTACAGGATGACAATGACCATGATTTAGCCCATAATTAACATTAAATTAGGTCATTTGTATTTAGAAAGATTTTTTTCCTCCACTGGAACGATACCTGAATGAAGGGTGTAACATCTCTAATTCCAGCTTCTGACAGCTTTTTTTTTTTCTCATGCACAGCCACAATCACACAAACGCTACCAATAAAGTGAATATAGAATTATAGTAATGCTTCATAATATGGACTTTCTATTCTGGAACATTTCAGCAGGAGCAGATTCCTTCCCTCATACATTTCAAAATATTTCCAGATATGGACCGGGTTCCATCAGGATGATCAGGGATTAGGACAAAAAAAATTGCCACCATTACTTCATCCCTGTGGTTTGTACCAGCACCTTCAGTCTAGGGTATTATGACATTCAGTTCTGTTGTTTCTATTATTCATGGTGAAAACATGCCCAGAGAGGAAGGAAAGAGGCTGTTAGGAGCAGTTAACCTCTGCAACTTCCAAGGAGAGCGCTAACATTCAATATATGCCAAATGCAGGCCCATTAGGTTGAATAATGAGTGAGTATATCTGAGACTTTGTACAAGACAAGATGAAAACAGATTGGGCAGGCTATTGTACCACGCTTTATTACCTAGTGAAATGTAATTTGATCCATTTGCAGGAGGAAGAACCAGAGATGCTTGTTCAAAAATTCAATTGTTCCAGAAAGATGTAAGTACCCCAGTGTTGTTATTTTTATATCGATTTTTATGAAACACGTGTAGTTACGTTTTTACAAGGCAGTAGGTTCTCTTAACGATGGCAGCAAGACAGGCAGTGCAAATGTTAGGGGGCTGAGCACATTCTTCTGTCAAATGACAGAGGGCAAGAATATATAGTTTAACTTCAGCCTTGTAGAAATAAAACCAGAACCAGACATCCAACTCCAGGCAAGTTGTGGTCGGTTTGGTTCCTGGAGAGGTGACACTCTGCTGCCGCTTCATTCTCCCAGGTCCAGGGTGGGGGTATTTGATAAAAGGCATCTACACATGAAATCTTGAGCTAAATTCACAACCCAGCATCACAGGGGTGGAATTTCAGGTTTATATTTAAACTTGTTGATTTCAAGGCATGGTATTCTCTGCTGTGATTTAAATTTGTGTTCTAGAGATTTTTTACGTATTTGTCTTATTTTCGAGTGAGAATAATTTTGAATTTTGATTCTGCATGCTTGAATTTGCAATAAGCATGTTAGCGAAAGATTATGCTTGTATCTTTAAAAGGGAAACGCAGAATTTCATTAGCATAACTTCCACTTCCCCCCCTCCTCCAGTCCCTCTTGAGTTGAAATAAACAAGAAAAAAAGGGGCGAGGAGATACTGTCAGAGAAAGGAAAAAAAGAGAAATGGCCCTGGATGTGGCTGTTGTATGAATCACAGTAGATAACTGCTGAGGCTAAGCATGATTGTATTTGGGAAAGTAGCCATTAAGCCAATGTCAAATGAGACTCATGTATTTGGCTACAAAACTCAGCTTGCTGCGTACCTTCAGGAGAGGAGAAGAAAAAAGAGCATCACACCCTATTATCACCAGTTTGGAAATATTTGACATGAAAAAATAGTCTATAAATAAATTAACCCAGAAAGTCAGACAGTAACTCAGGCATTTTTTGACCCTTGCTTCATAGGGCGAGTGTACTGGAGATACAGCCACAGCTACTGGTGCTTTTCTTGTGTTTCTCTTTCAACATTAGAAGACACTTTATTTTTTAGGAAGCCCCTACTGAGCATGTGGAAAGCATCACTAGCATCACAGATCTCAATGCTGACTCATTCACTTCTCTGTCCTGTTTTATTTTCCTTTTTTCAATGCTGTTGACTTCTTTTTTTCTGTGCAGACTCTACAATAAATTCAGAAATGTCTAAAATCATAGGAACTGACACACCTCTCTTTAAATTTTGTTTCTTTTCAATCAGTACGGTATGTGTACCATCTCTTATAGCAGCTCTTTCACTTAGCATCTTCCTCCTCATTTTGCAAACAGCAACTCCTTCCTTCTAGTAGGCTTAAATCCCTCTTACTAGTTCTGATTTTGTGTCTTGTTCCCGGAAGAAAAATCCCCATCTCAATTTCTTTGTCTTTACTTGGACATGGCTCTGTTTTCTACTCTTTCAATCACCTTCTCCTGACAGGGGAAGACCTCCTGCTTGCATCCAGCTCACTTCTTCACCTTTATGTCTAGAAGCAGGTTTTGCTCCCTTTTCCCTCCAGTTCCAGTTACTCTCACAGAGGTTCCAACAGCCTGGGCATGAAAGCCACAAGCCTCCAGTAACTCTACTCACCTCAGCATGTACTGGATTTTAGCTCAGGCAGAAGAGCAATCATATTTTGCGGGACGCGAGAAGCAATACCACGGTTTCCATAAGTAGTTTCCACTGGAAACATCATCTGTCCCTGGTGTCCAGCCTCCAAGCAGCAGTCTGGTGGCTGCAGCTGAAGGTTAGCATGCCATCCTTCCCAGCTGTAGCCCTCATAGGTCACCGATACAATTTTAGTACTCAAAGTGGCGCCTTACACAAAATATTACAAGAATTTACGGTCCTGGACATAACAGGGAGGGACCTCAGCCACAAAATTCAGGTTGTGATGCAGAGCCACAGATTGGAACAGGAACATCCAGAGCAGGGCTTTGGTTCCCAACCAGTCCCAATGCACAGCTTCTACATGAAAAAAGAAACTTTAAATCTCTTTGGAATATGGCTGAATGCAAGAAGATATTCCAGTGGTTTAAACGTAGAATCATAGAATGATTTAGGTTGGAAAAGACCTTCAAGATCATCAAGTCCAACTGCTAACCTAGTACTGCCAAGTCCACCACACAGGTATGAAAATCCCAAACGCAAAGCAATTGTAGTTCATTATACCTCATCGCTTCCTCACTTTCATACTTTTCAGTCTGCTTTTATACTCTGAAATCCATACATTTTATTTCTGTATATTCATTTAACACTACTGTAGATGCCATTAAAATATCCATGCATTGGAAATCTCAAGAAATGTAGCCATGTAATATGTTTAAAGAACTATCATGGTGGAATAATAGATAGAGGCAGAATAGCCTGAAACCCATATTTCAGAAGCCTGTAGTTATACTGAAGAGCCTTATCTGTGGGACGGTGGGAGTGCAATTTTTATCTCAGTTGCACAAGTATGCTAGCTAAGTATATGTATTAAACAAATGTTGCCTTGACCCGGCAAATCTATGCTAATTATTGTAACTTTCTATTTAGGAGAAGATATCAACTGTCCTTACACAAGAGTTGTTTTACTTACCCAGTTCCCAGAAGCTGAATGTTCTTGTAACTGGCCTTTCCAGAGTATTTCTGTGTATGGACTCTTCATCACCGCTGCTGAAGTCAGTCTTAAAAACACTATTAACCTCAGAGGGATCACAGTTAGATCTAAGTTTCCTAACTTCTGTTGTCTGAGGAGAAATATAAAGTGTGTCCAAGGGTGTCTTTTCCTGAGTGGAAGTACTTCAGAGGGAACAGAAAGCTGATATTATGCCCTAAAGCCAGATCTGGGGACGCTTGCTCAAGCTAAAGTAACCCTTTCCTCGCACAATCATCTCAGTTTGTTCTGTCCTGAGGGAGAAAGAATTCAAAGAAATAATCATGGGATCTTTATTCCATAATCTATCTTTTACAATGATACCAACACAGCTTTTAGGGCAAGTGATGAGTAACAAATAAAGGCAATTATTTAGAGTTTCCATAATATTTGATTGTGCTGGTAGGGCTCCCTGGGGGCAAAGGAGCCTTCCCTGGGGAGCGGTGACAGCTGGTGGCCCCTCTGGACAGAGCACAGCAGAAGGCTCTTGGGAACAGAGGTCATAGCTGTAGCACAGCATCTGAGTTTTATCTGAGCAGCTTTACAACTCACCTGCAGCAGTCATTGCTAAAGGTCAGAGAAGCTCATAGTTCATAATTAAAACACCCCCACCCTGCCCAACCCAGCACAACATGAACACATCTGATAGACATATGGACGGGAGGGTGATCTGGAAGTTAGCTCTTCACAGCGCGAGGATAAAAACAACTTCCAGATGAAATCACAGGTGTTCATCAAATTCTTTTTAAAAGCACCCTAAAACCTAAAAAAAAACCCCGACCAACAAGCCCAAAGAGAAATTCTTAGCCCTGTCAAAATAAGGAAAAAACATCTCATGGTGTCACGAGAGTAGAGCACGGGAAGGAAAGGAACTGTGAAGTCAGCAAGACTTATGGGTTAATTAATGTTTATCCCGGCTATCTGGAGTGGAGAGCTTCTCTCTTTACTGAAGCCATGCTGGAGATTAATTGAATGACAACAGGGCTTAAACTGACACATCTGAGACAGCGCTGGAGGCTGGCTGAAACACTGCCCTCCAGGCTCTGCTAGGAAACTCTCATTTGGTGACTCTTCTGGTTATGGACAGATTTTCCCCTGACCACAAACTCTGCCTGCTTATGCCCACAGTAGCCCCACAGTAGATTTGGTTTTACTGGTAGAGGATGTCAAGGTGCCTCGGACCAGAAGGGTTCCCTGGGAAGAAAGCATGTAGCATGGGACAGACGAGTCAGATTTGCTGTTCTAGCTGTTATGGCACAGTTAACATGGTGGAACTTGAAGTTTAGACAATCCATTTTCCACATTCACTTGCAGGATAGTAAATGTCTTGAGCAAATCTCTTTTATGAGGAGAGGCTGAGAGACCTGGGTCTGTTCAGCCTGGAGTAGAGAAGACTGATGGGACAGTTCCTACTGATGGGACAAGAGGCAATGGACACAAACAAACACAGGAAATTCCATCTCAACACGAGGAAAAACTTTACTTTGAGGGTGACAGAGTCCTGGAACAGGCTGCCCAGAGACATTGTAGAGTCTCCTTCTCTGGAAATATTCAAAACCCACCCCTGGATGGGTTCCTGTCCAGCTTGCTCTAGGTGAACCTGCTTTGGCAGGGCATTTGGACTAGATGATCTCCAAAGGTCCCTTCCAACCCCTACAATTCTGTGATAGCTGTGCACTATGACTATATCTGTTTTACAGTTCACTGTCCTGTCACTGTGCTCGTCCCTCTACAAATGGCAGAGATCCTGCTCGCTGACCCTTGCCGCAGATCTGTGCAGTAGATCAAAAAGATTAATGGTGTGAGTTGGTAGTTTCAAGACCCAGCTCTCCAAATGAAAGATATTTTTTAATTACTGTCCAACCCTATTAGGCGAAGGGTTGGATAACATGTGTTTCCTTTTAGAGATGAACTGCCCCAATGGCAGTCGCAGAGCACTTTTGCATAACTCTTTCCCCCTCCCCCTTGCCCTATCTTTGTGCTGATGTGTTAACGTGCAGACATCGTGCTAATGGCTTGGATATGCCTAATCTTAGAAAGTAATTTTGACCCAGTCTTTTCTTAAGTGCTGGGTTGGGTCTGTGTTCCATCTCTGGGGGGGCTGTTTCCCATGGGCAGGCAGGAGCTGCCAAGTGGTTTTGGGATCTTAACTCCTTACTGCCAGGTCTGATTTCCATTCAGAGATAAATCTCTCTTCCTTTACCCTCCAAATACCATCCCTGGTTTGACCCAAAGGTTTGGTTTCTCTTCTGGTCAGATTCTCATCAGCTTTATCCACATTTCTGTCTTTTGATGGGGTTTCACCACTGAAAGAGATGTCAGCAGAAAGGATTCAAGGGATCCGTGGTAGATGCATTGTCGAGTTTTGACATTTGTCCAAATCTGGTTTAGGGCAATTTCCAGTATTACCTGAGGTCACAGCGTTAGCACAGTGAAATCCATTTCTTTCCCACAGCGTGTTATTTCTTGGATTCAAGCAATAATTTTCACATGGACAGAAACATTTGAAAAGGTCTCCTCACCAAGCAAAGCGAGCCATGGTGCTTCGCTCACCAGCTTTTAGCCATCAATTGAACTGGGATGAGTCCTGCAGCCCTTAGCTGCGTGGATAATTCAGAACCCTACGAGTAGACTTAGATTACCTGGATAATTACAGATTTTTCAAGTGTGAGACAGTTAAGGATCAGGCCCATCGTTTTCAGTATGTCTGCAGCAGATGCGACACAGAGGGTTTTCAGGGGAAAATCTTCATTTGTACTTCTGAAATGATCTAGTTTTTGGTTACTTTCTTTGCTGTCTACCCCTGCTGCTGGTCAAGCTAAAATGTTCCACTGCTCAAATACCTGGCAACAACTATTTAATTTGACAATTTGTAGATGGTATTCCTGTATTACCCTTTAGGACCTTAATAATAGGTTTTTCTTTAGTGGAGCATTAAAACATTAAAGGCCATAAATTCCACAGTCACCTGTATCCATTTATTGCTAATTTATTATGGAACATATCATAAAACTTTGCTTGACATATAGGCCTCTTCATAACTATAAATCTTTTTTCAACTGTTTAGATAACTTATGCTTAAGTTCAAGGAAAGACCTCTACGAACAAATATTTAAAACATCTATTTATTATGCAATAGTAATACGTGAAAACTATATGGAAAATGCTGAGAAATATTACTCTATATTCAGATTACTCATCACCTCAAACTTTTGGGGGATAAATTATTTATCATATATATATTATAAAAATAAGAACTATGTGTCGAGTATCTGCTTTATTAAAAGGTTTAAGAGGTCTAACTGAATAAAGCTGTTATTACAGTTAACATCAAACATATAAATGTTTCTCTTCAGATTAGGTTTGTCGTTTGTAACCTGGAACCAGTGAAAGGACTGTAAGTGTGCTTCCTACAGGAGAGCTCACCAGAGCAAAAAGAAAAGTTTTCAGATATTGTAGTTACAGATCAAAATAGAGTCTATATAATAATTGTTGTTACAGAGCTTGATCTAGCTCTCATGAAGTCCATTTTAAAATCCCAGTGATGCTGGATCAGATATATACACTGAAATAATTTTGACATTTCATTTACTTTTATCTCAAAAGAATTGTTTGGGGTTTGATACTCTTTATATTTGTTGCTTTTAAATTACCTGCTGTTGTTTTGTGTGAGAAAAAGTATTCTTTTTCTCTCTCACAGTGCATAAATTCAGAAGTTTCTTGGATATCTCAAACCAGCCTTCTACAGAATGCTACCTTTTTTTTCTTTTCTTCAATATCTTTGCCCTGGCTGAATTATTAGCATATGTATTTGGCAATAAGGCATATATATTATTAGCATATGTTGTGAACCAATTGGTTTTAGCGGCAATGCATGTGCACAAGCCCAGCCAGCTTCTTTAGCAAGAAGTTGTTTTATAAAAAAATAATTGTTTGAATGTCTTATTAAAAGACTCGGTTTTATTCATTCTTTGCCTGCAAATCAGTTTGCTTGCACGTGGAAGGTCATTTACATTTTTGAAACAAATGTCCCTGTTAGTGCTGTCTCCATCAGTTCAGCTTGATATGTGTTTCCATATGCTCTGTGGCCTCGTGATGTTCTTATACATTGCTAAACTATATAACTAAAGCCATGGTGAAAAGCTAGCATAGCACAGTAAGCACAACTCTCATGTTGGTACATTAAAGTCAGAAAAAAGGAATGAAGATCTACAAATCTACACAAAACATTATTCTTTAAAGTGGCCTCGTTCACATTAAAATAATTAAGATTTTACCAAACTTTTTGTACTTGAGAAAACAAAAAAAGCCAGCTTACCCTAATGCAGTCACAGCATCGTTAGCATCCAAATGAAAGCAAAGCAACCAATTCTTCCAAAACACACAAGTTATTCACCAGTTTTCTATCGACTTCATCACTGGTTTGTCAATTAGGGCTTGTTTAGGTCAGGACAGGGAGGATTCACCCTAGAAACTGGTATATCCACCCAGCAGCCATGCAGGGAAGAGGGGTGGTTGTCCACTGACTCTTTGGCCCCAGCTCTATCTCCCGATCTCGTTTGCTCATTTCTGGTTTTCAAAACACCTCTTTCATTCCCCCTTCCTAATTGTCTCCTTGCTTTCCCCCAACATCCTTCCAATGTCCCCCTGTGCCCTTGCCACAGATACACCATACGGGGAGAGCTCTGACAGCCGGGTTCACACTGCATATTTAGGGCAATATCACATCAAATATGACAGCAGCCATTTTTGATGGGACTATTTGTGTCCCAGACTCTTGTTCTGGGGTTTATGTATTCATAAAAGTATTCATGGTTTGGGAGCCACCAAGAAAAATAGCGAACCAATAAATAAACCTGGTCAAGAGAAGAATGCTAGCAATTTGTAAGCTTAAACAAACTAATTATCTACAGCAGACATAATTTTAATATTACTTACAGACTCTGTGTGTCTCTGTAACAGGCTCCCAGCACGTTGCTAAATTCTGCAGTATCACAGTAAATAACTTTTTATATTACTTCCCAAAAGCTGACCCTGATGGATTGTTTAATTAAGTATATTGCTGATATCTGACAAAATAAGCAACTTTCCCAGTTATTTATGGTCTTAGGTTTCACTAAACTACATAATACAACGTCTCCTTAAATGTTGTCAGGTGCTGTGAAAATTATCAGCCTCAAGCGGCGAAGCCTGGGGAGAAAGACAAGGTTTAAAGCTATACCAGGAGTTTCAATTACTGATACAATCTTACCAAAATAAGAGAATTGCCTTTAATAAATATATTCCAGGACAGTCTGTGATGGGACTCAACAAACCAATTAAGCGTTGTATTCAAATGCTTTGTTTTTCTCCGCAGAGAAACTCCTGGGCCAGGCTCCCTTCTGGCACAAGTCTGCTTAAGTCAACAAATGGAGTTACACCCGAGATGAATTTGCCATGCTATGTTTTTCTAAATAGATTAGGGGTCATTTGAAAAGCTGTAAATAAACCTTTCAAATTCTTTAAGGCAAAAAGAAACAAATCTCTGAGAGGAAGAGAAAGGAAAAAAAAAAAAAGAAAAAAAAAAAAGAGATTTATTCTGCTTTCCCAGAACTGCAAGTTTCCAGGTGTTCACCTTTTGATCTGGCTA
The DNA here is from genome assembly GCA_033628505.1 of Tringa tobata. NCBI lineage: Eukaryota > Metazoa > Chordata > Aves > Charadriiformes > Scolopacidae > Tringa > Tringa tobata. Next base: position 450,676 of record JAHREE010000099.1, read on the forward strand.
CAGGCAATGATTTTCTGAAGTGGTTTCTGATGGTGCCTGACATCATTTATGGCACTCTTGAACAATCTTGTAATGTGCTAAACTACACAAAATTAAGTGAGTTAGTGGCTAGCTAAGAGCAGCAAAAGGGCCATGGGTATCACAAGCACTTTGCTACTTGCAACAGCATGTGTAGCTTTGAAGCAGTGTTATTTCTTTGATTTGATAATGAGAATAAAATAATGACTGTTCTTAATTATTAATAGTACAATAGAGTGAGAGGCCCTATGAGTCTCACTGTGCTTGGTGCTGTACAAACAGAGAGTTAAAAAAAAAAAAGTCTTCCCTAATAACTTACAGCCCAACTGAAGGCAAAGCTCAGCAATGGAGGCAGCCAACCATAGGAAGGAAAAGGACAAGAGTGAAGCTGCTTTAAGCCAGCACAGCTCTGTGCGTGGTTGGACAGCCCATGCTACTCGTGTTTGACTAAGGGTATTTATGTATCTTACTTGTACCTTATAATTAAAGAATAGAAGGCTCCTTCCCATCAGCTAAAGGGACAGCAAAACTGGACTTAGCTGGTAGATGCTGAAAGAGAGTAGATTTAGATTAGGTATCAGGAAGAAATTCTTTCTTGTGAGGGTGGTGAGACACTGGAACAGGTTGCCCAGAGAAGTTGTGGCTGCCCCATCCCTGGAGGGGTTCAAGGCCAGGATGGATGGGGCTTTGAGCAACCTGGTCTGGTGGGAGGTGTCCCTGCCCAGGGCAGGGGGATTGAAACTAGATGATCTTTAAGGTCCCTTCCAACCCAAACCATTCTATGATTCTGTGCTGCGCTACTGAGACAGTGGGAGCTTTGTTGTTTATTTACACAGGTGAAAGCACAAATGATGTTGTTGAGTTTCAGGCAAGGAGAACACAAGTGACTTCTGCAATACTTATGAATGGGATCAAACTCAAAATGACTCAAGGGTCAGAACTGGCCCAGTCAGTCACTGATGGCAAGTCAGCCACGTTCATTGAGCTTCACTTCTTTCCACATGAGCTGCAGTTCATTAGCAGTTCATTTTCTCAAACCCCTGTGAGAGAAGAAACATTCCGTTGTGCCCAAGCAGGGAAACTGTTGGCAGTAATCTACATCTCGAGATTGCATTAGTTGTTTTAGCTCTGCTGGGCTCAACTTAGCCAGCTCTTTGGAGAAGGGAACTGAACACCTGAGTGGTGGTGTGTGATGGGAGCAGAGGGCAGATCTGATGTGGAAAACCTAAGGATATGAGCTGTAACTTCTGTTAGCTGGAATTTCCTCAGAGCTAAAGGCCTCTTGTGCAGATTTGTTGTTGTCCAGGCAAAGGCTGATAAAGAAATGTGATTATCTTGTTGTCTCCCAGTGTGGTCACCAGCACATGGGAGGTGTTTCTTGTGAGTGCTTCTGTGAGACACAGAAATCTGGGCAATGCTTCAGTACCCAGCATGGAAACGAGGGTGAAATGCTGCAGTTTGGTCTTTTACGAGATATTTAATCTATAAATAACTAATTAGGAGCCTCACAGAATTTGTCATTATCAATGTGGATTCTAAAGGTTGAATTTGTTAATGACATTTTAAATTCTTGTTTTATACTAACAAAGACTGTGAATGCTTAGCCAAATTAATAGAATTTGCATTGACAATGAAATCTCTTCTCCCAGTGAAAAAAATCTGAGAAGAGAAATATATCTTTGAGATTCTAACATGATTTTGGTAAGTCTTTTCCAAGTGCTTATTCTGCAAATCACTAGATTAATACCATTTAGAAAGATCAGGCAAATGAAGCTGCAATTAAGAGAATTAGTTAAATCCATTATAGGCTGCTGGCCTTACTCCCCAACTCAGGAAGGATTAAGCACCACACCCAAAGTCTGTTTGATCCTATCTTCAGGGCACTATTTATTAATTACACTTAATTATTCATGGCAAACCCCAAAATGAAGCAGTAGAACATTAATCCAGCTCTTACCTCTCCCTCAATTCAGGGGCTTCTTTGAGATGCTTTCTGGAGCTCCTTGTCTTTTCCACCCTCAGTCTCACAGAACATTTGTCCAACAGCCCCTTGTGCAGGAGCAGGGTCATTTCTATAAGATGACGGGTCACTCTTTGTCACTCATCAGTGCTAAATCCAGAAAACAACCTACAGCCAATGTCAGGCATTATAGGAACAGGATATTTATGGTGAGTAGTGGGCTTTGTCACCTGTGCTGCTCCTGGTATTTGTGGAGAGGTAGCATCTTAACGAGAGGATTCACAGCAGCCAAGCCAGGTAAAGCAGCTGTTCAGAAGCACAGCTGATAGGAAATCAGTTCCATAGGATTCATTTCTAACCCAAATTTGTATTTCAAAGAGCAAGTGTTCCCCTCGTCCCTCTCTCCTGTAGTCTATTGGCTAGCGTATTTAGCTGGAAAGTGATTGAAATTCTCTATCTTATTTGGAGCAGGACTATGAAACCACTGTCACCTCCAAGTAAACCCAGAGTGCCCCAAAGGTGATCATCTCCCTTCTCCTTTCCCTCCACAAAACTTGCGTTACTCAGGGTCAAAGCAAAGCATGAGGTGGGTGACTGGAGGAGCCTGGTCCTTCAGGAGACAGAACACCCCATTGCAACCCTTAATTAGCTACCAAAAGTGTATTTACTGGAGTCATTGGATAGTGATAGTTAGAATCTACAGTTACAGAATATAGATTATGTGTTATTCTTGATGTTATGGCTCAGATGCTGTTCATTGCTTTAAGCATAAGGAGGTCATTTAATAACTTTAACCACCCAGGTCTTTTAGCTTGTCAAAAACAAGAGCAGTTTTGTGGTTGCTTTTTTTTTGTAGTAAGAGTCCTTCTGCATGAAGAACTGAACAGAGATGTGTAAACAAAAAAAAAAAAAAATCAGCACACAATAGCTTTAAATTTCAGTCTCCCTGGTCTAAGGGCAAAACAATAAAGGAAAACAGTACATGTTTATCTGCTTCCTATTTCCACTACATGATCAAAGGTTTTAACTTCAGTTTGTTTGATTCTTAGTGATTTTCAAGCTCTTTTTTTTTCACCATGGAATAGCTACAGACAAATGGCAGAAAGTGTCTGAAGTGCAGGTCCTTCCCATGTTGCTGAACACTAAATCTCCCTTTTGAAATCAAGTTCTTCCACAATCAGATTTAAAGCTGATTTAAAAACAAGAATTATAATGTTCCCCCACCTAAACCCATAATAATCTCTATTCCTGCCTCTGGATTTGCTGATGTACCATGGCTTTTAAGTATTTACCTTCTAGATATGAAGCTCCTTAGGACTGCATAATGCCCTATTATTATTATTACCAGTCCCTCAAGTCATAATGAACTCTGGATTATAGTATATTCTATATTTAAGTTTCCAGGACCAACAATTATTATATGTTCTTTGTTCTGAAATTAAGAAAAAAAAAAATCACATAATTAGTTCTTTTCTGCTCACTACACAACAAGAATTGATTGGCAAGCTCATCACTGCAAATGCTTGGAAAAGCCCTAAAACTTTTCTTTTTCCTTTTCTTGATGATGGGAAGATATTTCACAATTTCATTATTTTAATTTACTAATCCAGAGAGCTGGCACAAACTACAACTGTTAAATGATGTGATTGTGAATTTTAGAATAAGGATGTGTTATTACTTTAAAAAAAAAACCACAAAACAAAAAAAAAAGGACTAATACCCACTTAGGCTTCCTAGAATATAAACTATTTTTTTTCTGCTTGGAATTGTTATCTGAATAGAAAAACTTTGGCCATTTGTCTGGAATTCTGGGTCAGCGGAGCGTGGTTGGACACAATACACCAGCCTGATTAAGAACTGCCTAGACAGGAGCTTGACTGCTTTGGTTTTACCTCCAGGGCTCACAAAGGACCCTCTGAGGTCGGTTCCTGTAAGGCTACAGCTGATTTATGGCAGGGCTTGATTTGTTCTTTCCTTTGCACACACAGACTCCTGCTCTGAGTCCCTCTCTCTCGCCTACAAAGTCACGCCGACTCAACTAGGCCAAGAGTGGAAAGCAACCTATCTTATAGACTTAAGCTGGCGTCACTTTGCTAGGCCAGAGATGCTGAAATTACCTTTCACACAGAGCTTTGATTCATTCCTCATAGGAGTTCGCTCACAGACCTTTTCTTTATGGTCTCATAGAGCCTGTGTATCCAGCCCGGTCAGCTCCCCGAGCTTTAACGATGTGAATGGCTAACGCTAGTTTTGCCATTATGGGCACCTAGAAAAATACATCTGATAATAGCTAAAACAGGGTATTTTTTACTTATGAGCTGTTTCATAAGAAACAAATTCAAATTATACATTTGTATGCACCTGTGCAGTCCCAGTGATATGAAAAAGTTCTGAGCTGATGCAACAGATCCTGGAATCAGGTAATGTGATATTTGGTAACATCTAATTTTTATTTAGATTTCAAAATGAGAAGGGTTTCCATTAGACAAATAACACCTATGAGATGTATTGTCCAATGTCTCACTGACATTGCTTTTGCTAAGCTCTCTTTTGCTACTTCCCCGTTTCTTAAGCTGCATCCTGCTGGGGACTCAATCTTCCTTAGTACATCTTTTCTCAATAGTAAAGTAGATTTATGTAAGAATACGAGGCCTTTGGCCAATCTGTTTGATTAATATTTGAGTGGGTTGAGGTTGTTGGTATTTATTTTAAAATATTCAGCAAGCTTCCTATTAAGTTCCTGTAGCACAACTTATTTTATTGGCAGGCAGTAGCCCTTGTTCACCCGTCCTTTGTTTTTCGTGAACTAGGCACATACTGTGAAGGCTGGCAAATATAAATGGGTATGAGACAGTTGGTTTCAAAGTTACAGTTCTAGCATAAATAAAATACATGGAGGGATGAAGAAGGGAACTAAGAATGTGCAGCGTATGCAAGTAAAAGGCATGATTTTTCTCCTGAAAACAAGAAATGGGAATATGCTCATGTATGTATATCGTAAGAGCCAATGTAGCTTCTAGTGGGGTTTAAATCTACCCAACAAGAGCTGAACTAAACAAGACCTTGTGTGTCAAATGCAGTGAAATATCAGGGGAACGTGCAATGAATCACAATCCTGATCCTTCTCCTCTTCTCCCCTTGCTCTTCACAGAGACTGAGCATCGACTCGTGGGTTTGGGCAATACAAAGCACAGTACATCATATTTTCCCTTCTCACCTCTGGAGCTGGGATCCTGCTGCTCCGGTGACACCAGGCACAAGTAAGTACCTTTTCCCATCCTGCTGAAGCAGGTTCAGAGCCGGGAGTGGAGCACGGACACCAGCCTGGTCTGTGGAAACCTATTCCCTGGTGCTGGGGTGTGCTCAGGAGAGCACGGATGGGGTGAAGGGGGTTGTGTGTTGGGGGGACCGAGGATGCTGGAGCCCGACTGCTGTGCCGGAGGAAGAGCCGCGGCATCGCTCCGTCTGCTGGCACCGCGTGGGTGTTCACACAGTCATCACATCTGAACTACACACCTACACCAAGGGCTGTATGATATAACAGATTACGCGGGGGTGGATTAGAGGATTGAGTATATAGAGAATTCAGAGCCAGATTTATATTTTTTTATTTTTTTTTTTGAGATTTGCTTTACGTTACAGCTAATAATTGGCCAAAAGACCATAATGGAACCACAAAGAAACTCAGCCTGAAATCACCTCATCTAGGTTTGCTGGATTTTAGCTGTTGAAAGCCAGGATCTGGGATGTAATTGTGTAACATTACATGACACGTCAGGTGTCCTAAATCCCCCTGAATTATAGGCACATAATTCAGGAGGTGCCTCAGGTGCCCTGGGAAAAAAAAAAAAAAAAAAAAAAAAAAAAAAAAAAAAACCAACAAAAAAGGAGAGGTACATCTAGAAAGCAGTTCAGATCTCGTTGAGGAGGCTGTGGGAAAAGGCACAGCAGCCAAGTGCCTGAAAATGGGAGGAACCTGGCCCTGAGGTGCTTTGAGGCAACAGAAGGTGTGAACCAAGTAATTCATCCACATCAGAAATGAAAGCCTCTGACAGGGCTCACACTTAAAACCTGTGTCCATGAGAACTTGTCCATTTTTACCAGTTATATCAATTTTCCTCACAAAATACATTACCTCTCCCTACAAACCTTGTCTTCCTTGCTCCTTTGAGCTCTCAAATAGGTGAGTAATCCTGTTGATTTCCAAGCTTTTGACTTGGAAATACTCACGAGCTTTGCCTGGTCAGGGTCCTTCTAAACTGCAAGCAATTATGGAAAAAAGTGCTGGCTGAACAGGAAAAATTATGGTGCTAAATCCTCCCCCCTCCAAACCTCAACTGGCAAACACAGCAAGGCTAATGGTCTATTCTGAATCACAACTGTTTAGTCTCCCCAGTTTAAAGCCCCCATTGTATTCCAGTTCTGAAGAAGGTCTGCAATCCCTTGTTTGCCATAGAGCAAAGCTGGGTTCCAGCGCTGGCAATGCTCTGAAAATCAGGCAGCTCCGCAGAATAAAATAGTACATTTTTATATGCAGCTGTGGTTCAGCTGGATTATGGCAGGTCATACTTGTCGTATCTGTCTGATATTCTCTTGTTCTAATAAGCCCTATCTACAAAGTAATGGATTCTGTGACCCCTACTCAGGTAATTACTTTTTAATTTTAGCTTTCAAGGATTTGTATTCAGACTTCTTGGGCAGACACAGAGTCTGGCCTGTCTATTCCTTGGAGGACACGTGCTTTGTCCCAGGCAGGTGTATCCAGGGCCTCTAATTTTTCCTCTGGGACTCTCTCATGGAAGTCTTCATTTCACTGTGGCAGGTTAAATCACTTTAGATGCTTCTCAATAGACAAGTACACGCACTATCTCTGTTTCATAGACAGCAAAGCACTTTTATTAGCAAAGAAATAGCCTTTGGGAATTCAAAGACCTTGACCTGTTATAGTACAAGCTCATTTCTTTTTTTCTAGACCCTGCCTCAGTAACCTTCCCTATCTCAGAGTTGCTCTTCACAAAGGTAGGAGAGATATCACTTTATTTTTCAGTTGCCACACTTTGCACCTCCATCAGAAGAAAGGGTCTTGTTTTCACGTAGTCCCCCGGAGTTACCACTTAGTGTTATTATGGTCTTTGCTCAGGGTAACACCAGTTTGACAGCTTCCCGTTTATTAATGTTGTTAAATATGTTAATAAACATGACATTTATGATTAACATAACATTCTTCAATTACACTGGTACAGCCTTATCCAGCAAAAGCAAACCTGGGCCAAATATATCTTTAAAACGTCTGCACACACGCCAGTGCCAGCCAAGGGTGTGACATTTTTTGGTTTTCTATTTTTACAGTTTTTAAGAACACTTCACACTGGCAAAAGCTTTCAGGGAAACGCAGCTTATACTGGCATCAAGTGATTTTTGCTCATACAGCTTGCCTTGTTTGCAGAAGTCTTTCAGGCTAGACCAGAAAAAGCATTCTTTGGCCAGCACAAGCTGAGTGTGTGCCAGGGCGTAGGCAGCCCAGCCTCTGTGGCCAGCTGCAGCTGGGTCACAGCAACCCACGAACAAGGACTTCATCAGCCAGCACTAATGAGGAGCTACGACCCCCTTAGCTGACCCTTATTTACCCCCAGTAAACTCCATCTCCGTTCTCGTTAGGAAGGTTCACCATCATTGCTAGGTACTGGCACGCCTTTCCTGCATTAAAACTTTTCTTAAAGTTCAGGTTCTTAGTGCTCAGATCCCCCAAATGTGGGGCCAGTCCGTGTTCTTCCCCCATAGAGGGAATGCCACGTTAAACTAAACAATTGCTTATATGCCTGTTGGGCTGGCGTGACCTGAGTCTGGCTTCATAAATAAGGAATTCCCTTGCTGCTTTTTCTTGGTGTCCACTTGGTGCCATCTGAGAAGCACAAAGGAGACCCAGAGCACCAAAAGCTTTAGGTCAAGAAGAATTGACTGGTCTGGGAGGAGAGCAAAAGTTCATAACGAAGGGTTTTCCATTTGATGTAGGACATTGTGTAAACCCCTTGTTCTGGAGACGTAGGGAGACTCTGTGCAATAACTCCACCTGTTGTGATAGAGAAGGACAACTGTTCTCTGTCTTGAAAAATGTGCCTTTTTTCTTTTGCACAGCTGCAAATACTGTTTTCTTTTTTCTGCACTCTTTTGGGGTGAGAGTGGACCATCCCTCCTCTGAGGTCAGATGACAGAATAATCATCCCTTTCCTGAAATCGGTTAGTACTCTTCACTGCACAAATATCTTGCACTGAAGTACACCTGGGATGTGTTTTATCACTAAGAATGTTGGTTTAGGTCTCCAAGCAGCTACTGGACTATGAGGTTGTGAGGTCTTGCTCAAAAATCCTGTAACTCCTGTGCTGGGGGGGTAACCTTCTGCAACGCGAACCACACATTTCCGTGGGAATACACAAACCCCACGCCACAGGCCCCGCAGATTTTTCAACTTTGAGAACAGCCAGAACTCGCATAAACTTTCTTGCGTTTTACATACACATCTTTCATTGTGAGATATTGAATCGTGACATCAAAGAGTTAATGTGGACAGAAATGTTTGATCTCATTCTACTTGAACTGATTACATTTTGAATTCTGATACTGTTACAGTGAAGCTGTAAATTTATCTTGAGGTAAGCCAGCAGAAAGGCACTATTTTCTAGTTACTAGCAGCCATTCTGTTCCTTAAAAGAAATTTGGGACAGATGTGTCTGTCTTTTTATTTCAATGAATGCAGGGAGAAAATGTATTTTATTTCTTATTAAATAAATTTGCCTGTTCATCTCAGTATGTGGGACTGTCAAAGTTTATACATTTGGCAGTATTTTAACATGATCATTCTGTTTTTCTTTAAACCAAGTTATTAAATTGATATATTTTTATAAAAAGCAGAGGCTGACAGAATTTTTTTTTTCATCTTCTGACATTTAGTTGACTGTTAGTGGGGTTTAAGTAACACTATATCTTAAATCAGAGTGGCAGAAAGATAAAAACGCCTCCAAAGGCTGCTGAAAACCAGCCCAAGGGCAGGGATGTGCTGGGTAGCTTGTGGCAATGTGGGTAAAGGAGAGTTTGGGTTTTGCTATTGGTTTTTATGTCCTAACACATCTTTAACCTGCTCATGCTTTCCTCTGAGCTTTGCTCACCTGGGTAACCAGAGACAAGCCATTCTGCTTAGAGTTCTGCAAATCTCACTCTCCCTTCTGTTAATGTGGTTTTACATTTACAATTACCATAAAGACCCTTTGCACCACCTTCAGCAACTGGTTAATCTGGTGTAAACGTGAGTGGGGTGAAGGCCAAACCCTGGCCAGACCCTGCGGTCCTGGCTTGGGAAAGTTCCCCTTTACTTCAAAAAATGGCCCCGGTTCCTACATCAGCTGCAGAGTCAGGGCTCTCATGCTGGAGTGGATACGCTCAGCCACAAAGTCACACAATTCCAACCTGAAACTCTTGAAGAAAACACTTGGGTTTCAGTTGTGCAGTGACAAGAGCTATGACTGGGTGAGCAGATGTTACAGGAAATCTTCAGAACAAGGGCTTAAGAAGAGATAGACTTTTTTTTTTTCCTGGTCTTTGCAATGACTATGAGAACCCTTTAACTTTCTAACAAAAAAAAGTATCAGGCATTTCTTTGGGGAAGTGGAAAAAAACCGAGAGTGAAAAAGTTATTAATTTATGGAAAGGAAGATGCAGATGTGGAAACAATTAAATCACTTTGCAGTGAGCAGCAGCTCAGCCCTTCTGCAATGAGTAGTGATGGCTGCTTGCTGCTCTGTGCACCACCACCTCCACCTCCTGAAGAAGAAGGAACAAGAAAAAATTAAAAAATTAAACTGGTGCATCAAGATTTGCATTTGTTCCATTGCTTCTGGCAGACAAATCTGTTCAGTTATATCCTTAACTCCTTTGTAAGCTTGATTCTCCTCTAGCCGATCATGGTTCTACGCATAGGAAAGACCACGCATACTGGAGGAATTACTTAATGCCTCCATCTGTGTGACTGGGAGTGGGGTCAGACCCACAATGTGAACATTTTTTTAAAATCACATGTTGCTAAGAGTTTGCCCAAAAGAGGTCTCTCTTCCCATTTCCCAGGGCTGAACAAGTTTGAGCTTAGATAAAATTTGAAAAGGAATTTCAATCTGGTGGGCAAAACCATTTTCTGTAATCCTAAAACAGGACAAAGTTTGCAAATGCTGAAATTTTCTGCGGGCAAAACCTTTTAAATATTCCTGATCCAGGGACCTGGAAATGTTTCTTTGGGCATTTCTAATCAAAAGAGGGTGTTACACATGGAGAGAAAAAATATCCTTATAGTGTCACGGGAGATGTAGCCCGGGCAAAGAGCAGGTCCTTAGCTACAGCTGGGCACACAGGGGATATCTAGTTCTGTTCCTTGAGAAGGAAGTCAGGCAAATCTAAATTAATGCTGACTTGGTCCAAAACAAAGGTTCTCAGCTAGACTTCAGTAACGAGGCTGAAATCATTGCTTCCCACTCAAAATCCACCGCTGATTTGTTGTGTGGCTGGATGCGGCTTTGGACCAAGCACAAGTTGTAACAGTGGGAAGAACAGCAAGATAATAGTAGGGACAAGTAAATCACTACTCTCTGTAAAATTCAATGTGTGGTTAGGAGCAGATCTCTGATCATGTTTTAGCCTGAACTGGTGGTCTGTGCGCTGCCATTAAATGCCTTCTCCTCTCCTCTGCTTTCTTCTGGTAGAGCAACATCTTCCAGGGGCCACTGGACAAAGTTTATCCTGGCAGGAGCGCTGCTTAAATACTTTCTGATGTTTATCTCATAGCCTCTGTAAAATGGGAGTAATACCATTTGCCCAGCTTTGTGAAATTCATTGGCCTCCTATGGCAAAAGATGTTGTGGAAATTGTGCCAACTTCTTAATTTTTTTTTCCCCTCTAGTTTCTCATGCCAGGACTTGCTGCAGGATGGGAAGCAAACCACCAAACCAGAGAGATACAGACATCTGCTTCAACTGGGTGGCGTGTGTCCTTCCAGGTCAGTCAAGGTGAACCTGGAGCATCAGGTCTATAAAGCATGAAAAGGAGCAGATACAAACTTCATCATGTGACGGACAGTAATGAATGCTACTGCTCTTCTGAGCAGGAGAACGGTGAAAAGCACGGTCTGGTGAGATGAGCCATAACGCTCTGTGGAGTAGAGGCAGGGAAGTGGGACATCATGGCTGGGGCACCCTGTCCATGATCACTTCATGCCACACGTATCTACAATTGACATTTGACAACAAAAGCAAATAGCGTTTCTGTGAGGAAGAGACCCAACTACTATAGAAGCACTTCACTTTTAAGAGGCTGGCCGTGCCACGCTGGCAAATTGAATGGAGGGAGAGCGATAACAGTTTAGCAGTGAGAACAATGGTTTTCCCACCACTTATCTGGAGATGATGGTGGAACATTGCAGGCTTGGTTTTTTTTTTTTTCCACCCTCTTCCCAGCACCTGTCCTTATTTGTCGAACAATTTATAGCTCCATCTGAAGTATTATCCTGCTGACGGTAGGAGGTATTTGCAGCGCAGCACAACATAATCCTCCCCTCGGAGATTAAGACTATTACCTCATTGATGCTCCCAGTCCCTGCCAGCCCTGGCACACCAACGTACAGCCCGAGCGCAGGTTTGCAGCATAATAGCTCACTATGCTACCAGCTAAGCCACTGAATGCTTCTACAGTCATTCCTTTTATTAGGAGAATGACATGACAGTAATAATGGATAATGAATTCTCTTAATGAGATGACTTATTTCAAAAGTAAATAAAGCTCAGGTGTCACGTGAATGAAAAATTTGAAATATCTGCAAATGTGATTTAGTCAAATGTTCCAGGGAAGGGAAAAAAAAAACCACCACAAACCCCCACACAAACCCTCCTTTGAGGCAGCTGCAATTGCGTGGGTAGGACTCCAGAAGCAAGAGGAGGGAACAGTGAAGTTGCACACGCAGCTTAACGTCGTCCCGTTATTGATTGTACACTCACTCATGCTCCAGTACAGATGTGTACGGCCACGTTGAGGGTGTGTAACGCCTCACACAGCCACTGCCTTCCCATTCCCGTCTGTGGTGCCACGGGAGAGGGTCCCAGCAGGGGCTGCCTCACAGCACAGGGTCCTCGGTGGCTCCATCATCCAGCGATGGCTTTATTTATCACAAGAGGCTCTTCGCTTGGTTGAACCAAAGATGCAAATATCCCCTGCTGCTTCTACAAAATGATATTTACTCCTTTACCAAGTTATGATGTTTTTCTCTCAGTCGCTTCCTATGAAGAAACACCTCCCACATCTTTTCACTTCACATAGAAATGCTGGTGGTGTCTTCCTCTCCTCACACTCTCAAATGACCAAAGAGTGTTTTGCTTCATTTTTGCAAACCAGTTCACCATCAGGCACAAACCAGGTTTCCAGCGTGGTTTATCGTAGGTGACAATGTACAACATCAGCATCACGTAGAGGTACAAACAGACATCGCCAAGGAGAAGTAGCTGTGGTGAGGATGCTAATATTAGAGCTGCCAGACAGCCTTTGTAAGACTCAAGGTTTCTTTATTGACCATAAAAGCATTAAAGCATCAAAGAAAGAGACTTCTTGGTGTCTACAGGCGTGTTTATCTTCCCTAAGATTTTTTGCCCTGATGTGGACTTTGACTACTGCACATCTTTAATACGTTTATCCTCACAGTGTGCCTGTGAGGCACAGAAGAGCTACTATTTGCATTTTACAAACAGAAAACTGAAACACTGAGGGAGAAAGCAGACAGGCCCGTCTGCTGCAGGCATGACAGCACAAACCTTCTCCACAAGCTCAGAGCTGTGACGTGGTCCTGCCTTGGCTTCCTCCTGCTGCTTGTTCCACCACAACGGTGTAAAGCGCAGGGCTCTGGGAGATGTGGCTTTGTGTATCACACATTAATGTGTGGCTTCTTTGCCAATCGAGCATGTTTTGTTGATGGAGGGAAGGTTTTAAAAACAAAGGTGGGGATGAAGAGTCCGGTGACAGGTCCCATGGCTTTGGCCCTCTTCTTTGATGGTCTTCAGAGAATGATAGGGATTTTCCTCACCTGACAGCTCATCGGCGCTCTGTTTCTGGCCACTGGAGCAAAGCCATTTTTGAGGGCCCTAGAGAGACATCAGGCCATGACAGTCCCTGTGGCCAGTAGAGACAAGAAAACCATGACATCCTAGAGAATATTGTCTGTGACAAAAGCTAAGTGTCCATGCAGCTGGCCCACACCAGCTGCCCACCCAGTACAGCTGCGCTCACCATCGGTACCCAAGGCAGCTGCTTTGATGGGGCTTGGGGATGGCTCTGTGGGCTTCCTTCCCTGGGGACTGAGGGGCCACCGTGGGCTCTCACCCGCGGTGACAGAAGCAGGTTAAAATCTGATGTCTATATGGGCTAGGGGAAGGGGGAGAGGGAAGGTGCAGAGAGATATGGAAGTGGAAGAAGATTTGGGTGCACGACCTGTCACATTTCTCAGCCAAACCCTGTGGAGTTGCTAAACTGGAGTAAGAATTTCACCCAAGATAACCACGAAATCTGGGCTATCCATCAACTGCTCCTTTTAAAACCGAGGAAGGAAAGGTCCCAAGAAGATAGCAACGGGGAATTAGCCTCCTGGGGAGGCTCTGTGGGCCCCTTAACCAGGAGGGCATCCCATGTGCTGTGGGACAACTCCATCCCTGCCAACTCCATCCCTGCCAGCGCCGCCTGCCCCGCACCAGCCTTTCCAGATTGCTCAGTGTGGATTCGGGCTGCTGAGGAGCTGCCCCGCTGTTTGGTTGTTTAAGCTGCGGCTGCAGAAGAAAAGAAAAGCAAAACCATGGGTTGATTTATATCTCTTGGTTATTGTAAGTCATTCCCAAAAGAAACAAACAAACAACCCCAGACATTTTAAAACTTAACCGTTTTAAAAATGGCAAAGTGCTTCTATCATTTTCAGTAATTAAAGCATGCACAAAAATTAAAAACTCTGCTGGCTCTTTTCATTTGATGATTTTCAAGCCTCGTTTTTTTCCCCCATTGCATACTCCTTGCATATTTCATTCCTCGCAATCCTGTCCCCATTAGTGGTGATGACAAAGCTCCCATTGCTCCCCATGTGTGGGAGAATCACACTGTAAGTATGGATTTAATCACCAACCTTCAAAGTGACTAAAAAGGCAGATAGATGGGATTCCTGGGGAGATTTTCAAAAGTAAAGTTTGACATCCTGGCTCTTTTGATAACGTTGCTGCTCTTTTCTAAGACATTTTTGGAGAAGTCTGCCCTTATGGGGCTAATTTCAGGTATCCTGAGGTACAGCCTCATAACTGGTTCCAGCGCCGAGCTGGCAGGGCTCCACGCTGGTGGAACGGGGAGCTCGGGTACCCCTCGCCCTGGCGTGATGCTGCTGCTGCCAAGCTCCGGCACCAGTTCCCAGTCTGCTGCTTTCCCGGGCATCACACAGGACGGGTGGGAAAATCTCACCCTCCCGCTATTTCCCATGTACACGGAAAGCGCATGAACAGCCCCCTGGAAATGCTGACTCAGGATTTCTAGGGGTGGGGAGGGGGGTGGGGGAGAGCAACTAAGACCCCTTTGGATGCCGCTACCGCTTTTGAAAGAGCAGATCAAAACTCGGAGCTTATTCTCTTCAGCATCTCTAATTAAAAGCGGTAATGGGGTTAATTAAAACACATGAAAAGGAGGAGGTTCAGCACCCAGCCAGCCTTTCTCTCCCAGCCTGGGCTTGGTATGCGCAGGTGAGTCCCTTCGTTAGGGACAACCGGGTGGGACGTGGCCATGCACGCTTTGCAAGGCATTTTGGTCTGTGCTCATAGCAACAACATTGGCATCACAACCATTACTTTCCCTGAAATTGGGCTGTTTTTTTTAAAAAAAAAACAATGGCAGGTATTTTCAATCTTCTTTTATTTCTATGCACAGGAAGGGAAAGCTGTGAATAACGTCCACACAAAAGAACAGAAAACAGCTCCCTTACACTCATCAACATTTGATTTTGATTTTAATTTACACATTTAGGAAGACGATCTACAAATACCAAATGAACCCACCTACTTTCATTTGCTCATCAACTATAATTTTGTATGTGTGAAGTGCCATTTTGGAGGCAATAGTTAAAATTGGCAGTTGGGTTCTGGATCCATATCCATTTGTAATGAACTCAAGGGGAAAATGCTGATTTCTTTCTGTGACAGTAAGGTTGGACTTTGGTGAATAGTTATCTATCCACGGATGAAAAAGAGAGTGATGCCTATAAGGAGATGTACAGGTACTGCCCTGCTCACACTTTTAGGCAGAGCCTTTAAGCAGCACAGTATACTTCCAACCAAAATATAAGAACACAGAATGACAGAATCACAGAATCACACGGGGTTGGAAGGGACCTCTGGAGATCGTCTAGTCCAACCCCCGCCAGAGGGGGTCCACCCAGAGTAGGTTGCACAGGAACTCGTCCAGGTGGGTTTTGAATGTCTCCAGTGAAGGAGACTCCACCACCTCTCTGGGCAGCCTCTTCTAGTGCTCTGCCACCCTCAAAGTAAAGAAGTTCCTCCTCATGTTTAGGTGGAACTTCTTATATTCAAGTTTTTGCCCATTTCCTCTTGTCCTGTCCCTGGGAACCACTGAAAAAAGACTGGCCCCATCCTCTTGACACCCATCCTTTAAATATTTATAAGCATTGATCAGATCCCCCCTCAGCCTTCTCTTCTCCAGACTAAAAAGACCCAAGTCCTTCAGCCTTTCCTCATAAGGGAGATGCTCCAGGCCCCTCATCATCTTTGTAGCCCTCTGCTGTACCTTCTCCAGCAGTTCCCTGTCCTTCTGGACCTGGGGAGCTCAGAACTGGTCCCAGTGCTCCAGATGGGGCCTCCCCAGGGCAGAGCAGAGGGGGAGGATGACCTCCCTCGACCTGCTGGTCACACTCTTCCTGATGCACACCTTACACTGTACCAAATATATCAAATAACTTTCCAGAACACATACGGTCAAAATATTAAGGCATGAATGTATCTACTTACTGAGCAAAATAGCGTTGGATGAAAACAGCCATTGCCCACTGAGAGGTGAGTGTTGTTGCACAGACCGAATGCGGCCTTAGGGTCTGAAAACGAAGGACTGTTGAGGGTTTCTGTGTTGTCAGGGCTGGAAAAAAAAAAAAAGAGAGATCCTTATTAGGGCTTAGCTGTGCTGGCAGAAGTCCTGACCGCTGGTGCAAGGTTAGCGGTCAGGCTGAGCTTTTATCAGCACACCTTTTATTCCCCTTGGTGGTAACTTTACTCTGTTGGTCAAAAGCAAACTGAGGCCTTCGTGTATATTAGCAGGGCTAATTATCGGGGCTAGACTGAAGGAAGTACCAGAAAGTTAATATACAAATACAGGAGGGATTATGTATTTCTTGTACAGGTTCCAAGGCACCGGTTCAGCCGGCACCAGCAGGAGCTGGGAGCTGCACACAGATCCCAGTACATCAAGCGGTGGCTTCCAGTACAGCTTCAGCCAGAGCTCGGTTTGCAGCACTCACGCTCCTAATAAGCCTGTGAATTAGAGACAACTGCAAATTCCTCACTTATTATGAATTATCTTCACTTATTAGCTGTTTACATGTGCCACGGCAGTAACTGTATGTGAAAAGGAATGGAGCCTGCACTCGAGAAGCCAACTGCACCCAGGCTATTTCAGCGTCAGTCCCCTTCCCTTCACAGGGTGGTGTTTTTCATAAACAGCTTGGAAGTTGCTTCATATGTTGTTTTTTTTTTTTTTTTTAAATAATGGCTCAACGTTGATTGTATCAGCAAAGCTATTATGCTGAGCCCCTGCAGTAATTTGTCAAATAATCATCTCCTGGCACAATTTTTTTTTCTTTTTTTTCTACAAAGGCGCTAATGATTACAAGTATGATTAATAACTGAACTAAACTGTTATTGCCGGGAAGTTCTTAGTACATTCAAGGAATCGTGACCTGTATCAAAAACAATGTTAAGAACAACAGAAGTTGATCATACTTCACGGAAGGAATGTGCGACCTGTAGTCATGTTTCCTTTTAGCCTGCCATGCTTTTTTATTAGATCTCTGGATAGCAACCTTACGTGGGTCATTCGTCGGTCAACTGCTCATCTCTGCTGTTGTTCCAAGCAAGCTTCCCCAGCCACTCCAGGAAGGACCGGATGATTTCTTTAAGGGATAGCGCTATTTATAAAATAAATATAAAATCAGATCTCTATTTTGCACAAGCGACAAGTTATGAGAACTCCAGCAGCTGTATATTTGTTGAACACCCGCCTCCTGTGAGTATAAATTGCACCTTACTGAGTAGAAATAAAATACAGTCCACCAGAGACTTTGCTGCAAGGTGTAGCTGCTTGTCTATGGGCAAGTAATGACTTGCGTTTTCAGCTGCTCCTTAGTAAGAGCCTTAGTAATTGGAATCAGTTATTCAAAACATCTCTAAATGTGATTTAAATGGCAAGGATTTAATAACATAGAAAGAAGTCATTACAGAGGTTCAAGCAGGGGAGAAGGGAATTCCGTTTTTCAGAGCAGAGGGAGAAAAATAAAGCAATTACTTGATGTAAAGGCCAGAAACAGGACTCCTGCTGTCACAGAGAAATCAAATCTGTCAGCAATTAGTGGGATCTTAGGAGGCAAAGAACCCTTCAGTGTTGAACAGTGAATAAGGGGTTAGCAATTATATGAACTGATAAAAGTGTTCTGGTTTTCAAACAGCAGGTTAACAAGGCTTACTTTTTTCATAACTTCATGCAGATGTGATGAGTCACACTTTGTGACATTTTTCAGGAGGGACTGTACGGAAAGGTAAGAAAATAATAAAGTGGGTTGTAGTGCTGTTGCCTCTCAGATGCTGCTGACTGAGTTATTGCAAAATGACCCACAGGACAAAGATGGGACCAGCCCCAACGGCTGTCACTTCTCACCGAGTCCGGGCAACAGCTTCCTGCGCTCCATAAAGCCTCTGCCTCTAAAAGTCCTGTTTGTCTTCCATATGTGAGCACTTGTGGGACCAACAACAAAAAAAAAAAAGATAATTATAATCAGGTCTCATTCTGCCTGACATCAGAAATACTCAGAAATCCCAGCAGAAGGTATTTATACCCTACAAGATTGATTCTTGAATAGAGGAGTTCATACAGGGAAACGGAAACGGACGTGATTATGCCTTTTTAGTCTCGGCTCTGGGTAATGCCTTATGCACTGTATAGACGTTGCATGATTAATTTGAACAATAGAAAGAATTTTTGTAGGAATTTGTAGGAAACTGAAAAATGAAGGGAGTATGTCAGAGTGGCTGAGACAAAGCTAGAACTCTGGATCGCATGCTTTTATCGACCTTAATAGGGAACTTTAAGAAACAAGAAGCAGAAAGAGACTAGGAGCTCCATATATACAGCCTATACCTTGAAAAATGTATAGGGAAACAAGGAGCTTTGAAGACTTCACCTTCATTGGAGCCTGTCCTATTTTGTTCACAGGCACCAAAGCCCTTCAGAGCAGGAAAACAAAGGAGCTCTGGCAGTTTCAAAAGGCTTTCTCTCTCAAAACAGAGGGATGAAATGTGTCTAGACTGAGAAGCAAAATCCTCCTGGAATGTCTAAAGAAATTAGGGCTATTGAGATTAGCAGAGAAGGCCCTTCAGTGGGATCAACATACACAGAGCACGCTGCTTTATAATCATTTATCTCTGAGTGCCGAGTCCTGCTGCTGAAGTAAAGACCTCGTTGGCTTTATGCTGGCTGCCTGGTGTATGGTATGTCAGACTCCTGCAGGCAAAGACGGTGGGTTTCTGAGCTCCTCCAGCCTGCAGAAGGAACAAGAGTAGCCTGTTCCTGGTCAGGGAGTTGTGCTGGGGCTTTTCCCAGTCCCAAGAGAAGAAGTGACCTGAGCACTGGCTGAAGAAAACCCGTGATCTGAAGCTCCAAGATGGAAAGGTGCAGCTGGGGCTGCTTCTGCATCAAGTGTCACCTCGTTCCTTACACCACAGAGTAAGGCATCATGCCCAATTTCTCAGGATTTTTAAAAAGCTGATGTAACGTAGAGCTGCGCTGGCATTGCTGTGGTGGCGTTGTGAAGGTAAATCAGAAGTTAAAGAAAACCAACAAAATCAAAACCCCGGTCGAGATCAAGTTTTCTCTTACCTAAAAGTCTTACAAATTGATCCTTTGGAGAACAGAGAATGGGGGCCATAACAGAAAATACAACATTTCTATTGAGAAGCTGATAATAGCTTCCAAAAGCCATGCAAATCATCTATCAAATCTACACGGGAGAAATGTCTGAAGGAAGGATTAGATCTGTCCTGCAGCCTAGGCATCTTGGAAAAGCAACTTTTTAAAGAAAATTCAGATATATACTCTGAGAATGACTAAAAATCCTTTGAACTTCATTCATTTCCCAAGTGATTTTTGATGTAAGTTTTCCATTAAAATGTATTTTCAGTCCTAGGAAGGTTTGGAAACCACCTGGCACTAAAAAAAGTCAAAAAAACCCCACTAAAATGTGTGCATTAGAAGATGAACCAGCGTCATCATGTGAATACTTTTTTTTTTTAAAAACAATTCAAATTATTTTAAAAAAAATGCAATTCTCAGGAGTTTGTGTCCTGTGCACTGTTCTAAATCCCCCCTGTTTTTCAAATTGCACTGCAGGTGAATTTATATGAGCATGTTTGTTTGGGTGTGGAAAGACGGTGGATGTAAAGGGGATATTATTTCCGAACCCTTAGCCCATCATCCTTTTTTTCCTCTCCTGTGCACTTAAAGGGTTGCTTGAGCTGAATATCACACTATCTGTGAAGAACTCCTGTTCTGATCCCTCGTGCTTTCTGTAGGATGAAGGAAATCTTCCAAGGAGCTTCGCTTCCAAGTGAATTCATCAGGTTGCTCTGACCTGGGTAAATCCTCTGGATGTCATATCAAAACACTCCCGATAGCTTCCCGTTTCATCACCTTTTGAACCCCATCCTGAGCTGCTCTCTGATCCACGCATTTTTGGTTCATGATGTGTGCGTTAACACGCAATTAGCGCCGACCTCAATAGTGATTCACGTGTTCGTTATCTTGCCAGATCAGGCCTTGTTTTAGCTGTTTCACAATCTGACATTAAGGAAGCACCGAATAGCGAATGCCTGTTGAATAACAGGCAAATCCCATGGAGGTGATTCTTACACCTTTTTTTTTTTTTTTACTGTGAAAACTTTGAGATGTGAGGGAAGAGTGATGAGCAAAAAGAGGCAAAAAGAGGTCTGTGTGATGAAGCTAGACAGGATATAGTGGTGAAGGTTACACACTTGGCATCTCCCGTTTCGCTTCCAGGAACTGGCAGAGAAATAAATGTCTTTTCTAAATCCAGGTGTGTGGAAACTGCCCACTCCCAAGAGAAGTCCAGGCGGTGCTGGGAGCTGCTCTGCAGCGTGCAGGTGGCAGGAGGGTTCTCCATGGGCCGTTGCAATAGGGCAGGAGCTGTTGTCCACAGTTTTGGCAGGATTTCCTCAGTTTCTGGTCCACATCTTAGAACTTCTTGGAGGTCTCCTGTCTTATTTTGGGAGTGACGTGTCCAAATTTAGCAAGAACAAGTTTCCAATTTCGGTTTGAAGTTTTGAGTTTCCTGCTTCTCCCAGAGCAGAGATCCACGGGATTTATTCAAGAAGGCGCTGCCAGAAGCGAGCAATCTTGCTGGCAATCCAGCTGTCTCTGCCTTCTTGTCTGGGGAAAATTAGCAGTTTTTAGGGAAAAGCTTTGATGGAAACCAGCATGACTTCACATTTCTTTGAACTTCTCTAGTTTGGCTTCGGGACCCAACGTGGCACAGAGACCACACTTGTTGTGTTGCTTGCTGGTCATGGATGATTTTCAGATTGTTCTGGCAATACGAGAGCAGCTGTCCTGGCTGCTGTCTGAGAGCAGTTAACTCCTCTATAGGGCACATAATGCCCCTTCCATGGGTGAGAGAGCACCTATGGAGGGCCTGGGCCATCCCTGGAGTGCGTTACCCAAATGCCTTTCCTAAACAGCTCCCTGAAAACTGATTTTTACAGCACAAGGCAAATCCCGTGTATTGTTTCCCATGAAAGTTCGTGTAGGCAGAGGGAGAGAAACGTCCATTTGGGAAGATATTCCCTTCCTTTTCCTCTTTAAAGAGAAGTGAAATGCACGTACTGACACCAAACGATTTTACCCTGGATTCCACAGGTGTGATTTCGGGGTGAATCAATCCAAGCAGAGAGAAGGCTGTCACTGGGGGAGCCGTCACCGACGTGGGGCCGTGCTGGGACAGGCTATTTCACAACCATTTTCCTGTGGTTCGGGCTGAGTGTCTGCAGAGGGTTCCTGGGCTTCCTCCAGGGAACCTGCCCCAACCGACATCCTTATGGGGCCATTTTCTCCATCCCTCTCCAGATTTCAGTGATTAAGATCTTATCTTTGGCAACTTTCATCCTCGAATATCCGCAAACACTTTGCAAAACAGCGGAGGAGATATCCATAGCTATTTACCACTCGGTAAACTGATTGCATCAGACCGGAGGAGGAAATTTATTTCCTCGTGAAATACGATCTCATAAAAAAAAAAATAATCCCTGGGACAGCAGGCAGGGCAATGAACTGTGCCTGGCATTGCTACCTCCAACGGAGGCTGGAGATTTAGCTCAATTATACCGCAGTTTGCCTTTAATAAAAAGGATTTTTTCACAGATGAAAGCTTAAGTGTAGGAAACTGGGGGAGCGCCACGTCGTCCTTCCCACTGCCCCCCGGCTCGCTGTGCTGCGTGGGGAATTTGGAGGGCGAGTTCCTTATCAGGGAGCCGGGGTAGAGGAATTCTTTTCAGGTAAGTCAGAAGCAGAAGTTGCAAAATAACCTGTGCCAGGTTACAGATAGAGGCCTCTTCATTTCCAGAATTACACTTTGCTTTGCTGCAAACCTTATCCAGATTGCAGATTTGAGGGATGATTTTTTTT
Organism: Tringa tobata; assembly: GCA_033628505.1. Taxonomy (NCBI): domain Eukaryota; kingdom Metazoa; phylum Chordata; class Aves; order Charadriiformes; family Scolopacidae; genus Tringa; species Tringa tobata. Next base: position 472,674 of record JAHREE010000099.1, read on the forward strand.
GAAAAAAAAAAAAACCACCCAAAAACCCCATAAACAACCCTGCACTTTCTGAAAATGTGATTTGTTGGGTTTTCCTGTCCTTGCCAGCCCCCACCCTTTGATGATATTTAAGTTTCCGACAAAGAGCATCGTGGTCCTGCTGACCCGAACATCTTTGGCCGGTTTACCTTTAAAAGTGCCGGGCAGAAGCCATGGGTTTTGTGCCTTTCTCAGCGTTATTGTCGGGCGGAAAGAGTCACTCGAAGGCTGGAGCCGGGAGCGGTGGCGTTCAGCATCCAGCTCTTGAGCTGTGAAAGGCGGCCACTCGGGGTTCCTTACAGGGCGCCAACGCCGTGGCGTTGTGCAGCGCGGGAATCCCGGCCGCCTCCTGGCTCTGCTACAGGGCCTGGGTTCCTGCCTGGATGCTCAGGTCTCGCTTTCTTTCCATTGTGTAGCCTGCTGTCCAGAAATAAAGGATGCTTGGCACATAGGGAGGGAAAGGAGGAAGAGAGGAGTGTAATTTGTAAAGGAAATATTTCCGCTAGCTAAAGTTTAAATCGACTAAATTGGTATTTAGTCAGCCACTTCACTTTAGGAACTCTATTTATTATCTTACAAAATATTTTTAAACAACACTAGTTCTGTCCTTCCTCAGATTTTTATGTATTTTCAGCATTTATCACTGAAATGACTGCCTCATGGAAAAAAAAATGTTACAACAATTTTCTACATAAATGTGATCAAACCCAGAAATATATTGGTTTTTCAAAGTGAAAGAAAAATTGTTGTCATAATTATTTTGAGCTTGCTAGGCTATAAAGGGTCAACTGTTTCTATGAGTTTTTAAATAAGTGACAAAACAATGGTTTTAATCTAAAGCGTTTTAAAATGATACTGAGAAAGGCCTTGTTCATACGAAAAACCAAGACCAGAATAATTTCAAAAATTATTTCATACATTCTTTTTTTTTTAAAATGCAGAATAAAAACAAGGACGTTGGTAATTAATGTTAACTTGTTGAAGATTACCTGCTAAAATTTCAGCAGCTGTACCAGAGTCCCAACCGTCTTTGCTCCCAAGAGAGCCCCCAGCCAGGAGGCAGCGAGAGCATCTCTCTGCTGGGGGAGGCGATGGTCCGGGAGCCCCCGGGGGAGGTACCCACATACCAGGGCAGGGCAGACACACAGCCACCTGCAGAGCAAAGGCAGAAAGTCCTCACAGAAGCAACCTTTATAATATATACTGCTCATTAACAAGTCAAGTATTTTAAATTAATACTTTGCCAGCTCATTTGTTTTCACTCAGGAAGAAAATATTCTACGGCTGTATTCACGTAAATCACCTTTTTTTGATGGGTTCCTGATGCCAGAGGGCTTGTTCCAGTGGAAAAGAATCCCCCTTGGCTCCAGTGATCTCTGGTCATGTCTCTGGTGGGTTTTTTTTTTGGTTTCAAAACCAGACCTTATCCATCATAACAAGACTTTGTTCTGAGGCTGAGAGTACATGCTGTGGACACATCAGCAACCGCAACTGAGATAATAGCCAAGCAGGTGGTAATTATTGTGATTAACCGCCGTCGCTTACCTTCAGATTTCGGGGGGTTGCTCTGTTTTAGCACACCTCTTTGTTGCGGTGCCTTCCCTGGGCGCTCAGGGGGTCTTTGCAGTTGGTAAGCTCTTCCTGAGAGCTGGGGGCTGTTACCTGTGCTTTTACACTGCACCTAGGATCACCTGCTTGGAGCTCTGTTATATACCTGCTAAATGATACCTTCCGCAACAGCTGTAATTTGGTCTTTTCTCTAAGCTGTATCTGCAGCTACATTTTTCAGCAGTTCAGTCACTTGTTGCACGGAGAGAAAGAAAATTAACCACAAGCGCCGATCTTTCTGTCTCTTAACCTCAGGGCTTCCAGCTTCGCTCCTCCCCGCTTCTAAATCACTGGTTATTGCTATTTTTACATGAGAAGATTAATGGACTTAAATGGGCACAGGTAATTCTGCATTGTTCGAAGTCTCTTCAAATAGCACCTGCTGTAAATTCTTTCGCGCTCGTTATCTCAGCAACACATCTCGCTCTTTAAACTGTGTGTTGGGTGGAGGAGGGGGGTGTGAAGGGTCACAGCGCCCCGGGAGCTTCTCAGAAGCATCTCTTCAGCTTTATGGATGCGCTGGCCTTGGGTTGGGAGGGTTTTGCTCTCGCAGGTTCTCAGCCAGACCGGACACCGGGCATCTCCCCGGGCCAGCGTGGCCCTCGGAGTGAACTCACGTTGCTGCCCCCGGGGTTCGCTGAGGCTGTGGGAGAAGTGCCCACGCTAATGGTTTTAGACATTAACTTTTCCTTTTGTAATTTCCTCTCGTTCCCGTGCGTTCGGCTCTCAGCTGAGCTTTGTTCCAATAGCCTGGGGGGGATGTGACTTCACCCAGATATAAAACACACCCGCACAAAAAGAAAATGCTTGAAAAATCGCAATGACATGGTTGTGTTGGTAGCTTCTGATTTTCTGAAATGAAATGTGCCTAGACAATGAGAATTGAGCCAAGATACTATATTTTCCAAGCAACCTTTTTAGCCTTCAAAGAGGCTCCTTGGAAGAGCTGCACGCCAGTAAGCCACCTTCCCGATGCAATCATTTTTTTGCAGTCCTAAGAGGAAAAGGTGCCCAATATGATGGCTAACATTGCATTACAAAATCACAGAATCTTCCTGGTTGGAAGGGGCCTTTGAGATCATCAAGTCTAACCACAAAAAAACCAACAAAAAACCACAAAACCAAAAAACCACAGACAGACATAGACCAACAATCTCAGGCACTAGAGCATGCCCTGAAGTGCCATGTCTACACGTTTCTTAAATACCTCCAGAGATGGTGATTCCACCACCTCCCTGGGCAGGCTGTTACAGTGCCTGACCACCCTCTCAATAAAGTAATTCATCCTGATATCTAATCTAAACCTCCCCTGCCACAACTTCAGACCATTTCCTCTGGTCCTGTCATTACTCACTTGGGAGAAGAGGACAACACCCACCTCTCTACACCCTCCTTTCAGGTAGTTGTAGAGGGCAATGAGGTCTCCCCTCAGACTCCTCTTCAGCAGGTCAAGAGGGATGGAGGGCAAGAACCAGCAGGTGGAAAAGCCAAACAGCAGAAGGCACAGCACCGCAACCACAGGGCTGCTTCTCCAGCCACCTCCAGCATGGCACACACTGAGGGGTCCAGCTGAGGAACCGTGCCCCACAGGCACCAACACCTCTGTAAATCAGCTGGGTATGCAGGGATGCAAATTAGCTGTGCCAGCACAGAAAATACAGGACTTGTGTGTCTAACTAGTTGCAGGTGGAAAACCATGGGCAACGTTTCAAGAAGTGGCTTTGAAAGTTGGCCCGTTGCGACCATAAACAAGAAACTAAAGAGCTTTACAGTATGTACTTACAGCTTTTAATTTTCTCTCCCTGTTCACAGATATCTGAGTATCTCGCACACTCACGGACAAGTATTTTGATTGTTCAGCCCTGGTTTTACATTTAATAGCCCTGCTACCTTCTCCCCACAGCGATCACATTCTGCTCCCACATGTGGAACAGTTTACGTTTCTCTTTTGCATAGAGGTGGGAGGCGGAGGGGCTCAGTTTTCAGGGTGAGCAGGATGGGCTCGCAGGCTTTGTCAGGAGCCCGGTCTCACCACCACGGGTATTGCACCATGGAAAAAGGGCTGGGATCCAGTAGTAAAAAGAAAACAAGATTTCTGTCTCTCCCACAGCTATTCTCCAGCCTGGTGGCACCGAACAGTCATTAACAACCGGCGCAATTTTAGAGCGAGTTGTATTTACACATAAGGACAAGGACTCATTATCGTCGTCATCTACATATTATTGTTTTACATAACAGCTGCAGTAGAGCAAGTGCACTTTGGTCAATAGTTTCATTTATAATAAAGTCATAAATTAGGAATATTTTTCCCTTGACAATAAGTTTTATGCCAAGATTTTATGTAGCTTAAAGCAAGTTGTCAATTAGGCTACTTAAATTAATTTTTGGCAGCAGTTAATTGGAGCCTAGAGTCTTTTGTCTTTAAACAGCTAATCCTAAACAAGAAAATACAATGATTAAATGTTTCTTAAACAATATTATTCACAGAATTTAAAATATAGCATTTAATTAAGATTTGGACTTGTTAATCTTTTTTTTTATTTTTTTTTAGAGAGATTAATTTAAATTTCTTCAAATAAAATTGCTACCATGACTCTGATTAAACTGGCTTACTGCAGGGCTACGGTCTGAGACCTTCCAACACTCCTACAGTTCTCATACCCAAAGGCAAATTATTTTGGATTCCTTTCTAAAGAGACATATTTTGTCTTTTTGGAGAAGCAGGACATTCCCCTTTGGAGCTCCGGAAGTTTAAGAGTTGTGTTCACAGGATAAAAATGCTGTGTTATTACACTCAGGTACTGGTAAATATGCTAAACAAATAAAATATTTCAGTAAGCCCTCTCAGCATGGCTAGGTTCCGGGCAGGAAACTAAGACTTCTTTAAACCAGAAATCACAGAGTTTTACTTCAAATAGGCCCGTAACCAAAAACTTAGTCCAAGGTTATGATTCGATTAATGTGCTCCATATAAATGAAAGTTGAGCAGTTAGAGAGAGATCGCCCAGTCTTGATTTAAAATCTTTCCAATTCCGGAAATCTGCTGTGTTCCTGGTTAAATGCACCATACAGTACCATGATTTGCAGAGAAATGAGTTCTGAGGATAGACTAGTATTCCTGATTGAATCTCTTCTTTGTATCCAACATCAGTTATGGAAAGGGAAGCGAATTAAGGCACAGTTCTTAGGTACGTTGCACAAGGATTAAGATTAGATAATTATAAAGCTTTCTCCTATGAAACTCTGGAAGCTAATTTGTAACGAATGAATTAATTAAAGAGGAAAAAAAATGATGCATTTTAAATGGTAAGTGTAGCTAGTCACCTTCTCTCTCACAATTCTGATCTTCAGTGCCTCCTTCTTTACTGACAGAGAACATACATCAGGCAGACCATATATTTAAGAGCTGGAGAGAGAACCTGTTAGTTTAAGTACCCTGCACATACATAACGACAGAGAACCAGCCGTTTGTAAAGAACGAGGCACAGACATGTAGAGACAGTGTCCCCAGCTTCGGGGCAACAGGAGACTTCACCCCATATTACCTTGTCTCCACCGAAGACAGAGCGTTTGGGGCTTCAGGCACAAAATGCACTGTTTGAAGGAACTTTCCACCTAGCTCTCATCACCGGTGCCACCAGGAAAGGCCCTTGCTACTGTTTTCTGGTGCAAAAGTCCGTTGCTGCAGAACTCATGGACAAGGGCAGCAGGTGAAAGCAGCTAGGAGTAATCCAAGCTGAACTTCTTTGGTTTGAAACCAAGGAATTGCTATTAGGGAACCATCTTAGTGACTGCCATCGCGAGAGAGTTGCAGTAGTGCACAGTCCCATGGATTCAGAAAGTCCCTTCTCATTTATGGGGTTTTCAGACAAAGAAATGCTGGGTTCCTTAATTAACGTCTTCATGTGTTTAAGTGTGTTCATGTGTCGAGCTTTGCATTCTTGACTGCTTCTTTGCAGCCAAGTAGCCAGAAAACTCTTCCCTTTGCTTTAAAATCAAATTAAATTCAAATGTAGTTACAGGACTCTGGCAACTGGGTCTTCAAGAAAACCATCAAAATTCATGAGTCATCCTAAAACCACAAGGGAAGCTAAGAATGCTGCTCAAGGCCATATGTCTCACAAAGAAAGAGCATTGCTTTTTAACTGGAAGCACTGAGCCTGGTTGTTATTTGAAAATTAATAGGAGAGCTTCTCTGTTACGGTGGTGTTTTCTTATGTCTCAATATCACCCAGCACAGCAGCACTGAATCAGTCTACAAAAAAAAAACCCGGAGGTGAGAATGACCAAAATCAAACATGAAATGAACGGGGCTGTTTTCATTGTCGAAGCTGATTGAAATGCAGAACAGTCTTTTCAGTTATTTAAAAACAATTTCATTTCACTTGTGAAAAACTGATTTTTGGTTTAAGACAAAATGATTTAACTTCTAATGAAAACCCACACATTGGAAAGACAGTCATCAAATATAGACTCAAAATATAGTATCAAGATCAAATGCTTATTCATGGGCAACTGCTGAAAAAACCTTGAACTATATAAATTAAAAACAGATGCTTTAAATTAAAACACATAAATTACCAATGCTGATATTACTATAAATTTCAGTGATGAAAATACATCACTCAAGACTTTAAGGGAGATTCTAAAGGTTACGTATAGGAGTATTTTGCATTATTAAACAAAGTGTCACCTGAAGAAGTTCCCTGGAAGAATGCAGGAGGTAAAGTATCTCAGATTATTGTGACACGATTCAACTACTATTGCTGATTTTATTCTGAGTCAATGCTGTATATCTTAGGTATTTCTTTGTTGAGTTCTTGGTGTGTATTCAGAGTCTGAACATACAGCCCTGCATAGCTCATTCTATTTCCAGCTGGACATATACTTTCTCCCTTTCCCCTATACAGAGACCACAGCTGGAATCAGTAACATCTCTGCAAATGAACTGAACTCCTAAGTTCAACCATTGTGTCATGCTTCAGGCTGCTTAGTGTCTTTCAGATCCTAGTGTAATTTGGTATTATTTCCACTAACTAATGCTCAAACCTTGTATATATGTATGGAAGGCTTCCATGTCCTCAGGACAGAACACTAGTTAAAAATATCATTTATCTGGAGTAAACAGTAAAAAACAAAAGCTATATTTATAGCTCATTATTTTAGAAGGGTGACAGTAACATCCAGCTGGAGTATTAGAATTTTGCGTTAAGCAGTTTTGGTTTTGAACAGTTTGAAGCAGCGCAACAGTGTTGAAAACCATATATCAGTATAATAAACAGATGTTATAAATATATAAAATATGTGTATACATGTATAGCTGAACTATGTGAGTGCACAAATATATATATATTCTCACACATACATGCATGTGAATATAGACATTTTCTTAACTACATACATATGAAGTACATTTTATTAAGAGAATCCAAATTTTCGTATATTTATTCTAGCTGTTTATATGAAAGCTTCTTTGATTTCTTTTAAAACCATTTTCAGACTTTTCTATTACGACCACCCAATATTTATATTTAATATTCTATATCTAGTAAACTGTTTCTCATCTGGGACTTTACTAGATACAGATGAAGCGTTGCTTAAAGAGAAGAAAAATCAACTCATAAAAAATGCACCTTGTAAATACCATAAAATATTTGTTCATGAGTTTCTTCAAATTTTGTTTGTATTATTATTTTTAACAATGATACAATCAGTGGGAATGCAGTATCAACAACTGGTGTAACCAGAGCTGGAAGAGGGAAAAATGACAGGGATTCCCTGATACCTTTCCACGCTGCAATATTTGAAGAACATTTGAAGTACTCAAAGTCCTTGATTTATAAACTGACTGCACAATCTTTTTCTGATCACCTCACCTCCCACCCCCTGCATTTCTATTTCTGTATGAAGGAAGATTTTTTTACTGTACATTGACATTAGCTTCTTGATGACTGCACTGCCTGAAGATAATTTGTTGGGTTTGGACATCCAGCTACCATTAATTTATCATGGGGTTGGGCGTTAAACCCTTCAGGTATCTTTGGAAGTATTGAAAAATCGTGTTACAGAAACAGGAATTTATACTCAGGGGATTTTTTTGTTCATTTTAAACACTACTTGTAAACAGCAAAATTATTTTCTTCAGCAGTGAAAATAATTCATCCACTGTCTGCCTCAACCAGTTATGCTCTTTGTCTCTAAAAGCAGAACTAAAGTGACCTGGCTTGGTTTGCAAAGCCTAGATGATGGCCCATGATGCTTTTCTTCATATATAAAGGGGAGCTTAAAAAGATAGCTTCCTATGTCAGGAAGCTCCACCAGATTATCTTCAATAACCCGATGATAGGATTTCACCAACCTGACATATATTACGCCCAAAGACTTTTTCTGTCATTAAATCATAGTTTCCAGAAAACAGTCATGCTAGAGAGACCCCAGTTTTCCTGATAGTTTTTGTCCATGGACAATCCCCAGCCCTGTTAAAAACACACACCTTACTTGTAACTTCATCCAGCTTTAACATCAAAATCTTTCTTGTCATTACACCCTTTTTCAAAAGGGTAGAAAAACGCTCAAGCTACAATATATCAAGCATTCCTCCCACCCTGCCTGCACTTCACCCTCTGGTTGACCACCATCCTCCACCGTTTCAGTAGAACAACCTTTTAAAAATAAGACCATGCATTTTCCTAATCCACATTTTGTCATTCTTCCTTTCAAGCTTATGCAGCAATTTGAAGCTGCACTAACCTTCCTATGACCTTGAAAAGGTAAGGGAAAACCCTGTGTTAACAATTCTTCTCTCTCCTTATTTGGGTAAACTAGAAGCCATGAGAGCCTTTTATTGACTTTCACTATAGTTTTCACCCTTGGCAGTACAACTGAACCTGCCCTGACCTCTTTTGACCAAGCGCCTTTGTCCAACGAACTGTTCAAAGCATCTTGCAGCCAGATGTGAGCCCCCCCACACCCTGAGTGTATACGCTTGACTGTACCGATCTCCTGCTACCTCCCCTGACTGCTCGTACCGCCAGCAATTGCCTTCAGCTTGCTGCCAGCTGGCCTGATTCGGAGATAAGACCCACTGGCCGGGTTAAGAAAATGACACCTGATCATGGGGCTGGTCTTGTTCCCATGAGCTGCACCCTCTCTGAAGGCTCACTTGTGTCTTGACAAACCGCTCCATGCTGAAGGAAATAAAAGCAGCACCTTCCACAGGCCACGGGAGGAACACACACAATCTCTCTCTCTCTCCCTCTTCTTGCAGGGCTTGTTCCTCAAAGGAGCAGAAGACTGCTTTTGTGACCACCCCAGCCACAAAAGGGAGCACTGAGGATGGGAAGAGACTCCTGAAAGCATGGACCTGTGTAAGGCAATCTGTCCATCTGCCGACTACTGAATAAAATAATTTTCTCTTTTCTACATGGACAGTCATCTCTCAGCCTTCCCAGTAACTGCTCATGAAGATCTCACCCATCATCCCACCCTCTCTATCTCAAAGACTGTCCATACAAACTCCTATCTTGTGATTTATGTAGCACTGATGTGCCTAGAGCTTGGCTACTTGGTTTGGCAGCTAATTTTGACCTCATGGCTGTCACGACACAGACAAACTCAGATGAATAGAGTCAAACAGAAAGAAACAAAAGTCCCTTGGACTTAGCACTGGCACAGAGTTTACACTGGCTTCTGTGGGCTTTGGATTAGATATTACAAGTCTTCAGGACTGTTACCAGCTCTTATCATACCTACATTTCTTTGAATCACACTCTTCCTGTTGTGTTCATTGTATTAATGTGCCCTAGATTTCTGTGAGCAAGTATGGTTGGTTTTCTTTCCTGTTCACCAGCCATTTCGACCACTTTCCAGTCTTTTGTGCTCTTATGGGCGTATTCAGCATCTGTGCTCTAACAAAGTACTGCTTTTGGTCCACTTTTGACCCTATTTCAATCTAATTTTGATTCATTTCTTGACACACTTGTACATACCTGTGACTGTCAGCAACAAATATTTGTTTATCAGTTTCTTCCCTGACTCACACCATGTTGAAAACCTCAACTCTACCCATTGCAAGCAGCATTTCTGACTTCTTATTTACTCTGAGGTTCTCCTTATACTTAGCTGCCATCTCTGCCTCCCTGCTCCACTTGACTACATCCAACATCTGGAAAGCAGATCTATCCCTGAAGTCAATCTGACTCACATTATCTGGAAATAGCCTGGTTCCATTATAACAAGACCTTCACTGCCCCATTGCCTTCATGGCTGAAAGACATCTCAGCCAATGGGGGCATGGATTAATGTCCTGAAGGGAAAATGTGCAAACCTTCTAACGAGCTTTTTCTTCTCTATATGAAAGAGCCATCAGCAGCTGAAACTTCCTTATAATTCTTCAATTAGGCATTCAAAATTAAGTAATATTCCCTCCCAAAAATGGGACTCACGCAATAATGAATCCACTCTAAAAATACTTGTTTAGTAACAAATCCACTAAAAGAGAAAGGGTTGTGACCAGGTTTGATCTACAAAGCCAACCAAACTCCTGCCAGTAAATACTGACATATTCTCACCTGGCAAAAATAAAAGTGGGTATTTTTAAGTTTAAATATTCACATACCTATGAGATTTTCAGCCAGCTCTACAGGATGTAATATTGCTGATAGCCCTTGAAAAAAACCAACCAAAATATGAAACCTTCTTTCTCACCCCTTCGACCCCCGTCAACACTGTTCATTTGGATCAGGTGTTTTTGAAGTTTGCACATGGCAGTCTCATTTGCATTTAATGTCCTTCAGATTACTTCCTTTTTGTTGTGCTAAACACCTCTCTCAGTTGAGTCTAATTTGATGAGGTCATGCTGTGACTCCTGACCCTTTGGGTTCTAAATGAAACCATCTGACAAAAAAAAGTAAGTGGAGTGAGTCTTTTGCCTGTTCATGGACATTTGATATTTGCAGATGTGCAGCAAGTTTTACAGACAATTCTTTTGCCAGGCTAACGCTTGATTGGAGAGGTGAAAATAAGTGAATTCCTAGAGAGAATAAAATATTCTGAAAATAAATAGGTCATGGTAATCAAGTCTCCACAAGTCCACTAGCTAAAATAAACCAGAAGAAGTAAATATCACCATTATCTAAGTCAAGGGAATCCTAAATTCCAGAAAAGCTTTTCTAACTCCAAAATGATTTAATATCTCGATGTTGTCTTCAAATGCTTGTGAATGGAAACACCTGCCTGGGTTGGCAGGGAGACCCCGGGATTGTTTGGTGGCTCAGAGGTAGCCCATCGTGCACACAGGAACCCCCCACCTGTTTTGGGCCGATGTGCTCACTCTGCCCCAGCATTTATTGAAAGGCTGAAGAGGTGCAGGTTTATTTCCAGTTGTCTGCAGCCTGTGTTATGGAGGAGGTCAGCCTGAATGATCTCGCAGTCCTCATCTGGCCTTAAAAGTCTGGATCTGTTATTATGGCTTTGAAATGCTCTCAAGCACTGATCACTTCATTCCAGGCTAATTTTATGTAGAGGGAGTCACTGGAACATTAACACATATGGTCAAATACAGAGCCAAAATGCTATTCCAGACTTTTCTGGCCCCAAAATAGATCTGAGTTTTACTAGAATATTATGATATAAAACTGGAAAAGGAAATAAGTTAGCTCGGAAATTTCTTCAGGACATTTTTTCAATGTTCCTCTGCTCATCACCCGTTACTTTGAAAGGCTGGAAGCGGGACCATGCTTAAACAGTATTTGAGGTTTAGCCAAAATACACTGAAACTGTCAGAAAGACCTCATCAGTGAGCATTAGATGAGGCCGTGTATCCCTTTTTATTTGTAACTCTTCCCGTGCCAACCTTTCCCACTTCCACATACACACATAATTTCCCCTCTGAACTCTATGGCTAATTGTACAGCTGCCTGTGGTATGCATGCCCTCCATAGCAAGACTATTTCAGAATTATCTGACTGTAGTAAATCATCTTGAGATATACTGTAATTAAGTAGGAATATGCAAAGCATCAGACAGACTATCTTTGAAATGCATCAAAGTACATTATATTATAAAAAAATTAGGAAAATCTGTAGGTCATATATTCACTAAACTCCTCTACCTTATATGAAAATGAGTCATTTTCCATCATACCCTGGGGGTGAGGAGGCTGTCAGATGAAGAAATAAAAGACACTGCTAGTTAAGAAGAGCAGACCATGCCAAATCACTAATTAAAATTTAGATTTTTCATGTAGAGAGCAGGTGCATATGCTAAAAGCTATTCCAGAACTGGACGAACTTCTACCTCACTTTTTTTTTTCTTTAAATGCTATTTTACAGACCTGAGTTAGGGCCTCAAAGACTGAATGTATTATTGAACTAAAGTCTTAGATGTACACACATAAAAATGGAGCACTCAGCATTGCATCTTAATTTTCAAAGACTATATTTTCAATTAATCTAGCAGCTACTGAAAGAACAGGTTAAAAAATCAATTTAAAGTTAATTTTTAAAATGGTATCATTGATCAAATTATGTTCATAGTATTCAGGACTGAGATACAGATATAGAAATATATTCAGTTACATCTTAAGACAGCCTTGATTCTTGCAGTTTCAAGACCCCATGTCTTTTCAGTTGTCCACTAAATTAACTGTGCACCTAATAAGGGGTCAGAATGAATTTATTGTCCTTGCTGTGTTCATTACGATAGTTCTCCCTGAATCTGAGCTATGTTTTTCATTTATGTATTAATTGTATAGACCAGTAATCAAAATGGTTCCTTAGAAGTAAAGCTGTTGTGAAGGGAAAGGAGCAGTGGAATTAGGAATTACAGCCAAGCAGCCATAGCAGTCCTAGTAATTACAACCTCATCAACACATACAGAAACGTGGACTATTTTGACACATCCATGTCTATCCTTGTATCCATAAATCTTCAAATTTGGAAGAGCTTTACTCCCACTGCCTTCAACCGGAAAAAACACAGAAGGAACTATACCAGGCTCTGTGTGAGAGATGCTGAAAACGCCAAACTCCATGGGAATACAAGAGAAGCTGAAGGACTCACCAGCTACATGTGTCCCTTGGATGTCCACAACTGCATGGCCAAAACTGAGGAACTGAGATTTGAGTAGCAGCTCAATCCTGGGGATGTTTTGGAAAGGGGAGATTCAAACAGAGAGAAAATTACATATGCACATATGTACAGGAAACAACATTTTAATGTCAGTGGTTCAACTTAGAAATGTAGGAATCTAAACTCACATCTGAGCGCATTCTGGAATTACATGTAAAATGCATATTCATCAGGATTACAGCAAATTTGGGCCTAAAGAAAGAGTGGGATTTTCCTTGTGTTTTGTACACTGCAAGAGAGGTGGGCCAGAAACACATGCATGCCTGCTAGCAAGTGAAAGCCTGCTGATACCTAAATCATTGGGTTTTTTTCCAAAAATGATTTATCCTTAAATTATTTGAAGATTACTCATGTAATCCTGTTTGTACAGCTGAAAGAAACTGTAACATGCTTCCTACAAATATTCATCTGAATCCTAAATGAATTTATTTTTTTTACTATGTTCACATGTCTTTGGTGTTCACTTTTCCAAGGAATTCCTGCAAATGCATTGACTGGCTCAGAAAGAACACTGGAATACTATTCTTTGTCTGAATTTTTATAATTATTATTCATATTACAGAAGTCTTCAGAGATGCCAATCAGGCTACGAGCCCTATCATGGCAGATCAAATTATAATGACGAGAACTGTACCAGAAACCTGACCCCGTGTATAACACTCTCAATTACATGGCTCTTCCCCACGGAGGCAGAAATCAGCTGCTTCTGTAATACTCCCAGTTCTGGGTGGAAAGAGACATAAGACAACAAAGATTGTAAGTGCAAGAACAATATGGACATTAATATTCCTTTAGCTTTTAAAATTTAAATTATGAATTTAACTACGAAGTAGTGTCAGCCAAAATGGTCTCAATAAGTTTTCTGTGAGTATCCCCGTGATCTGAAATATGCAGGTTTTCATGGTGACAATGAGCATGAGAAACTCTGTTGCTGGTGTATTCTGCCACCGTGCAGAAAAAAAAAAAAACACCCACAGGGAGTGGAGAGCTGAGGAATTTAATAAAACCTGTACAGTTCAAGGCATGCAATAGGTGGACAAGACCTGGCATCGTTTTGTTAACATCAGGCTCTACTCAGTTAATAAATTGGGGGAAACTCTAAGACAGCACCCCACAAAGGCACTCCTCGCTGTACCTCCTGTCCTGGAAAGAGGGCTGCCTGGCAAAGCAAATAAAATTGTGTCACATGACATGTATTTTCCTCATAAAAAAATTTCAAATAAAGATAAAATTTCAAACGGCAAAGTTGAAGTCCTCAGCAGAATAAATTTGGAAGCCATATCCATTTCAAAAAATCCACCTCAAAATTCAATATAGTAGGCAGCTAGGAACAATAAAATGAGACCATATGGGCTTGGATCAACCTATTAAAAGTGTGCTGTGCTGAAGGGCTGAGGCCAGTTATTCAGCTATTATCTGCCTTTAGTGACCCTGAGATATGATCATTTGATTGCATCAAAGTCAAAATTTCCAGCCTCACTTCTACACGTCTGTGAAATTGTAGTCTTCAAGTATCCCAACATTTACTAATTTCCTCCAGGATATCAACTCACAAACAGTGTTGGTGCCCTGTCCCACAATGGCAGAGGCTGTGGCAAATAAATTCTGACCCGGGATGTCCAGCAGACGAGAGGCAGGGGGTATGTCGAGGAAGGATGAAGCTTTACTGCTTCGTATTGCAGGTCTGCTTTAAGCTGCTCATTTTTATCAGCGTAGCTGAACTTTTTATTGACTTCTGACAGCATTTTAGAAGTGATTTCACTTCTCGGGGGATTACTGGAAACATGTTCTTTGTCTGAAGCCCTCTTAGAAAGCCACCCTCCTTTCCAAGAAATTACTGCACTTGGAGTCATGTCTTCTTTAGGTCACAACTAAAAACATCAACAGCCCAGCCTGCTTCCCTACGGAGTGTGCATCAGGATTACCAGCAACATGGAAAACAACTCTCGTTTGAAAAAAAAAATTAGCTTAAAGACCACATTCAACTTAGGTAGAGCAACTTTCCCACCTGGCAGGGGCAGATCTGCAGCAGGGTGACAGCAGGGACAACTGCCCCTGCCCTACTCTTGGTGCACCTTTCCTCACCCTGTCCCCAGGGGTGTGCCAGAGGATGGGGACAAGGTCTGCCCTCCCTGAGGGCAGCAGTCCTGGGCTGTGATGCTGTGGACAGCTCTGAGGGCCAATGGAAAGGAGTGAAGAAGGCTCCACTGCATCCCCCTGACCCATTTCTGTGTTGGCTCAGCGCTGTGGTGGATGGGCAGAGAGGTTGTCCTGCCCCATGGCTCTCCCTGGAGGCCCCACACCTCCACCCGTGGGCCACAGTGGACCTTCATGTTCAGAACACATCCCCTTTGGTCTGAAACAGCCCTATTTTGTCAACCCTCAGGACATGCTGCAATGCACATTTGTTTTCCCAAACTGAGAAAAACTGGGAGAACTCTGGCAGGAGATCACAAAGACTGGAAATTTCTTTTCATCTGCTAGGTTATGATTTATGTTAATGATTGGGCAAAGGAAGGAGGGGGACTCAAGAGCAGGCTGTCTGTATGGCAAGGAAATCTCTTCAGACAGTGGGAAGGAGCACTCAGCACAAGGCGCAGGCACCGCTGCTTGCCTTGAAAATAAATAAGCGGCAAGAAAAGGCAGGTGGGTGCATGGCAGATCCATTGGACAAAATCCTCTCCCTGCGGAGAGCGCAGGAGAAGCAATCCTTGTTACTCACTGGAGGTTGGAGCTGGAGCCGTGCTGGAGGCTGCAGAGGGAAATCCAGTCCCTGCAGAGATCCCCTGCGCAAAATATGTTTCTTTGAGTTTTTCTCAGGAGACCGGGATTTGGCTGCAAGACACAGGCAAAAGTAAAAGTTCAAATGCAGTAACAATTACGTATGATAGGAAAGCTCTTCTTTTCCTCTGCCTCAGAGTGAATTTCTTTCTGAAAATGCTACTTATTTCATTGCACACTGAGCTCAAATGCTTTAGCACTGTAAATTTCAATACTGAGACACAAATAAGAATCTCTCAGACTTGCACACACACAGCTTTCCGTGCCCACAGAGCTTATTCATGCAATTTCAGCTGCAGCTTCTTTTCTAATTCATTGACATCTGGGAGATATTGGAGGAAGAGGGGAGGTGAGGGAGAAGAAAGGCAGGAGAAAGACCCAAACATTGAAAGTCTTGAAAAGCACATAGAAGCTCTGTAGTGACTGAATGATTGCTCAAAATGGACCTATTCACGGCCAATGCCACCCATCCCAACCCCACGTCAGCAAAGGATATTATAGCCAGGGATCAACAACATCATTCCCAGTTTAGCAGCCGATGATTAGCATTTCAGCTATGTGTGCTAGCGTGGATTCAGCAGTGAGGTGAAGGGGATATTTACCCTCTCTATATCAGTGGGTATCCCTCAGGACTCACCCTGCTTGGGGCAAGCCCAAGTCTTTGCTCAAGCCCCTACTTAATGGCTCTGTGCTGCACAGAGATGTGAAGACACACCTGGGCTGAGCTTCGGCTGACCTCTGCTTCCACGGGAAAGACCGGGCTGTGGGGGGAAACCCAGACTTTGCTGGTGTGACTGGATGGGGTACAGGAGGAGAAGAGCCAAGACAAGAACCAGTATCCAAAGTTGGGGTCTTTCTAACCACTCTGTAGAAACTTGTGGTGAGATTCCAGGGACAATCACATCACACAAATCCCCGTGACAAGAGTCTCTCATTGAGGAACTGCCTTTAAACACCTCGAGCCAACCAAAGGAAAATGCTGCTTACCAAGCACTTTAGTGAACTGCATGCAAGGAAGATCAGGGCCACTCCAACTTCAGTTGGTCTGCTCACAAAGCTCTTCAGTTTGGTTCTTTGCCACACAAATCAAGCCTCTACATCATCTGTGCAGATGATTTGTCTCTACTTGGGCTAACAGTGTCTATCAGTCCAGGTTCCCTGTTCATAACCCTCAAACGTTGCATGAAGACCTGCTTCACTGGGGTCTATCGAGCACGGGCAGAAGATTAAGGACATTATCAGCACTCCTACCCCTCCATTTCCCCATCAGATGCCTGAAAGGCATCTCAGTTTCTACATGGCCATACACATTGTGTGTCTGCCAACCCTTTTCACCAGCTCCAGCTCTGTATCAGGGCGGGACTGAGGAGCACCTGGATGACAACTAAAGGAAAGTGTGAAGAAGCTCTGTAAAGACTGAATTGACCCGTTAATGTCCAACACTACCCGACTCAGCCCCATGTCAGCAAAAGATATTATAGCAGAGGTGACCTTCCACTTAGTAAACCCTAAGGCTTTACTTTAGTAGTAAGGTTCCTTTCTAAAGCCACTGTGAAAACACTGAAAACAAAACTTACATCCAAGCATCTTAAGGACTTTCTGCACATTAATTAACCCCGCAGCACTCAGAGTGAGACAGGGAAGTGTAGCTAAACCAATTAAGTCACACATGAAGGGGAGGAACAGGGGGTTAAGTGCCTTGCAGACGGAGGGACTGGAACCCAGGCTTTCTGGCTCGCAGTCTCAGTTCGACTTCCCAGGAGTACTGGAAGTGAAACTTTCCCTGTAGAGCTCTCTCTCTATGAAATCAGCTTGGCAGTGTGTGACAGACATAATCCTTTTCCCATATGTTTTATTTTCTATAAATAGAAAGACATCTCATTAGCATTCTGTAACTTCATGAGATAAGGAGAATGAACAAACAGACAAACAAATATCTGAACTATTTCCAGAGAATTGCCTGAAATTCCCAGCAGCCCAGGAGGACAGCACTGGATTCAGCTGCCTTCTTTCCAATTTGACATCACCTGAAGTGCCAGTGACTGGGAAAACATTCCTCCAAATGGCAAGGGGTGGTTGAGCCCCTTACAACACACGGGCCACCTACCACAAAGCAGTATTTTGGTTGGGTCATGTCATGGAAACTGTGAAACCCAAGTTCTAATCTTTGGCAAAGCACAGCCACAAGACAGACAGGTGAAATATTTTTCATGTTTGGGATGTTCACACTCCACATCATAAAAGCTTTAACCCAAGCTGTAACCCTCCCAGTTTTGCAGTGAAACCGTGATGGCTTTTCTACCATTGTGATGGCAGCACTAAAGGAGATTTTTAGGACTGATGTTTCTGCAGATTCAATGCTGTTGGGACTGTTCTAAACAGTTTATCATGTTATAGCCTTCCTAAATAGAAAATCTGTATTTGCTATTATTCGTGCAATATGCACACTCTTAATTGTTTTAGTCCTAATTAAAAATAATTTTTCATATGACTAGACTAGGAAATAAAAAGGGAAACTGTTTTTTATTCAGTAATTGGCTGAAGTTTTCTTAAAAAGAATAAAACATGCAAGAACTGCCATGTGGACATGCCAAATTGGACCTGGAATCATGTTCTCCATCACTTTGCTCAACAATAGCTCTAAAAAACACCGTAAAGGAACATGAGCAGAAATCTGCATAATAAATAGGAAGGAGTAGAAAGCAGCATTTTAATTTCATCCAGAAATTTGAATTTTCAGAAATAGAAACTTATAAAAGAAGTCAAGAATAAAAAAAGGAGAAAAAATTTCCTCATGAAACAGGCACCTTAAGTGGGAGACACTACCTGAGGTGAATGAATTAGACACTTCAACAGTGTGGATGGAGATCAGACAGTATCTTGCCTTCTTCAGCTCAAAAATCTTCCCTAAAATGTTTGCAAAAATTCTTCAGATATGATAAAATTACATCCTTCCCACCCCTCTTTTTTTAACAACTTTTGAATGATTATGGGACGCTTTAGATCTGGTTTCTTCCTTATCAGATTAACATCTCGATTTGTTACCTTTCAGTGTCATTGAATGCCTCTTTTTTGACATTACACGTGTTGGTAAGAGGATTACTGAATTTGCCTTCCCCACAGAAAATACTGATTTTAGATCACTTGCTTTTTGCATCTTCTCTTTCTAAAAGAAACCACCTCATTCTGCATCACACAGAAAGCTCACCAGGGCTCCAGCTACTGCAGTTTCCAGTCCTAACCCACTCCCACACCTGCGTTCCCGTCTACCCCGGGGATGGGTTTGCCCCTCAACCAGCAAGGACCATGTATTTGAAAGACACTTCAGGGCACACACAGGCAGTGACATGGTTCCTTCCCATAGGAATTTCCAGGCATTTAAAGGATTCTCAAGAGTACAAGGTCCCACAAAAAAACCCCCAACTTATTTCCATTCTAGTGCATCAATGACTCATTTCATCAGCGATTAAAAATAACAGGCTGGGGACAGGGGATAAATACACCCCAGCTCTTTTTTAAATAAGAACACTACCGAAATCACAGGGAAAGACAAAATTTCTAGCATGCTGTCATACCAAAATTATATGAATGCCTAACTCCAGGAGGATAATTACAGTATAACACAACTTGAAATGTTTTTCATGTGTCTGTCAGGATCTTTTTCCCATAGAGATTTTTTTTTTTGCCACAGGCCAACAAACGGCTTTAAAAAACAAGCACTTTTTCTTCAAAGAGGATATCCGCGATTACTGTATGATCTCAGGAACAACTGTAGAATCTCTGGGTAAGATTTATCTTTGTCACTTGCCAAGAGCGTACAATGCTGGGTTCTGAAGCCACCCCAGTTCTTGCCTGGACCCCCATCACTCGCCACCCATGCCAAACCCAGCTCCAGGTGCAGCTTTTTAGGTAAGTGCTGATGCCAGGGTGGGCTTTTGGGCTGAAGCATCCCCAGCCTGGTCCCACAGGTCCCCGGGAGCTCAGGCCCTGCTGGGACATCAGGTCCCAGCTGCTCAGTCCTTAGGAGTCTATTTTATACCGCAGAATGTGGTACCTTTGTCTTTATAAGTTTTACTTTCCTCTCTCTAAAGCTATGGTTAATTTGAACAGTGAATCAATCACAGCACCTTAGAAGATAGAAAAAGGTAGAAAAGTACATAGGAGGGTAGGAAGGTATGAACCAAAGCGCACAAAACATCTTAAATTATCAAAATATTCTCCACAGGAGCAAACACAGAAACTGTGCTTAGAGCACCAACAAAGTATTTTCCAAAAATGGTAACATAATTAAGTATAAAAAGCATCTCTTGGAAACAGCTAAATCTTGAAATTAAGCCATTTAATATCTCTACAGAGATACACAATTATAATTTTTTATTAATTATTTCCACAATGGAAAATTCCTCAATCAACAAAGCTCTCAAAAATCTAGCTCTTGCACAGAAACCCTTCATACTTGAAATGAGTTTTCTGAGACACCATCTTTACTTTGGCTAGCAAATAAATCAGAATTAATAAATTAAAAAAAAAAATTAAAAATTAGATAAACCATGAAACTTTCACAGCTCATTCTTATCCAACTGTACAGCTGGTAGAACACATTCCATCAGATTTCTTTTTTTTTTTGTTTTTTACTACATTTTTGGAGAAAATCAGTTTTTCCCCTTCATTTAATGTTGTCCTTCCCCCTGTCTTTTGTTTTATTGAGCTCAATCCATCAGCAGCCTTTGAGAGTAGATCATAACCGAGAGGATGTTGTTTGTACGAAATTATGAACTCCAGTTCATATTATACATTTGACTCATGTCTCGGCTTGCCCAAGATAAGCCTATTAAACAGCATTCCAGACAGCAGCTCTGCCCAAGGGAGACACTTGTCTCTCCCTTGGAGGGCTACCACTGGGAGACCATCAAGTCTGTAACCCTGTGCCACCTTGAACTGCTGAGCTGCCTCTGAAGGAGTAGGAGGTACCCAAAATACTGAGCAGATGAACCAGATCAGAGTTTGGCACTGCAGCATAGGACAAGGAGATAGGATGAGTTATGATCAAGGGACTTTACTCCATATGCCCTTTCCAGAGTTTGGGTGGAGTATACTCAAACTGATTTTGGATACTTAGGTTAGGGTAAGGCCTGCTCAGATCAGAAGACAGTGTCTGTCAGGACATTTCTATGATCAATACTACGTCTAATACTTGAACAACTTCAAGGAATCTCATAGTTAAGTCATGTGCTAAGCTCATTGTTTAAAAAAAAAGAATAAATCACATGCTAAAGTCATTGTTTTCCTGTAACATCATCCCCGAATAAAGCAGAAGACCAGATCACACACAGCCCCTGCAGAGCCTTGGGAAAGCACATGTAAATGACTGGTGGGAGTTCGGGTGATCTTAGAGGTCACATCTTGGGAGGACCCAAGTGTGCCTCACAGACCGGGACCCAGAAATGGCAACTAAATTGTAGCCAGACACGGAGGAGTCAGTGGGACCTCCTGTTGGATCAAATTGTGTATTTAAACGGTGATTAAACACTCTGAGAACACGAGCAACCCAGGGGTGAATGCCCAGCGTGGCTGGGCCCCACGCAAACACGTGCCACAGCAGTGCCTGCCCTGAAGAACACGCAGTGGAGGAGGCATCGTCTCTGCGGCACGCAGGGCTGGGGCAAAACGCAGGACTTCAAAGGGAGTTTTGACTTTGATAGAGAGTGAGTAGGGGCTGATGAAGAGGGACCTGTGCTACAGAACAACCAAGCATGTGCTTCACATTTCAGAAATTATATGCAGAAAAAGACTTCACAGATGAAAAAAGGAGAAAAAAAAAAAAAAAAGCGCAGCATACAAAAGTCTTGGGCATCAAGACTCTTCTTAAGGTGGTGTTTCTGAGCCCCATACACGCTATGACATTGTAGCCTGAAAACTGCAGTGTTTGCATTTAAATAACAAAAAAATATTCTTTTTATCCCATTTGGAATTATTTAACAACACCTCTCCTGAGATGTGAAAGAATGCAAATAAAACATCCAATATGATCCTTACCAAATACAAATTACATTAATTTGTCCTTTGGAGAATAACCTTTAACCATTACAAAATACAGTTTACTGGCTTTCTTGCTTTCCCCCCTCCCTCTCTTTCACTCTTTCCTTGGACTTTTGAAGAAGATTTTTGCTGAATAGAACATACAGGATTATACAGTTATAGCTTGCTTTCATATATTTCAAAAAGAAAATCATAAATATGAACTCATATGTTAATAAATCAATTATGGAATGCTGTTTTACACATATGCTCAAAACATGACCTCTTCCAAGTTCTCTTAGAGCAGAAAGTTGGAGTTTAGATTGAAGGCACTTTTGCTTTAAAGATATTGGGAATAACATTATCTGGTAAATATTAAGTAAAGCAGTTTTTTCTGTTAAGTTTTATCTTGCCTTCAGTAGTTTATTAAAGCTTGCTCAGCAACACCACTTTAGTTACACTTGAATAAACCTTAACCTTACTTTTCTTCAATAACAAAAAATGGTCTTTAGCAGCTATAATTTACTTAAACACTTTTGAGTTGTGAAGGGGTAAAGCAGAAGCAGCCGCAGTTTTATATATGCTCTTTTGCACTCTCAGAGGCAATTCTGTGCTAAAGCATTTTCATTTTGTAAAACAAAACAATGCTGATGACTCATTTGTAATGAGGACTTACATAATTGCTTTTTTGGGAGTTTGACAAGAAAAAATGTGCAGCAGCCAATCCACACAACTTTTAAAACTGTGAAACAAAAGATGCACAGAACACTTTTCATCCTATTTTAGGTTTGATTCTCTACTGAATTTCATCCTGGGCTTAATGAAAAAATGCTATTTTTATTGTTACATGCCTGAAGAAGATGAGATAATGTTAAAAAACTTTTGATATAAAATAAAATGACCAATAAAATATCCTTAATTGTTTTTTGTAGTCCCTTTATGGCTTCTATTACTGTGATATCTGAGTAAAGCAGCATTTTTCCATAGTGACTCCCCCTCTGAGGTTGTGCTCGTCTCCCGTTTTGGGGAAATGGTGCACAGAGACTGAAAACCAGACACAGGGAAGGGGCACAGACCTCTGCTGGCAGAGCGGAGGCTCTGAAGTCCAGTTTGTTAAAATCGAACTCAGTTGAGATCAAAAGGAGTTCAGAAAGCGCGTTGTTCTTCCTAACATCTATAGGTATTTTCCTTTTCAGCCTCAAAATTCCCACGTGCCTACAGCTGGGTACACACTCATGCTGGGACCTGCATCAGTTATACAACCTATAGGTTGTAAGATTGTGCCTTTTCCACCCAGCACTTGCGCTCACCAAGCTGAAGGCTGCTTCTGCTGGGGAGAAACATGACGGAAGTATTTCACCATCCCTTCTACCACATATAATAATGTGGAAAATAGGTACCCGAAACTGCAGAGAAGTGTGTAGCTAAGCCATGCCTGTGCTGAGCAGAGGGCAGGATGTCCCCCTTCTCCTCACCTGTGTGATGGACAGGGAAGAAGTTGAACAAAACAACTGATTAAACTTAAGCCCCAGGTTTTCTCTACCTTTCCTGCTTTAAAAGCTACCCCTGAGCAATCAACACAACTGTATTACAGTGCTTATATTCAGCAGACTAGAATTATTCCTTTTGATGAGGGCTATGCTAGTTTACATCAGCCAAGAGTCCTGCTTCTGTATCTCATCACACCTAATATCGACACACCGTCCAACCACATATAGCGACAAAACACCTTCTTTGAGTTGAATTGCTCAGTACCTGGCAGGATATATGTCCAGACACTTAAAACCCCTTCTGCCTTCAGAGCTGGATGCTGAGGAAATTAAAATGATCGTGAGCATATTGCTATCAGGACACTTGTGAGAAGGAGAGAGCCTGTTACTGTATATTTCAGAGAAAACAGCGCTATTAAAGGACACAAATGTGATATTCCATTTGGATGTTTTCCCATGCGGATGAAAGGACTCACTCCTCATGCAATTCTGAAAGGAACTGATTAGATTTATGCAGGCAAGTATCAGCTTGTGATTAGCATTTAGGTGAGGATGCAGTTATGTGCTACAGGAAATATTGGTGTGTGCGCTTTCTGTTTACTTTCATTATCTAATGTGCTCTGCATTAGGCTGGGAAAGACAGAAGTGGTTATTTGGGAGATTTTCGAGCACTTGTAAATTTATTAGTCTTTCCTGACAGAGGAACCGGACATACTGCTTCTTCATAACACAGTCTTTTGGTACGGACTGCTATGAAATGCCTTCCAAGCAGTTTCAAGCAGACGATCGGTCTGGTGTTGTTCTGCTTGGAACAGGTAGGAAAAGGTTTGAAGAACCAGTTTTCCAAAAGAAAATTCCATCTCACAAAAAATACTTATTTTAAGAAGTAACGTTAGCTTTGATGAAAAGTTTGATCACAGAATTGTATGGAGGGATTGTATGTATACACATATATACATATGCATACGCACACACACGTATGTAATTTTTCAGTTGAACTGGGATAAAACAAATCTGAGGTTTTACATTTTTCATTTATCAAAAAAATCTGTTACCAAAAAACTTCATTTTTGGCAACATTTGTGTTGAGTCCTACAGGGACATTTACCTTCAGGTAACCTCTCTGTGTAATTCATGTCTTCATTACAGCTAATGGGAAGATAGACTAGTTAGTCACTACCTAGAAAAAAAAAATAAAAAGGAAAAAAAAAGCAGCCAAGATTGTTGTATAAAAGCTCAGAAATCCTTTCATGCACTGTCTAGGCTTGGAATATAGAAGGGGATGTCTGCCAAGAAGCAAAGGATGTTGAAACAGAATCATGCAATGTGTTAATGCCGCAGGGCATTGGAAGTAAGATGCCAGGGACTTCAATCAGAAACTGAATGATCTTTGTGATATAGCAGAGAGGATGGAATAACATCAGAGAACTGCACACACAATGGAAAGAAACAGCATAATCATTTGTCATCACTCCAAGCAAACGAGTGCTGGCAATGACGTTTTCTGCACCAACCTATTCATGTCATAGTTTGAGGTTCAAATACCTTTCAGTAGCAGCTCCCACCAGCAACATCCTCCCATGGCATGGAAATTTGCAGCAATATCCACCTCATCTGACACTTCAAAGGGCTTGTGCTCTGGTCCTCAGACAGTTAAGTGTGGATATGCTAAGGTGGCTATGAAATCAGATTAACTTAAAGAGCTTGTATAATTCACAGCCTATTAAGTTAACCCAATTTCAAAACTGGTTCCACTTTGCATGAGAATGGACATCTGTGGCCTTCAAAATCCTCTACTATTTTTCATTCTTTATGAAGGAGTCTTCCTTCATACTGCTGCTGATCTCTAGCTGTGTCTTATAAAGACTCAACTGAGACAGGTCAGATACTAAAACTGGTCATGGCCCATTATACATGAAATATATAATTACACTGAAATCTCATAGAAAGAAAGGTATCAAAATTTCCTGCACATGGACAGAACTTGAACCAGAAACACTCACTTTGATGCAGATAAACCATTCCGTTGCCTGTGTTGGTCATCTTTCTGCATATTTTGGCAACAAAGTTGACTGGTTCCCAGTGATGAGCAGTCAGTAGCTCTTGACAGTATCTAAATCCATCATCATACAGTGTCCAGCTCTTCTGCAGAGGGTCCTACACAAATATTTGAAAAAACATTACTTTAGGCTCCTGTTTCTGAAAATCTTGTGTTTAATTTAACATCAAGACTTCATTTGCCTAAAAATACAGAGAGTGAAAAAAAAAATATCAAATACTACATACTGGAAAACTTACCTATAAATATGTGGAGTTTTAAGATACAGGGATTTACTTACTCAGGAATGTAAGTTAAGCAGAAAGCAGTACTTTCAGGCTGAGGAGCAGTCAACACTTCCACTTAGATGGTGAAACCAAACTCTAATTATAAGATATCGTCTAGCCAATATAGCTTCATATTTCGACTTTCAATACAATATAATAGTCTAATTTATAAGGTGCCTTATCATGCAAACTTCCATAGGCACAGTAATTTAAAAGGGATTATATAAAAGCCCCTCTAAAAGCAAATATCAAAAAGAAAAGATTCTTAGTCTTGTAATATTTCAAAAACATTTATTGAAGGAGCTTCTCTGCTTTTGGGCTGGTATGGAAGTCCAGAGAGAAGGTGGCACATGGCAAAATTGTTAAAATTGGATGCCTTCACTCTGGTACTTAAATCTGTATTTAGCATTCAAGGGAAGGGCATGAATTCTCAGTTTCAAAGGGCTGTATCTTAGATCTACGTAAATCAATGTCATTCCACCAAATTACAGCAGCTGAAGACATAACCACTGTGTTTAGGAATGTTGCGGGAACACTCGGTTTGATTCTTCACATTCACACGTATTCCTGAAATAGAGGGGATTCTTCTCCCCCTACATTTTTTTCATCTCAGTTTCCAGATGTCATGATCTTGTCATTTCTTTCTCATGGATTTTCTGAATACAAAGCATCCCTGATTTCCATCCCTACATGGCATATGTTGCAGGATGTGAAAGGAAGCAGAAGTTAGCTATCTGTGATCAGGGCAGCAGAAGGTCTACAAGCAGTCTTGGTAAGAATGAAGGTCATGAAGATTTTTCATGTAATATGCATGTAAGAATACACTACTTCAGTGCCCTACTATCAAACTATGCCACATAGACATCTTTTTCCCATTCTTTTAAAAACTGGGGTTCGTGGATAAATTCCAGCTGATTGTTATGCTCTGAACAAAGCAGGTGCAATGGAAACGCCAGCAAGAACATTCTCACCAAGATTTGCATAAATTTTCATTCAGGATGACAGGCTTCGTCCTACACAGACAAAGACATTTAACATGTTCATTGACTTTATCAGCAACTGGAGCATCAGTAAATTGGTTAAGAGACTATTTTAGGAAGATAAAGTTCCTTTTTTTTTTCAGGGAAGTTCGCCATTTGCAAAAATGTTATGTATGAACATTGCCTGCTGCTCATACAAGTGGAGACATCTTTGGTCAAACTGAGATTCCAGGATAATTTAATTATTTTTTTCTCAGGCACCGATGAGATGCTTCTACCAAAGACTCATTATTTCAAGTGCTGCATGTACAGATAGCCTACAGACAACCCTGGCTTCCAAACAAGGGTGGAAAGATAGTTTTCTTAGAGTTGTGCATACATAATACAATTAGATTGAACACTCAGGCACTAATAGAAAGTGGGACAAATAAAGATCATTTTGTTACCATGTGGATGTCTGCCCATCAGAGAAGGGAGGTGAACAGCTAATGTGAGGCTGCAAAAGCACACCCAGTGTTTTCTTCAGTGCATTCATCACTGAAAATTCATCTTGGGATCAGTTTCTCCACAACAAACTTCAGTTCTTGGAAGGGCATAAAACAAAATCGTCATGTAATATCACAAGTTAAAAAGGTAGACACATCCGAAAAAGCTCAACTACCAGATGTTACCTTTGGGTAGCATTCAATCTTTAACTACAGTTTTTAGGTAGTATTAATTGCCTGGAGAAAGACTTATCTCAAGCCTACTTGATGCTCTTTACCTAGGAACAATCAAGCAATTTATATTAAGTAATTTAAATGCCGTTTTCTGTGCACTGAGCCATTGTAACTGATAGTATAGAAATGTACCAACACGTCATGACATCAACTTCATTGTGCTCATGGCATCCATCAATTATTTTAAATTGATTCCTTGTAAAATGAATGGAATGTGTGTTATTACGAGAAAATAAGTAAAAAGCACTCAATAGCATTAATCAAATAAAAATAATGTGGAAATTCAGACTTTCAAAAAACAAAACAGTGAATCATCTGTGAACTTGGCACTGCATCAAGCATGAGCTATTCGTCTTCGTTCTAAAGGCCTTTCATGACCTATCCACAATCCACCTATCACTTTTTCTCTGCTATCAACATGCCGGAGCTCTCCACTGATCAGCCAGCAATGCCTACCATCATCACCCATTTGTTATGGTCACCAAGGAGCACTTTTGCCCTTTCTCCCATGCCAGCCTTCATGCATGGAAGAAGCTCCCATAAATATCAGCAAACCCACTCCACTGGTCTCTTCCAAATGCCTCAAGAAGAGTATCCTTTCCTGAAATAGCCACAGGAATACACTTGACAACAAATACAATGATTTTTTTTTTTTACTCTGGCTACTCTTAGCTAATTATTTCCTTGTGCTTCCCTGTCCGTCTGGTACAACTACCACTAATGGGGTACTATATCTGCTACTACTATTTCTTGCTTAGACTAGAAGTGACTAAGGGCAGGATTTGAGTCTTTGGTCTATATTTACACAGTGCTGAATATAAAGGGTTTCTGTCTGTAACTGGGGCTTCTTAACCATTACTGTGATATTAATGATAACTTTTCACCACAGCTGTACATTTTTATCTGGTTTGTATGAAACCTAGTGGCAACATCTAACCACATGCACACAGTTCTCTTGCTATTTAAAAATGAACCACCCTAAAACATTTGACATTTTTTCCTATAAATAGTGTATTTACTAGGGAATACTCCACCAATCAGTCTAAAATTAGTCACAATCATTTCAAATAGTTTGAGGGGAAAAAAATAACATGAAAAGAAGATCAGAAAGACTTCCAGCCACCCCACCATCCATATAAGTTAATTTTCTGTGTGACCTAAGGCTGGAGGTTGAAGCCACCTATGTCTGGGTGTGTGCTTGGTGAGCTGGACTGTTTCAATGGAAGAGATTATTGCTACATCATTCTGGGAAAGGCACTTAAGTATAGCCCTTTTGTTTGCATTGCTTTACTTCCATTGCATATGCCCATCAAGGAAGGAAACTGATTTGTTACTAGCTCAGGAAAAAGTTTTCTTTGACCAGCATTGGTAATACTTGGTTTTCATTTAAATCCTTTTGGTTCTATCTAAACCATATTTTCAGACATTTTTTTCCTCTCACAGCCCTAATGTCAAGTAATAACTTAAGAAAAGCAGCAGAATTTAATATAAACCATTACTGGTAAGACAGGTAATAATAATAACAGTAAAAAGTGATTTCCCCACCACCACCACAGTTATTCGTCATTTTCAAATGCCTGGGGGAGAAAAGGTGAACTTTCTACATGTCTGAATGTCATGAAATTCAGGCAGTTTCAGACCAAGGAAGAATGAATTCCAAAGCTGTGAATCTGTTCTTTCCATTATGGTTCTAAAAGAAATACAAGACCTTCCACAACATATAGGGAAATAAAAATGTCTCATGGCTATAGAGTTTACTGTGGTTAAATCCCAGACACTTGATATTTGTATTGCACAGGTTATGGTATAGTGTGTGGCACAGTGGTGTCAGCTAAATATTTATTATTGTGCAGAATAAGAAAGACTATAGAAGTAATCAGTAGCAACCTGTAGAAAATAAAACCAAAATCAAATAGAATATCTATTGTTGTTTGGGTTTTGGTGGGTTTTTTTAAAATCATCCTTCATTTTGATGTTACTTTTCATCACTTCTCTTATGAGCTTGTAGCTGAGACAGTTGTATAATACATAGCTACACATGTATGTACGTGATGGAAAGGAATGAATAGCGGTGCCTCTCTTATCAAAATCAACAGCAAACACCCCATCAATTAAACAAGCACGTAAGGGGAGCTCCAGAATAAATGAAACAGCACCCGTGTTGTGTCAAAGGAAGGACATCAGCAGGTTGACTGTGAGCTGATGTTTCCAAAAAGACCTTGAAGTGACACAGCACTCAGCTACCCCACAAAATCAGTTTTTGTAAAAAAAAAAAAAAAAAAAAAAAAAAAACAGATACGAACCTCTTAAACACAGAGGAATGAGTCTCTTGGTGTTCCTTTCTGTGTTTCTCATCACTGAAGAGAAGAAGCACATTTTTGCTTTGCGTGGTGCACAGGCTTGGCTTCCCAGATAGAAATACAAGTGGGGATGAACAGTCCACCAGTCCAAGCTCACAGCTCTTCCTGCTACATCAGCAGCCAAATCCAGATGTGCCACAGACAAAGTGATTTGTCTTCACTGCCTAGAGATAAGAGATGTTCGTAGAGGAACCACACAGTCTAAGAAATGAAACAACAAATTTTCAAGACTTTGAGCAATTTTAACATGCTGCATGGTGGTTATGAGAGAGTCCTCAGATGGGAATTAGTTTTCATCCTCCCATTGCACAGACTGGTATATTTAAGGTATGGATGAACAGTTCTATCTTTGCCAAGGCCCAGGCTTTCACAGCAAATCCCACAGTTTTAAACAGCACTTGTTCTTTACACCACCTAAAAGCCTTCTGTACATGGTGTGCCAGGGACCAGATGAAAATAGAGCTTGAGATACTGCACTAGATGACCTTTTGGCTTCCTAATGAGTGATTTTTTAATTAAAAGCAAGGCAGTGCATGCAGACTGTCATCTCATCAGTTGAAGTTAGAGACACTGAGCTTGGAGCAACGTTTCACTGTGTAAAATTTAACAAAGACTTTTTCTTTCTTCTAAAAGCCCAAGCAAACACGAACATTTTATCAGCATCACGTCCTAATGTATAACATGCTAAATAGCTCATATATCACAGTAAGATGTAACAGCCTCATGTTAAATGTCCCACTGCAACCCCAGTCAACCCTTCCCACAGCCACAGCCTGCTTTTCCCCTCACCTACGGATGGCTGGGAGCTCCCTCCCGGCAGGTGCAGTCCCACAGACACACACTCAGCAACAGGCTCTAACTGCAGCGTTTCAGCCCCTTTCTCTTCAGGTTTCCAGCTTTATTTCTTCCTAGAACAAAATACATAAACCAAATTCACCTCATCAACCACATCCCCTTTCCTCTTTGCCAAGGACTTTGCAGACCCTCCAGTGTAACACCTGACAAACTGCATTCTCTCCTACTCAGGCTTTCAATATCACTCTCCCTAGAATTGCACCCAGCCACTAGTGTCCTATTTTTCAAAGGCCTGACAACCAGGTGAAGGGATTTAGAGACCAGATAACCCACCTAGCTTCAGCTAGGATGCCTCAACTACCTGCTTCTCAGAGCAGAGTCTCATGCCTTTCTAAACACCAGCCTTCATCTGACAAGATATCTGCAAAAATCCTCCCTTGGTGTGGCTGCCCTGTCACATTTTTGCAGAAGGTGGGTTTAATCTAGGGGAAGGAAGCAATGCCAGAGACATCAGACTCTGAATTCCCAAAGATCTCAAGGGTTGCAGGCCCTTGGTGCTGCCTCTGCAGTGGGATGGATTTCGCCTCCCAGCTGAATGGCAGTTGCAAGAGGAAGGACGGGTGAGAGAGCAGGAACACCTGGATTCACTTCTTCCCTCTGTCCCAGATTTCAGTATATTACTTAGTCTCCCTGTGCCTTTCCTCCCCATCTGTAAATTCACCATTTGAGAACCTTTTCCTCCGACCTCATCTGGAGATAACAGTGCTTTCCCACTTCATTGAAATCCTAAAAATATAGAAGATGATGAGGTTCTCAGATGATGCTTGAGCATGGGGATGTGGAAAACACCTAAGACAGGCTGGTTATGTCTCTATTACAAAATTTATTTTTCACA
The DNA here is from genome assembly GCA_033628505.1 of Tringa tobata. Taxonomy (NCBI): domain Eukaryota; kingdom Metazoa; phylum Chordata; class Aves; order Charadriiformes; family Scolopacidae; genus Tringa; species Tringa tobata. Next base: position 503,792 of record JAHREE010000099.1, read on the forward strand.
TAATCAGGCATGGAAGTTAGGAGTCCCTAATGAACCTCTCCTCTCGAGTACAGCCCGAAGTCATGGCACTGGCTGATGCTTCATTCCCTCTCCTGAGTAATCCCTGAACTTTTCAGCCACGTTCTAAATCCATTGTATCTGGTTTCAGTAAGATTAGATGCACTTTTAGATGGCATACCATGAGATTTTGGTAGGTTACATTATCAATCAAACTTTAGGGACATTGAATCAATGGCTCAACAGCATGTATTAAATCAGCTGGGGGATTATTTTTTTCTGCTTTTGCCAATTTTACAGGAAGTGCCACCTTTTTATTACTGTTGCTCTCACTGGACACAGAAATCAGTGAAAACCTTCTCTCTCTTTCAAGTTTTGCCAATAATTTATAAAGACTGTTTTTTAACAAGCTTTCATAAATTTCCATCTAAGAAATTAAGTAGAGATAAACAGACGACTGTGGTTTTGGGAGCAATATGACAGCCATGGGTATTTACTCACCTGCAAGAAATCCTACTGAAACATAGCGGACTGCTTTTATCCGTAAATACAAGCCACAGTTCTACAGTGTAGCTCACAGTCATTTCCAAAGACAAGCCACATCTTAGAAAGAAGGATCTCCTCTCCCAAAGAGATGGATGAAATAAACACCTGCAAGCAGGAGACTCACCAATCCCACACCGTGGTTTTGCTGAAGGTGTCCATTCCTTGCAACATTGGGCCTAATCCTGCTCCACTAAAATTAATGGAAGAAATTTCCTCTCACACACTTCCTAAGTGTAGTGTAGTTGTCATTACAGTGTTGAAACAATGTTGCAAAATACCTGCTGTGTTTGAAAAAGATTTTTTCTTTTTTTTTTTTTTTTTTGTAATTGCCAGCAATTAAACATGTTTATCAGATTTTAGCCTCTCTCCATCGTTCAGAGAGGTAATTAAAGGTTTAGTCATTGCATACTGGGGTGTTTTTCTGTTTCATTAACTGCATGAGCCTCTGAGAATCAGGCTGATGCTGCTCTTACGGTGTTGCAATGCCACGTAACTTCCCGTAAGCCGGCAGGGCACCGCTTAGCCTGCCTTCTCTTTTAAAAACCCACCTTCTTCAAAAGCCCATTTCTCCACACGCACAAAGCGCTGGCACTGCTGAATCACCGCCTGCCTACCACAGCGAGGGCTGGCATTGCACGAAGCAGGGCTTTGACATCCCTCTGCTGCCACTTGCCACCCGCTCCGTGTCCCTGTCCCCACGCAAAGGCAGAGGTCCCTCAGCTGAGGAGGCTCCGTCACGGCTTTTCCAAACCCTGCGAGGTCTTCAGCCAGCTCCTGGGCTTGAGCCACAAAGGAGAAACCTGCAAAAAAAAAAGGTAATCAAAATTAGGTGTTCCAACCTCTCTGAAAATTAGGTCATTTATCCAAGTGCCAAAAATGGATTTGTGACTAATACCACAGTACTCCGCATGAGAGTTACGCAGTTCAACACCCTATCTAAGATTTTATTCCTTTTCCAGGAAGTTTCTTCCAAAGGAAGAAACTGTCGTTCTTTTAAACTAAACACAAGACCACCTTTTGTTCTGGGTTTAATTTAATCTGAAAGTCTTTCAGGTCAGATGCCTACTGGGTGAATCTCTGTCCTCCTTCTCCAGACAAACATCTACTTCACAAAATCTAGCCATTGATAGCCAAATAAGTGACACTATTGCTTTCGAGGCTTGCGTCCCTCTTTAGGCTGTAATACATGAGCTCTGTGCCATGGGAAGGCAGACTCTTGTCATCTCTCGTTTCTGCTTACCCAGGGCTGTCAACCCAAAATTACAGTAACTAGAAAAACCAAAAGCACTTTAGGTTTCACTGTTTACTTTTGATTCCACACTGCAGAGTCTGACTTCAAAGGATAGGCATGCCATTCGGGTATCACAATTGCAATTTCTGAAGCTATTTACCTTGAAAAGTTTGTATTACAGTGCTAGTGGTGATATATGAAAATAAAATATTTACTCAGTTGTGGGATCCTCTCCTCAGCTTCGCGAAGAGGTTTGCCTAAAAAGAGACTGAGAGCTTTTTTCTGACCTAGAAGAGTGCCATTATCGCTAGGGGAAATAAATACAAGTCCATTGCCTATATGAAATTATTCTATGCTGCATAAAAGACTTCCTTCAACCCATTGGGTCTCCACAAAGGCAATATCATCATGATGTAAGTGAACAGAGAAATTGTAAAATAATTGTATGGGACTGTTGGGAGTCATTATAAATAATTTTATTTTGCCATTGTTTGGAATATCTGTATAAAATCGACAGCTGAGGAATCTGGGCCACGGGATAGAAATAAATGAATATGAATGTCAGTGATAAACATACTGCAAAGATTGGTGTCATAGAAAATAATAATGCATAACCTTAATGCATGGGTTTCGTGCAGTCACAGCCCCACATCTACTCTGTTGCTCTGTCCCGATTCTGCTTAAAGCATTCTTATCACACTATTATTAAGAGCCTGTTTCTCAGGATACACAAATGAAAATAATTTCTACCAAAAAGTTTGTGAGCATATTTAAAAAAGAAAAAGATAATTTTGTGCATGATATAATTTCAAACTCTTTCATAAAGAATATTTTAGAATCAGAAAGTTTTCAAACAATAAGTTAGGAATGCCTGTAACCCTTGCTTAGTGGAAAAAGGTAGATTTGGTTGATAATACATCTAAATATGAATTCCATGTGTAAGTACACTTATTCATATTATTTTCTTCATTGCTTAGCAGGTTTTACACTCATTCTCACATGAATTTGTCCAACATCATCTTCTAAACATTGGATTTCACTGTACCTTTTTCTGCTAAAACACTGGTTTTCAAGAGCAGGGTTTTCCCCCCATGCAAACATTTCACAGATTGCCTCTAATTCTCCTTTGGATAAATTAAGTAATATGATATTTTTAAATTAGTCGATATAAATCATATTTTCCAGACTATACATCATCCAACCAGGTAAATCCAGAGCACTTCCTTATAACGTTTTGCCCCTTGACTTAAAAACATACATTCCCTCCACTTTTAAACTTTTATTTAAATAAACTCAAGATTTCATTGGATTAAAGTCATCCCACCTCTACAGTCATGCTCTCTTTATTAAGCAGAAATGTTGAAGTTAGCATTTTTTAAATGAAAAAGCCTAGTTACTTAGTTTTACCTTACTATTGAATAGAAAATCCATAAACTCACAATGACTGAATTTGGATTTACTTCCTGAACATCTTACAAAGTCTATTCAAAGTCCTCTCCACCCCTCAGTGACCTTTTTCTTTTTTTCCTTTCTCTACCATGACTTTGAATACTCACTTGAACTCCAGCACTGATTCTTGCTGCTCTGGAGATCTCTGTAATGAGTCTCATCAAGTGACACTTCTGCAGAAACTGGTTTTCCCAACCTTACCCACCCTAAGGCAACATATCACCCAGCAGCTGTGTCTGGTCCTTTTGTGGTCTCTACTCTCGGGGCTCACCTTCACTGCTCTCTCAGTAACTGTTATCATCAGTTCTTCCTAGGACTGCTTTTAAGGAAAATAAGAGCATTTCCCTCTCTCCCTTATATAAATTTACCCAGGTTTTTCCTGTTTAATTATTCAGCTTTTGGGGATCCTTCAATTTCAAACTAATCAGCCTGCCCACTCACTTAACCTTGATGGATAACAGGTCAGAAGCTGTCAGTCCCAGGTAGGGATCCTCACTCTTTCTCCAGCTGAGAATCTTTGTCCCATTCACCACTGAGCCATCCCAGAGAGCGAGCACGCTGCAAACTGCAGCCAAACCCCATTTCCCACAAGCTGTACTCTCTTTCCTCCACACCAAACTAGAAAGATATATATTTACTTCTCTCTTTCTATCCATGGGATAGTTCAAAAAGAATTCTAGCAGAAAATCTTATTTGTTCAGCTCCCTTGTTGTTGCTGGGATGAGCAGAATTGCAAGCAGGTACCTAATGTTGTTGAGGGAGAAAATAAATTTAGGTACATTAATAATGACTTGGATTGATCTTTAACAACTTTTGAAAAATATGTCTAAAGGAAATCTAATTTCATTGCTAAATTAATTTTAGTGAAATGCTTCTGGAGATCATGCTTCAGGAATTTCTATAAGTTATATTTATCCCACCAGTGAGGATTATCTGACTTTTTATAAGCTAATCCTCTTGAGTGGTATGTCTCAATCCTATGAGAAGGCATATAATATTTTACATTACAAGTGTTTTAATTTTATCTTCATTAATTTCCAGCATGACACTTTAAACACATATAAGAATTACTGCACAAGGGCAGACAGCAAACCAGGTGCAACATTTACAGTTTTTAGTAATTATTTTCCATTATCATGCAATAGCATCTAGGATTTTTGAACAATTCCTTTGTTTTCACTCTCATTCCCATTGTCTCTTATTTCACAGGCCATCCCCATTTTTTCATGTCTTGGCAAGTATCAGCTGCAAGAATGATTCACCTTCTGATGATTTTTTTGTCTCACTAGAACAATCAAGGGAAGAGAAAGCAGTGCTTTCGTATTTACATTGAATTGTGTTTATAGAGGGTGGCCAAATTCTGCCCTTAATGTGGGTGCACAGCCCTTCCTGTGAACCCAGGAGACTGGGTTTCATGTCAAGGTATTCTGCCCTTAATGCGGTGATCCTTTTTGCCTTGCACAAGGAAATGGATATTTTTATGCCTACAAAAAGGAGATAGTTCTATATATAGAATATATAGCATTATCTACCTCGTCATTTTTTTCCAATGGGTACATTTGCATAAAGGAAACATTGCACCTTTTAAAATATTCATGATTTTGCTAATATAACCCACTAATTTTCCTTGGATAGGCTGAAAATATTTAGCAAAGGGATCACAAGTGTGAGTAAGCAAGCAGTAACGCAGACCATGAGAAAGTCACTGAATTTCAGAAAGGAGCAATATTACACACCGTGTGCTTGCACAAACGGAAAGTTACAGTCACAAACTGGAATCTCCCTGAAGTTGTTAGTATTAAGTCAATAGGAAACGTGGATCACAGAGGTGAGAAAGAAATGATACTTTATTGCCTCATGGATTTTTCTGTGTAGAGAAGAGGCACAGCTTTGCCCTTGATGAACATCCACCACTTCTGCTCTGCTTCTCCACCCATTTTTCTCTCTGAAACTGTACTGTGGCTCTTTAGAGAAAGAGACAGCTTTGTGCAGATGGCCAGTGTAGGATTTTTATGCTCTGATTAAGTCTCACTAGTACTATCACAAGGTTTAAGGGACTTTTGAATTACATATAGACTTCTGTCGGCTTTCCACAGACGGGTGAGTTTCAAGAGAGAAAACAGCTCTGTTTGAAAAGACACACCTCCCATTATATGTTCCTGCTACTAATTACAGTGTCTTCTAGAGTTTCAGTGATTCCCTTGCATCCAGGTGCCAAACTCAGCACTGGATGCCAATGGAAGCCAAGTCAAAACTCAATTTGGGCTACATCACTGAAAGTCACAGATGAGGATGCTGAAAACCAGAGACAAGTAAAACATCACCACTGGCACCTGCCTCAGGCAACAGAAACACTACTGAATTTTACAGACAGGTGGTTTTGTTTATTCATAAAGCTGTAAAAGGCATTTTATCTATCTAATAAAGGTTTACAAAACAATACCATTATCCATTTATATCATACAATAGCATCATTTATTTTGGAGAATTCCTTTGTCTTGGATGAAAACTCAGGTATTTCCTATAGAAGCTTTTCAGTGTATTTCTCTTTAGAGATACTTTCTTTCTTTTCTATTCTTGCAGATGCAGGTCTGAGAGAAATGGAGCAATTTTCTCTTCCTTAACTTAAGCAACATTGCAAAGAGCCTGTCCTCATCAGGATATGAAAATGTTAGAGTTGCATCTGTATCTCTCACTGCTCTCTACACCACTGCTCTTCAGAGAGAGACACACAAATCCTCCCAGTGTTCCTGAGCAATACATTTTGCATTTGGAGTTCTGACTTGGCTGACACTTTTTTAAAAATATATATATATTCAGAGTCAGACAACTCCCTGGTGACTATTACACAGCTGCAGATGCTGAAGGGCACAAATTATTCCTGCTAAGGTCAACATTACCTTACACTAAAAAATTGTCTTCCTGACCATTCATTCTTTCTTGACTTCCACACTGTGAACAAGTAATGAATTTTTATGATTTCACCACCAACCATTGGTCATATTATGTACCTCTTGGGGAGGAGAAGTGAGGAGGTGGAAAGAGGTCCCAACCCGCATATAGACACCTAAAGATCTGTCCTTCTTTGTTTTATAGGATGACATTAAACCAGATGAGCCAAAATTTTGTTTGGAAGCTGTTACGGGGCTTAATAACAGTCAATGTAAGTGAGCCACAGAATGAATCTTATGAAAGGGGTGGAAGGATGTATTCAGACAGCCCAGATTAAACTTGTATTCAAAGTCTACTGTTTCCTACTGGCTAGCCAGTTTGGAAGGCACAGAGCCAAGCAATAGATCCGAGACCTATGTGGAAGTTAGTTAGGCAATTTTAATATTGCCCAGAGCTGCTTAGCAGTAAGTGAAATTCCCCAAGCGGAACCTGTGTGGAGGATAGACATTCTGTTTCACGAAGGAATATGCTACTTTAAAATATGATTAAATTCAGATGTGGGATGAAAGACAGAAAAATTAGAAGTTCCCCATGACTTTCCCTTAACCAACTGAAATAGTATATTCACCTACATTGAAAAATTTTAGTTTGGTTATTGCAATACTGAAAGCAGCATAAATTTAAAGGTTCTCCACTTCAAAAATGAAAGCTTACACATTGCAAGCTTTATAAGAATCCCTTCTTACTTTTTTCTTCTGCTCCACATTCTCCTTAAAATTGATACCATTACATCAAATGTTTTTACTTCAACTAAAGCGCATTTTGCAACAGAGAAATTATTCCCTCAAAGATTTTCCTATTACCTTTACCCACTTACTGGTGCACACACTTCTTTCTCCAACAGGAGACAGAGGAACAAAGAATTTGATGTTGTTTAATGCTGTATTAAAAGTGCTCAGATACTGTAATACCAGAAAAGATGTAGAATGGAACAAAATTCACAGGCTGCAGGCAAGAACTTCCTCCCCTTTTGTCAGAGCAGGCAGCATGTAGAGTCTGGCCCTAATCAGATTAGGTTGTGCATATTTATAAACATCTGAAGACCATAAAGAAAGACTCCCAATTAAAAGATACTCTGGATTTGCTTCTGCAAGAGTTGCAGAAAAGCATGGTGATTAGCATTTCCATTAGAGACTGCGATTTGGCATAAACCAGGCTTGTCGAACTGGGTCCTCTGTTAATATATTTTCTACCAAAACATATCCCTGTGTTCTGTTCAGATACATTGAAAAAACATGTCACATTTGCTCTGGATGTATGAAGTTACACAATGCATGGGATGTAACCCCATGTAATATAATGCACATTCGAGAAAAACTCTCTCTTCCATTGCGGGCAGGAGTAAATTACAGATAGGACTTTACCATAATTAACCACAAAATGGCAATAAGGCCTATTTTCTGTCTTTCTGGATTACTATCAAGTAAGCTAAGCCATTCTCAAGCTTACTTTTAAAAGTAGTTAAAAATACGATAAAAAATATTTAAGATGAATCAGTTCTGTGGATAAATATGCTGTGTGAACCATCCAAGCTATTCAGAATAGAGAGTGAATCCAAGATGTTGGTTAGGTGTAGCCGATTTGGTAAATACTCTATGCCTGACTACAGTTTCTCTTTTTCTTTTCTGACCATTTTTTTCTCAATTAAGATCTGTGCTGTTGTTACCTCTTAAAAATAACACAAGCCTGAACTCACGACCAGCAGCTGCCCACAATGTGTCTCTTACAGCTGAAATCACTTCATCATTTATTATTCCAAAAGACTAAATAAGGGCAGGCATTTTCCTAAAGAATTGATTTTTAAGGGCTCAGTATCAATCAGTTCTTTTTGCCTTTGATCCCTCAGTAATCAGGGAGCCCAACATTTATAGAATTCAATATGTAGCCCATTTAAAGACTTTCTGTTGCTCCCATGACCCACCTATTTGCTTTAGACAACCAGCAAACTTTTTATTAACGGGACGCTTTATCAGCACACAAGAAAAACTCAAGACAGTGTTTCTCTGAGAAAAATCTAGAAAAGTAAGCACTCTAATTGGGCCATTTGCATTTTACTATTCCTGAAGCAGCTCTGATTAGCAATACTTTGTTATAGCACAGATGCTGAGCCTTCCCTGTGCAAGCCTCTACTGTCACTTATCACACCTGGGCCCCATCCCTGGTGCCGTGACCATCCCTTCTGCCCTTATGGTTGTCCCCGAGCCCTTGCAGGAGAACTGCCTGGCTCCAGAAACACCAAACTGGCTGCTGCATGTCTGACCTTCTGCATGTGCACAGTTTAATTTTTGCCTGCTGGAGTGTAACAGAGATCTGACTCATCTGCAGATCACATCCATTTCTGGGTTCAAGCACTGGAGAAATTCCAATTAACATTTTTCATAATATTTTTTTGTGGACAACTTTAGCAATCAATCCAATCCTTTAAAGCAATACCTTTCCAAATCCATTCATTTCATGTTTTCCCTGTTGCAAAGTGTACCTTTCCAGCCCCTCAGTGTCTTTTGTTCTCAATATCCTAGTTCCAATTGTTTCTTATTTTACTTTATTAAATGAAGTTATCTCCAGCCACCATAAAAAATTGGCATCTGTTGCTCAAATGCAGCCTGCCCTATGAGCAAGAACCAGAATGGCAGAAAAGCAGCTGCATCTGTATCAACGTTTCACTTTGAAAGGTGTACCTTGGCTGTCCTGGGATGTGCACAAGTGGGGACAGGAGGAGTAGGGATGTATTTATTGTCAGAATACAGAGCAGAATCCTACAGAGGAAAAGTCCTGCAGAAATTTTTTAAAAATTCTTTCTTGAAAAAAAAAGCCTTAAGCTGTGGACTTCCCCATCATCCTCATCATTATTATTATTATTACTGGAATTACAGTTCTGGACACACCTTAGGAAGGAAGTACATACACAAAAGCTGCAGACTTCTATGTTGTACAGGATGGGAAAACCACCTGCTCACACCACAAAAAGACTTTACTATCATACATAGTAAAACAAGATGTTGTAAGTGCCCTGGAGGATCTGCCTTTTCCTTGCTGAGTCCTGCTATAACACTGTTCCTCATGTAATTCTCACTCAGGCTAATACAATGTGATTTTAAGTCATATCCAGGCAATAATGAAGGTGAGAAAATAACTTGAAGTAGTCCCATAAAGCTCCAGTGGCTTTGTGGGTCTAAAGCCCTGTGGGTAGTTGCGTTGTGGAATGCAACTCAGTACAATGAATTAATTAAACTGATAATTCTTCAGGCCAGTTTTGATACAAGAATTGAGCACGGTCACAGGCATTAAAATAATTAAAATTTTAGTACTGACTTGAAATAAAATATGTGAAATATGCACCAATATGCACCTTTATATTACTGAAAACATTTTTAAAAGTCCTGCTACTTTTCCTTTTTTAAAAAAAACAATCACTGTTTAAGAAATTCACAGAAAATCAGCAGAAGGCAAGTACCTGGTTGGACTCTGTCCCAACCTGTTCTCACCAGAACACCAAGAGCATAAATCAATGTCCATAAATCCACCCCCCTTCCTGAGTTCAACCTCATCAATAACAAAACTAGAGCTTCAACATAATTTTCTGCCCTGTGGGCCTCTCCAGTGCCGCTCTAGCATCTCTCCATAACCTGTGGATTCACAACAACTCCCATTTCTTTTATATTCAATTGGAATAAATAGGCCAAAGCAAGTCAGCTAATTTTTTGCAGGATGATCACAAAGCTGTGATGGGATGGGTTTGCCATCCAGCTGCTTTCTGCTTTAGGTGTGTTTATGTACTCAACACGTTTCGTAGACATCTAACTACCTTAGAGTGAAGACATATCCTTCCAATAATGAATCTTCCTAGAGGAGGATAGTTTGGAGATTTAGAAGAAAATTCTTATGACTGAATCATCATCATTCAATTGTTCTCTTTTAAAAAATTTCATTATATAAACAATTAAGTATGATTATATGAATTTAGAAAGCTTTTACTCCAACTTGCTCTTGCAGTGACAAGTTATAACATAAGCCTTAACACCATTTCTGACAGGACTGTGCCTAGACAAACACTTTCCCTTGGGTTCATACCTGTGGTTCCACCACGCCTTCTGACCTCTGGTGGCACACATGAACAGAGAGCATGGATGTGTCAGAAACATCACCACTCTGGCTAAAAACTGATTCCAGTCCTACATCTGAAAGGACAACATCAAACAACTCCTTTGGAACAGAGTACTCTAGAAAGCATGAGGGAGGCAGCACCCAGCCTGATGTGGGAGCGGGCTGCTCCCCCCAGGCTGGCCATGGCCATCAGCTTTCCATCCAGAGAGAAAGTTCTTCATCCAAAACGCTGAACTCTGCTCAACTTTGCTTCATAAGGCAAAGACCAAAACAAATCAGAAATACATTGCTCATTTTTGATGGTTTGTGACAGGCTCACCAGGAGCAGAATTGAGGGGAACTGGCATAGGCACTCACATTTAACACATTTACTGGGGTCTAGGAACTGCTGTTCCTTGCCAGTTTGACCACTCTGTGTTTCTCCTCCTCCAGCCTGAAAAACTTGCCAAAAGTTAATTCAAGTGATTCCATATCTGCAAAAATATTTAAGTGACTAAAATAAAGTGTTTTCATAAATATTTCCAGACTGAAGGCTTGTTCTCTCTGACTTCAGCTAAAAGTTCTTTTCTAAAAAAATTCCTCTCCCTAAATTAACTTCTGTAGCTTCCTCCTAGAGAAATTAAAAAAAATGCAACACACATCTGTGTAAGTTACTGCACTAACTATGTCCTCCAGCGGACAACAGCTGCTTTCTCTCCCCTCCTTTTGTATTTAATATCACTGTGTGTAATCTTAACAGCTGTATTTACTACAAATTCCCTGTGAGTTTTTTGGGTCATTCACTTTCTAAAAGCATAACCCAGAAATGCACACTTAGGGCGTTAATGCTCATATGCCGTCACCCTGGTTTGAGTCACAAGCATAATGACTCCTTGGGTGATTAGCAGTTTCCATCATCAGGTCCTACATGATTTAAAAAAAAAAAAACTTAATGGCACTAAAAATATTAGGAGTCAGCTATTTCATACTAATGACTTGTTAATGTAACATTATTGCTGGTACTTTAACTACTGTTGTCCTTAAATGCTGGACTGCATTCATGAAGGACTTCGGGAAAAAAAGAGTATGGTGCTGAGACTTATTGCATTAAGAGATCGGTTTAACAGATTGTTTAGTTTTGGTAATATAATTTGACATCTAAACATAAGCTGAGAGGGATCTCCCACAAAACCTTTGATAATATGATTCATTGTCAAATGTTTGTTTTGCCTATCTGGTACTCATTAATTAATTCTTTTTAATATATCTTGGATTTACTGATTTGGAAAAAGAGAATTATTCTTATTGATGTTGCTAAAATATCCAGGTGGCTTGAATTTCACCAACTAGATGGTATAATCTAGCACATTTGTGTAGACCTAATCAAATCTCTACTAACAGATGTGAAGAGCCCAGCATGGGAGCAAATGTTTGTGTCTATATGATAATTAAATTACCTCAATAAAGAGAATAAATGAACAATGATGACTATAGTTTTTTTAAACCTAGGTTATCTTCCTCATGCACAGCCTCCATTAACCCCTTTAGCAATTGGCAAAACTTGAAATTTTTCAGAATGAACCGTGTTTTTCAGGTAGTGCCTTCGATCAAATCTACCAACCAGGTAATAAGACTAACTTGCTTAAGAATTCCTGTGCATCACCATTAACAAAAATCAAATAAATAGCAAGTTCTGAATTCAAGATACATTCTGTATAGTGTATTTCATTTCACATAAACAGTTCAGAACACATCAGTCCATGGTTTAGTTCCTCTTTTAGTTGGGGAATTGCATTCTTAAACATCTTTGTCCATATTTTAAATATGTTCAGATACCTTAACAGACGGGCTTCATATAAGCTGGATGTAGCTATATGAGCATTTTTGAGAGCACCATTAAGCACTGGAGTTAACCATGTGACGCTAAGCATCTTCAAAATCTGGGCCTCTAAATCCAGTTTGTCACACAACCAGACAATTTTATTTGAATGCCTATAAAGTACAACAAAAACCTCTATTGTAACCCATCACTGAATAATCATTTCCTTATAATTCACTTCAGGGAGACCTATAAAAACAAGCTTCATGCAATATAAGGATATTTTAAACATATCTTTGTTTTAAAGGTGGCCTTGTGGAAGTGAGATGCTTCCACAAGAAAGGGAAGCTGGCCCTTAGTAGCAGTATTGCTTAGATATCATTAAGCAGGCCAAGCTGCAGCTGGAGTTCAAATCACTTCTGACCATGTTTTTGCTACAAACAGGGGAACAGTTCTTTCTCTGTTCACTCCACGGCGTGCTCTGACCTTGCTGGAGGCTAAGTAATGTCACCAGCTGCATGTGTAACATGGTCATTGGTGATGAAAAGTGAACCAGCGTAGCTCGCCTAGGGATGCAACCCCTTTTAACATATCTAACATTCCTGCAGGTGTGGTGGCTTTATTTGTGTGCTTTACTGTGTTTGTTTATTTGCCTGACTAACTAACTCATGTCCTCTTGCCCACTGCAGATAGAGCCTTCTGATTCAACATTCCTGGAACTTTGAGTGTTTAGGATATAGATTGTTTCCAGTCTCAGGATGTAAAAGACGTGGGATAGAAGCAAGAGAGATTAGGGCTCTTTTCCTCAAAGTTAAACAACTGGATTGGTTTTCAGGCAATGGGGCCCTGAAATAGCTGAATAAAAATAGTTCTGCACTTACAAGGAATTCACAGATTGTATTTCTAGAAGGTCTGACCCAGAAGCTGATATGACCAGCAGCACTTGGGAATAGCTTGAACACATAGAACAGTTACCTCCTGGTGTCATAAAGAGATCTTTAGTCAGCTGAAGTGATGCAGCAGTGGGCCTGGAGTAATTTGGGAGGCTAATTATATCCTCTCTGTATTTAAATGAATCTTTCTACTGAGCCTTCTGTACTGTGGGAGAGAAACAAAGTCAGGAAACAGGCCAGTCACTGCCAGCTCAATGCATCCCAAAGTACTGACTGTTTCTGAGAAGACCTGCAAAGAGAAGTTGGCTTTTACTGGATTTCATTTCACATGCAGAACTAGAAAAGGGGCAAAAGCTACTCCAAAAACCCAGAAGCTGGAGCAAACAAGTTCCTTTTCAGGAGCCACTGTAGTGCTCCTACATTGCTACATTTTTGATTGCTCAAGAGCTTTTATTTCCAGATGAAGTGTTGCAGCTATCAACTAGTGCCAATATTTTTCAAAGTCCTTTCTTAGTTCTCTGTCCACCTTTGACTATGGGTCTGGCAGCCTGTGACCACCTCCCCAAATTCAATGGCTATTGCCACAGCTGTCATGAATTCTCATCTTCACCAAGTATCCACAGGGCAGAGTTGCTGCTATCCCCTACTGTAAAGAACTTATTCAAATAGATGGTGGTTTCCTGAAATGTTGATTTTTGCTTTGGCTTTTGAGGTCCACCTGTGTGAGTTGTTTCTGGTGGAATTAGATTTCTCCCCTGTCATGATTTTCCTGAACTGTGCACATACCATATCTTTCATCCACAGACTTAACATTGACTAAACTTTTGCAGCCTGGGCGCTGTGAGCCAGCAGCCCCAGCCAGAGACCTGGAGTCCCAGTCAAAAATATTTTCTGATCTTTCATGTTCACATGAAAATCGGTCTCTTCTGCCCAATGTCCACATACAAACTCTACCAACCAATTTCACCCTTTTCAACCTGCGTAGCTCTAACAGGAATATGTCAGCAACTATTTCCTCCTTGTCTACCTATTCGAAGCAGGACCTGATAATGAAAAGGTTATTCCCTTTTGCAATATTCCCTTCCAGGAAGCATTTGGGGAAGTTTATTCTGATTAGATTTGGATGCAAGCCCACAGAAAACAAATAGAGAGAATAGTCTTTTGCTGCCCCATAAAATTCTCAGGCTTCACAGCCAGAGGCATAGCGAAGCATCACCAATGACCTGTGAAAAAGTAGCACAAAATAAATAATCTTGTAACAGAATAGGAAGGAAAGCTACATGCATGTTTGTGTCAACAACACAACTATTAAAACTTTTGTTCATTTAGGAGCATGGGAGCAAAAGCGATGAAGTGCTGGTTTGGATTGGGTTCTTTTGGGTTGTTTTGCTCCTTCTTGGTTTGGATTGACTGGGTATTTCACACCACTGCCAGGTAGGACAGACACTGGACTGCTGTTTGTACTCAAATATCTCCTGCACTGTAAGGGGTCACCAGCTCATACTCTGGAATCTGCCTGTTTGTTGTCTGAATCTCATCCAGCCCACCGGGTCTTCAATTTCTCTCTTTCATGTACCAGCTCAAAAACACTTGCAGAGCTTTGTTTTAGCATGGAAGTTTGCTGAGGCAGGGGCTACACTTCCTTCACTCCTATTTCTGCCTCCTATTTCATTGCCTTGGTCACTAATGGTAACTCCTGTTGGCACTGGGACCATCCCAGGCCCTTTCCTGAAGCATCACATTGTGGAACAGCAGAACTAAGCAAACAGGGTCACAGGGGCTGGAAGGGCCCAAGGAAGTATTGCACCCCAGGAACGGTGTCCACCTCCCAGGGCAGACATGTCCAGACCACATCCCAACCAAAGGTCAAGGCAAGATGTGAGTCTGGAAGGAAACCCAAGCTAAGCAGGAAGGATGCTGGGATGTACTCCAACAAATCCCCAAGTCTAAGAATTACATTTTGGGGTGCAATTGAAGCAGAGACACAGCCAGATCCCTTTTGTGCATCAACTCCCTTTCTTTCCTCCAGCAGCCATTTCAGTGACTTACTTCAAATTTCTCAGATAAGTTTTCATCTTTTCACTTCTACCCTGTCTACTTTCATCCAGCTTTTTGTTGTCATGAAGACTCTGAGAAGTGTTTCTATGTGAGAAGGATGGCTGCTTCTTTTCCCTTTTACTCTCCTAAGAGTTGTCTATGAATCACTCTGTGTTTTCCTTAATTACCCTTCACGGTTCTTAATTGTGCGACCAGGTTTTAGCTCAGTTTTTCATAAACAGGTCTGGGTTACACAAGTGGGATTTTTTTTTTAAAGTGGAAACAGGCTCAGTAATTTGTAAGTATGCTTTGGTTGAAAAGGAGTTAAAAATACAGTCAAAGAGACTTTGCTTCCCTTCTTTCTCCCATGGTTCATGACCTTTGCTTTTTTCAACTTCCTCAATTTAGTTTCAGTAAATTGTCACAGAATGGCACAACACCTGCCTTGGGTACTTGAGAAATTGACTTTTCCTGCAAATTACCCTGATCAGTGACCTTGTCTGGCTACTAAAGGGGTTTGCAGAAGCAGCATAGCTTTATGTGTGGCCATCTTCCATCTTCTGATTGGTATTTAGCCCTTTGAAGTTCGCTTATCTCCTTAATGCGCAGCTACTTTTTTATGAGGGGGGGCAAGAAAAAAAAAAAAGACCATGATACACTTGTCATCTCTTAAACCCAACTACCATCAGTAAGAGAAACTGTGCTCCATCTCAGATGGTGCACAGAGCAACGTAAGCTGAAATGCTCCAGTGAGCCCTCTTTGCAGAAGAATGTGTAGGATTGCTTTTTCCCTTTAGCTGTTAAATCTTCAGATGCTGGCTAATGTCATTGCAGCGGAGTGGTGTTTACTAGAAAAGATATAACAAGGATGACCTTTCCTTCCTTTCTTTACAAAAATATACCCAAATCTGTTGTAAAAAGTCACTACTCTGAGGAAAAAGCAAAAATTTGCTCTTCCACATACTACACAAGTGTTGGGGCAGAGGTTACTTCTAGAAACCTAAAACGTAAAATTATTTTTTTATGCTGAAGCTTTGATTTCACAGTGCAATGTAGAGGGGTTATTTGTTTAATTAATTATTAATTGCTCTGGCAGCTAACAGGTGCCAGGTCTCAAGTGCGGTCCTCGGGGTAAGCAGCCCAAGGGGAAGCATGATTCACAGCAACCTTGAGCAAATTGGCCCAGGAGAAAGTTCTGGAGCTACTTCCCATGTCCTTGTCAAATATCAAAGAAAAACAGTTAAAATGTAAACTTATATTAAGCATTGTACTTAATTCTGACAAGCTTTTAGGATCGAATTGCAGACTTTAGTCAACAAAGGGGAATTAGTCCAGGCTCTTCAATGGGGCTGGGGGGTGGGAGAACTGTTTGAGAGCTATATGCATACCTCTCATCTTATTTTTCACATCTGTTCTGTTTAATTTAGCTAAGCACTTTGAGTCACAACTTGTGGCTGAAAACTCGCATCCTATTTTACCTGGGACTCCAACTGATATTCTAGATCTCAGAAGGAAATTAAAAAATGCCTGAAAGATTACATTATCTAATAAATTTCCCCCACCCCGCTCACTTTATTTTTGCAACTGGTGAAGATTTATTGCTTAATTGCAATTTAAGAAAAATTTTAATACAGTCAAATGCAAATTCTGTTTGAATGCGTGGGAGGATTTTTCTTCCTTTCCTCCTTTTCCCCTTATCTTAAAAAAAAAAGTCTAACTGAGAAAAGCCCACAAATAAGTTTTGGGCAAAGAAAAAATAGCAGAGAACTGTTTTCTTTATTCATATTGCTGTCCTTACCCTGTCTTGCCTGATCCCCTCTCAAGATTTGCGATTTTAACCTTCTAACACCAGTCTGAACTGCGGAAATATTACCCTTGTTTTAGAGAGAGGGGAAATTAAGACAGAGGGCCGATAACGTAAGAGGTCCGTGGCCACGGACACACTGTGTGTTTGGATCACAAATGATCTTCAATCTGCTGAGCCGTGGAAGAGCACGAGGACAGTGACTGTGAGAATAAACAGTCTCCATCATTCCTTGTACGAGGAGCCACACTGACTCCATGGCACTACGGAGCAATAGGAGAGCATCATGGCACCAGCGTGTGCTCCTCCATCAGATCCCTCCTTGCCACTCACCTCTGCCGTGGCACTTACCAGCCTCCAGGGAAGTTGCTGGGTGCTGCAGGCTCTGCTGCCAACACTGGTTCTCCCCCTGTTATCTCCCATTCCTCCGGGTGGTTCTTCTACCCACTGCCCCTCACCGCAGCCTCGGGGCGTACCTTATCTTTGTGAGGGCTGGACACAGCCTCTGTCTGAACCGGACAGAGGCCCCCAGCGTTAGGGCTAATGGAAGCTAATGAGAATAACAAACCACAGTGACACGGGGCTCCTCCGCTATTAGAGAGGGCAGAGAGATGAAAGAGTATAAAGGTAAGTGAGCCCGAAATCCTGATACATTTAGATCACGGGGATTTAGCTGTGATCTCTCTTGCCCTGGGGTCAGGTGCGGCGTGCGAGTTATCCGTGATCTCTATCACTGCAAATGGGACTGAACCAAACTGGGAGCCACATCCAGCCCCACCGGTTTGGCTCTGCGCTCCGGAATCCCAGCCTGGTGACACCGGGTCTGCGATGCCATGCGCCACGGGGCACTGCAGCCAGGCCCCAGCATCTTTTAAGCTGCTTTTAAAATTTGACTGAGTGGTTTAGTAAAATGTGTTGTTGGTTTGACCAGGCTGAAAAGCAAACAAACCCCAGTACGAACGCAGGCTCGGGCACAGTACCTCGCTCAACAAGTAGCTCAGTTTGAGAGAGAATAATTTGTAGTTCCTCATCTTTTCACAATAGAGATCAGACTGTTCAGAAAATCAGTACCCAACACCATGTTTTACCATAAATTGAAACAATTAAAACACAAATCACATCTTGAATCTGTTAACTTTCAGATAAGTATAATTAGACCCCAAAATGCTTTAAGTAGTGTTTACGCATTTATTTACCAAAAGACAATTATTTAAACAAAGAAACATTTCCAGTTAATTGATAGAAAGATATGAGAAAATGTAATTAATCATCATTAGAGTACGCAGCCCTTTATTGTTCAATGGCACGTAGCTGTGGGAACTGCTGGCTGTGACACTGCTCCTGTCTCTAGGACTTGGTTTAGGAGGACAAGGGAGGTGGTGGCTGTGAAGTGCTGTGGACTTACCCTAGGGTGCTGGCCCTTTCCCATCCATCATGTCCCAAAAAAGTACGGCTGCTGCAGCCTTGCCCAGGAGAACCTAGGAGAAGACTGATGGTGGGGACCACAGTGTATCAGCAGAGCTGATGACCTGTTTTGGGTCCAGCTCCAGTGGACCTGTGCAGATCTGCAGACAGCTCCTGCCTGCAACTGTTAACTACACAAGGAAGGTCCTTTCCTCAGCCCATACTGACAAACAGGAGAGACTAAATCGACTCAGTGCAGACAAAACAGGTGGAAAGCAGAAGAAATTATGCAGATCAATAGAACTGGGAGTGAGGGAAGACGAAAGAAGCCCTGTATCCTTAAGCTATTTGACTCTCCAAAGCACGATACAACAATATTACCTTTTGTATGATAAGAGAGCTTTTTATTCCAATATGATGTGAAGTAGCTTTACTTGAAAGATTTCTTCTGTGTTTTCAAAAATCCTCCTGGTTTCCCAGAGGGAAAATGGGGATTACACCAGTAAACCCTGAACAAGCATGCCCATTGCAGGAACATTTATTCAGTACAGAACCAACACTGGTGATTTCCTTAATTGCAGCAACTTGGACAATTACTTTTCTTTTCTCAGAATGCCTTTTGGAGCCAGAAAAGCTGCCTCCTGTAAGACAGGAACCTTTGTAAGTTTGGGGTTTTTCTCCTCCAAACTACTTGTGAAGGATCACCACAACTTTCTCCACTGTTGAGAAACAACTTGCAAGAAAACTTACGCTCTAAAATACAAAACTACTATCATTTTGCTGTCATAAACCTACTTTGTTCTTAATTGATTGGAATGCCAAAAGTCTTTACAAAGATACAGGATTTCAGCTGTTTTCATCATTGTGATTGAATTTCATTAATCACAATATCTAAATTCAAAATGTCTTGTTCTTTGTTCAGCTGTAGATGTGCAAAATACACTATCCAAAACAAGGTCATGAAATTGCGCTAATATCTCTAAACTTCTGTTGGATTAGAACAGGATACATTCCCAAATTTGCAGATAATTGTGGTCTCTGAGATACTCTTCTGATTTTTGCAAGATCAAGAACTACAAGAAATAGTGATTCCTAGCAAAATTCTATCCTGAAGGACTACATCTAATTTACCTAATTTCTTCTTTCGCCCCGACTTCCAGTCTTCTTCCTCTTTACCATGGGATTAAAAGCTTCATGTTACTGTGCAGTAGCTACCACAGATGCCATTGTGTTTCACGATGGGGAAAGCTCCAGTATCAATACAGAGAGGGGCAGTTCCCTCAAAAAGGACAGGGTATGCAGAAAGCACTCAAGTTGGTGAGACCTTCTGGAACTCATGGCTATCCAAGACACCTAAGCTATTTCAGGAAAGACAAAGCTTTTCAAAAGGATAACAAGAATAAATTTTCCCACTAATGCTGAAGAATCCATCCATGCAGGAATGAACTACTTTATGTCAACACAACTGTGCAGAATATTGATGTGTGAGAGCAGCTCTCAGACTGATCTACACAATGCACTAAGGCACCCATGCAGTTTTTTTATGGTGAGAGACACAAAAATGACTATCATGCCTCACTACGCTCTGACTGGTACATGGACAGCTTCATTTCTGGAAATAAATTTAATTTCCTTATTCCTTTTTCTTTTTCTTTCATTTTTTTTTCAAGTTCTAGTCTTTAGTTTTAGGTCTCATGACACACCAGTCAGTCTCACATCTCCAGGAAAAACCTCCTTACAGCACAGATGATCCATAAATCACACTTGGAACGCAGCACCACCCAGGACAACCGGCGCATTTCTATAGAAAGCTTTTTCCTTCAGGAAAACCCCTTCAGGTTTCTTTAATGTAAGAAACAAAACAGATCTCTAAGTCCTTAGTTGAAAAACAGATACCTGGTTGGCAGTAAAAGGCTTATTAATTCTCCAGAAGGAATAAAACCAATTTACCTAGCTGACAAATTGCAACAAGACCTCAGTAACAGAGACAACTGCCTGAGCAGCCAGAGTGGGGTTCCCGGGTCTGCACAGGATGGAGCTCTCGCTGTGATCACTTCCACTCCGCACCAACACTCTGGTAATGAGAAAAAGAAACCATAGATAAAAGCTTTGGCCCGTCCTCCACTTCAGCAAGTGGTAAATGAGCTGGTAATAGTTAGACAGAAAAGGAGGAGGAACTGAAATGCATTAGTAGTATTTGATGTGAAAAGTTTGATATACTAAAAAATTATGCTTTTTGTCATACAAATGCAGCTTTCCATAAACAGCCCCAAGAATAGGAAGCACATTGTTCAGATTTCCTGCTTTTCCTGGGTTTAGATGATCTGGTTTTGCTTTTTATTAAGCACAAAAGATTATTCTTAGTAGTACAAGCTATTTTCACGCATAAGCAGTGAAGAAGAGGGCCCCTGAATATTCAGTGCCTGGGAGGAGATGCAGTAAAACATGAACTACATAAATTCTAAATACTGCTTCAAAATTATTGATGTTACATTGCCACAAAGTTCTGGTGACTTACTTGAACATCTTAATCACTAAACTAATTGAGGACTTAAGTCCTTCCCGTTTCTTCAGTTGTTTCATCCTCAAGAAGTGTATTTGTGTAGCTGAGGATCAGTCAGGCCTGAGCCTTTTATTAGATACATCACTTGTGGAGTCTACACTTCATTTATACCTCACATTCTTCTTTCCCTTTTTCCTTTTCAAGTCAGATCGTCTACTAATTTCTCTTTAGCTATTTTTTATTTGCTTTTCCTGAGGTGAAACATAAAGCATTAAACAAACCAATCCTAGACAGTACTGTAACATCACCATTGAGAAAAACTAAAACAACAAATAAAAGCAAAACATGACATGATCCAAGGAGCGTTTAGAACCCATAAAAAGGGGTATTTGTTAAGTGAGGGGAAAGATACAGCAATATATATCTGAAAATACTTGGAATTTACAGTTCTGTACACAAGCCTTCTGCTCTGATGCAGACCATGCTGCTAATTTCACTTATTTTGAGCAAAACATGAATATTCTGTCTGTCTAGCTCCTGCTGACTTAGTCTTGATGGGTCCAGGAGCTATCACATTCCCCTCTGTTTTATCACACTTGACAACATTATATGTATGAAGGGACTACCCACTAAAATTGAAGGATTTGAATATATATCACCCTTGAACACTCATATTGTAGACCAGTTTCTTCTCGTTTATACCAAAGGGCTCAGCTGATTTCAGAGTTGCTCTAGACAGAAGCCAGGATCAGAACCAGCTTCCACTACATTTGCCTGGAAAATACAATGAGTTCTTTGAGAAAACTCATGAAAAAGATACAGGGAGGACATCCCCCCCAGATGACTGCTGTTTGGGGAGAGACTATCAAAAACACAAATTGAACACTTTCAGCACCTCATCTCTCAAAATATTTTTAGTTCTTAATGTTCTGTGCCATGCATATATGGATATATATATAGAAAGTCTATGTTTCAAATCTCCCAACTAAAAACACATTTTAAGAGGGAAAGGGGAATTAGGCAACTTTTTTTTTTTCCATTGAAATATACATAATTTTAATTAAATAAAAAAAGAGGATCATAAAGTTATATTCTAATTGAAAAAAACATTTCAGTGGACACATTTTTGTCAATCCTAGTCCCACCTGGCTATTTAACCAGAGACAAAACAAAGAATTTATCCTTCTCTCTGAAACACAAAATACCATGTAGATTTGTGGCATGTCTCTTACAAGCTGGGTCCAGAGTGATTCCCTTCAAGGACTGTGTAAATCAACACTCACCCTGAGACCCTTAATTTATACCTGCCATAACATTCACTTACAGACCTAGCACCCAAATAGCTACTCTCATCCTCTACACATACTTTCCTCCGAAAGATAACTAGCTCTTTCAGTGGCTTGTGTGATATATAATACCCACTGCAACATGCTGGTGGAGCCAAGAAGCTGTTCAGTTGATGAGTGGAGGCAGAGACGTATCCGGTCTCCCTCCCAGGCACTGTAATAGAATCACAGAATAATAGAATCATAGAATTATAGAATAATTTGGGTGGGAAGAGACCTTTAAAGGCCATCTAGCCCAACCCCCCTGCAATGAGCAGGGACATCTTCAACTAGATCAGGTCGCTCAGAGCTCCGTCCAACCTGACCCTGAATATTTCCAGGGATGGGGCACCGACCACCTCTCCGGGAAACCTGTGCCAGTGTTTCACCACCCTCATCATAAAAAAATTTCTTCCCTATATCTAGTCTAAATCTTTCCTCTTTTAGTTTAAAACCACTACCCCTTGTCCTATTGCAACAGGCCCTGCTCACAAGTTTGTCCCCTCCTTTCCTGTAGGACCCCTTTAAGCACTGGAAAGCCACAATAAGGTCTCCCTGGAGCCTTCTCTTCTCCAGCTGAACTGTGACTAAGCTGCAGGTACCTGGAAGATCTAGGGCCATCGGACACATACAGATCTGTTCCTAGCTAATATTCACAACCAGCTCACCCAGGTTGCCCGTGCTCACTGCAGCCCTGCTCCTCCCAGGACACAGAGTACCTTTTCCATGTCCCTGCCACAGCTAGCACGTATGAGCAATAAACCTCCTATACAATGGCACCCCTTGCTATGCAGGGGCCAACTTTTGTGCTGGGTGTATTCATTGTTGTTCAAGAAACCTCAGATAAACATATGGCAATATTAAGATAGCAGGAGGGTGCAGGGGTAACACAGAAGTGGTGAGAGGCATTTCAGAATCCATGCACTCCTTTGCAAGACCATTCTCCTGACACATTTATAGTTCTTTATCCAGTAGTACAGCAATAATCTTTATGTTCATGTATTGGACTTACATCGTTTTCCACAGCCTGGTACATTGATATTAGCATGTTTCCTGGCACTCAGCCTGAATTTTTGGCACTGCATCTCAGCTGTGTGCCAGTGTGCAGCAGACATGTCCCCAGAATTCCACTGCTGGAGATCCTACTCATTCCCTCTGGTAGGGATATATACATAAAATGTTATATATGACTAACTGAGCTTGGAAAGAAATGGGATGAGAATGTAAATGAATAAATATTCAACACAGAGTGAAATGGGGAGAGTGACGCATGTCAGACAACCGAGTTCTATCCTCTGCCACAGAGAAGATCTAGCATTCAGCATGAACGTTCAGTCTGAAGCAATAGGCCCTGTGGATCTTCACTGGCTTGGAACACAAGTGCAGTTATAGCTGAAAAAGCACCTGAATAGTTGAACTGTCCCACAGAGAGATTTGGAGAATGCTCCAGAAATTATCAGCTTTCGGAATTTACTGAGATCTCCAGGATGAGCTGGGAAGAGAGGATTCTTGTCTGGCTAGAGAAAAATATTATGTTTCTAAGTGTTGTTTTGGCAATCGGGTAATTACTATTTCTGTAAAGCTCACCTGACAGCTGGGTCCTCTGATGGTAAGAACTACACACCAACAAGCAACACCTGTCTTGCAAAACTCCTTGCAAAACCACACAAAACAGAAAAGAAAGCCTTGCTACCTGGTTTGCATATGGGAAGCAGAAGCCCACCTCTCATAGTGGATGAGCCTCTGAATATACCTATAAGCATCTTTGCTAAGATTTTTCATAAAGAAAGACCTCTTACTGTCCTTCCAGCCACAGCCTGAAACCAGACTATGACAGACACGCAGACAATAAGCTGGTCAGTAGAAATATGGAGGCAATGCAGGCGTGATGTGTTGCCACTGTCAGGAAGACTCCTGTGTGCGGTACCAGAGCAGCCTCAGAGTGACTGCTCATTAGATTTGTGACAAAAGTCTCAAAAAGGCTAAAAATACATCAGAAAACAAATTTCCAGGTCTACACTGTATACTAGCTCCCCTGCCCAGAGGGCAGCCCCAAGAGTAAGGTCACCTGAGAGTCAGCCATGGGATCCACACAGTCTTTGAATGCTGGTTCCAGGTCAATCTGCCCTACAAATCCCATCTGCTCCTCCACGGGTGATGCTGGGGTCTTTGTAAGGAGAAAGTCCATGGATCTGTCTGCCTAGCATAGTCTCCTTGATGTCACGACAAGGGCAGATGAGGTAGACAAAGATTTCTGGGATAGGTGGAGGATGCCAGCGCTAGTCTCTCCTACATACAATATCTGAAAGCACAAGAATTATGCACCCCTTGGAAATACTGATTGCTGCCACCAAAGGCAGCCCCAAGGATGNGAATTATGCACCCCTTGGAAATACTGATTGCTGCCACCAAAGGCAGCTGTGAGCAAACAACATATGCAGCCAAATGCAACCTTCAGGCATGGGACTGCTCCTATGGTGCACACAGGCACAGAGGATCACTCTGAGTCGACCTATTTTTTATTGGGCAAGAAAAGCACAAGCCTTAATAACCTTCCTAGAATAACAATGTTACCTATAAACCAGCATTCAACTCAAAATATGCTGGAATAAGAGGAAGAATTTGGCCCATGTCTTTCTGAAAATGGCAAAAGCAGCCTGCAGGTGCCTATGAGATGAGCTAGGGAACAGGCTATATTTTTATACAATGAACTTCATTCAAAAATTCTGTTTCTTAATTTCCAAGTGAGAAGCAAAGAACAACATGCTGGCCCTTAGGGCAGGGTTTTTCTTTTTGCATTGTTTTTGTCACAGATCATTAGAGAAATAGCTCTTACCAGACCACTTTCAAAACCACAACATATTCTTATGCGTCACAACATATTCCTACTCATTCCTCCCCTCTGTGACAGGTATTTAATTGAGCTAAAACTTTGTTTCTACTAAGATGCAAATTTGGAAAAACAAGATCACTGTTGCCTCAGGCTGGGTTAGCTGAAGATAAAAAAGCAACACCTGTTTTAGGTATGGCCATGTTGAAATACAGGTATTCCTCAGGCAACATACCCATGGTAACCAACTACAAAACTTGTCCTTCTTGTTTGCTTCCTGGAGACTACAGCACAGATATGGATTGAGAAGCCTGTGCCTAGCATGGATTTTTTTTATTTATTTTTTTTAGTAATATTGCCTTGCGAAATGTTGCTCATTATCATTTTTAATGTGACATAGAAGACAGCTTTCCATTTAAGTTGCCCGTTAGTCTGATTAATAACTTATTTTTATTTTACATTTTGTGTTTTATGCTGCCTGCAAGGCAAATATTATCAGTGTTTTCCTACAAGAAGTAACACAATTCACAGAAGACATTTTATGCCCTGAGATCAGAGAAATAAGTTTAGATTTATAATACCCAAGCACTGTGGCTTTTTATGAAGTGTATAAAGAGGGCATGTTTAATTATGTTTTGTTTATATCAGTGCTTTGTCTGCAAAAATAACATTAATTACCATATTTCCCTATCATTGGCAGTTATTTCTAATGATTGATTAAATTTCTTAAGTGCAGAATGGATTAAATCGCAATTTCTTGCAAATAATTTGGGAAAGAAAAGATACAACTAACCACCCAATTAAAGCAGGAGAGATCAGAGTCTGACCGCTCGAGGCAGAGTCCTGTCCATCTTTTCTAGTGACAACAACCAAAAAAAAAAAAAAAAAAAAAAAAAAAAAAGGCAAAATGCTTACTTGAAACTGAAGCACGAAGTGTGGAGAGCTAGATCCTAAGATCCTAAAAGCTGTAGTTTGCAACCAGAGGTGGCCTGACCTGAATCATTTATCATTTTGCTCTCAGCATCAGGGCTGTCCCATTTGGGTTACCTTCTCTCAGTGGGGCAGGACCACATGTTCTCCAGCACGTGCTCCTCGATGCTGAACTGCGCTCACAGCCACAGCAGCTTTTTAAAACATCAAGGCGTTGGAAATTCAGAAGTGCTGGAAGCCTCACACCATTAAAAGATGGTAGGGCTGGGCTTTCCATCTTGGAAAGGAAAGAATACTCCAAAAATACCTCGGTGGGAAAGTACGGCACGGTACCAGCAATGCTGAGGGGAAAGCTTTTCTGGGAGCGAGTGGTGCCAGCTCACAAGGTCAAGAACTGCAGCATCCAATCCTCCCAAATCCTTTGCTTTGTTTTAGCTGGTTAGCACAACAGCCGCTTTGTTCAGCTGCCTGTTATCACTGTAAAAATATAATTTAAGAAAAAAACAAAAAATTACCGAAAGGGTTTTATTAGAAGCAGGGAGAAATCGTCGGGCTGCTTTTTCAGCCAGGAAAAGGCTTTTTAAGGGCGGTGAACAGAAGTGGTTGTCAAATACCATCTAGTGGTGGCGAGGCAGAGTGCAAGCGCGCAGCCTGCGCGGCCCCGGCTCCGCGGCCGCCCCCGCCGCTCCTGAGCCGGCATCTCCTCCTCCTCGTCCCGCCGAGGGCTGGACCACATTGCCCGGAGGAAAGTCCTGCTTAAAACCGGCATCACCGAAGGGCGGGTTGTCCCCTCACATCCCCATGAGCCCCTCCTTTATAAACACAGGTACCGGTAAGGAGAACCGAGGGCGCGGAGCAAAGTGTCTGTCCTGCCTCCAGCGAGGAAGGGCTCGCTCCCGAGGGTGGCTGTAGGACATTCTGCATCTCGGTGCCAGCATTTTATGCAGAAAGCCTGAAGATTTATTAAGCCGACACTCTTCTTTTGTTTTCGCTGCATATCTTTTTATATTGGGAAAGGAGGGAGTGACATGAGAAACAATGCTAGCCAGTTAGCTAAATTGCTATTGCAGCTAATTTTTACTTGAGCAATAATTTGACAAGGAGGCTCCCAAATTCTGGCTTACTCGGCATTCAAACTGGCCTTCCGAGAGCCCAGAGCCAGAGTCAAGAGGCACCATAGGTCCTGTGCAAAAGGGACAGCCAGAGAAACCTGGGCTGGGTGGTCCTGAGCAGCTCCTGTCTGATGAGCGATGGCAACCCTCGGCGGTAACACACCAACTCCAAGGGCTGACGGGCTAGTCACTGTACTCATGAGGACCTCATATACCTGCTGGAAACATGAGTATGCCATGTTTTCAGGATTATTCAACATATTTCTCAACCTGCTAGGATTTTCTCCTAAACCAACATCTCATTTTCCTGTTAGAATAAGACACACCCAGCCAAGTACTTGGCTAAAGCACTTGCCTGAAGCCATCCCCCATCACGTTTAGTCTCATTCATCTTATCCCACTATTTACAAATATAGACCCTGATCTTGCAGCTAGTTGGACCCCTGTGGATAGACCCTTGGGCCTCAGCAGAGCTCCACTGACGTTAATGAGGTCCTGCTGTGCAGAGCTAGTAGCAGCATTGCATCAATAAGCCATAATAAAGTCTAATCAACATTAAAGCTGAGCGGCCATCTGGCCAGAGTGAAGCGTTCAGCTATCCACCTGCATGATGCGCTCCCGTGCCAAGAACGTACCGGGTGGAAAGAGAGTCTCCTTCCAACGGGAGACAATAACCTGTGGATGTGAACAGGGTTTACAAGCGTGGATCAGCAGAACAGACCCTGTGGCATGTGCTGGGGTTTCAAAGATCTTAGCCAGCTACAAATCCCATGTAGAGATAGAGCCTGTAGGACTTCAGAATTAATGTTGACACTTCAACATTCGGCGTTCAACTTGCCTTTTGCCCTGAGGGCAGTAGTTTTCTGGGTTTGGGCCAGAATTCCCCAATTTAATTTTTGTATTATTTTTACTATGATAATTTTGGTCTAAGAAATCACCTCTGTCCAAAATAAATTAGATAAAACCACTCAGGGCAGAGTGTCCTTGCTCCTTCTCTGCTTTTGTTTCAGCTTTATTTTAAATGCTCCCCCCGGATATTGTGATTTCCACACATTTCAGAAGCACAAAAGGAATGCAGGAGTCGGATTCTGTTTATATGAATGGGAAACACCAACACGATCACAGACCTTTGTAGGAGCTCGGATACCACGATGACAGGTGCAATATAAGAACCACCTGTGTAGATTACTTCAGACTTACTCACTGCAAACACTGAATTCCTCGTGTTTTGCATTCAGGAGAAACTCTTGGGCTGTAATCCAGTATTCAGTTGCAAAGTTGATAATTATGGCATAGTTAGAGAAAAGAACTATTCAGCATGAGTGCAAGGTCACTGCTGCAGATCTGGCTATCTTCAATGCCAACGGGGCAAGATAAGTGGCCTTAGCAATGAGACCAAGAAGTGCACCTGCTAACGGGAGCTGGAGACAGGGCTAGCGCATGAGAGCAGAGAAAAACCCAAGGTTTTCGTGGAGTGTTTTGTATTGAATGCCTCTTCCACAAACAAACCAAGATCTCTATTTTAGGATCACCTTTATACAAAGGAAAGCTGGTGGGAAAATTATCTACAAACAAAAATGGGTATGAAAACACTTTAATTTGCTCATTTATGTTCATTTCCTTGCAGTACTTTGGCTTGGATTCTCTAAAAGGCACATTAAACCATACCTCACAGCCTGCAAATCAAGTGCTAATTAAAACTGCATTAACCCTAATGGATTGGAAAGAATAAATCTAATTGAGAACACTTCTGTTTACCTAAGGCATGCTGGAAAAACAAACCATCCCATATTTCTCTCCCCTCTTTTGTTGTTGTTGTTCCTTTCTCTCAGCATGGACACACAGAATTGCCTCCTCTTACTCTATAATTTACTAAATCAACCTTTTGGGGAAGGTTTAAAGCATGCTGAACCTCTCTCACAGTGCTTTGCAACACACCTCATACTATGACAACTTCAGAATACATGCTGCCAGTCTCAAAGTCAAGCCTGAATTGGGCTGTGCTAATCAGTGTCATGGGTGCTTTCTGCTCTCTACCCAATTACTTCATTATCTCCTTCCACTCCGAGGACCAGCCTATACTTCCTGTACTGGGTGTAGTTATTGCTCTTGCTTACTGGGACCAGTCTGGCCATTCCATAAATTCTCTCTAGGTTAGAGCAAGTCTTGTCTTGTCTTCCTTGATTTCCCACGTGGATGGGGCAGAAGCATCACTGTGGAATCTACTTAATGACAAGAGCTCCTAGAAGCGCTAGTGATAAATGACCTGTTGTTTGGGGTAGGAGGAACCAACCAGGTATTTTTGGTGCCCTTATTTGTTTGTTTTCCTGGTAGTTTCTCATACCCACCTCCGTGTTTTGGGGACATACCTAAAACTGAGTTTCCAAAGCTGCATGCCCACCCTCAAGATCAGCAGAACCTGGGCTTGAACCTGATGGGGAGGGGGGACCTGAGCTGTAAGTAGCCTCCCGAGGCTTGTTGTCTTAATGAATACCAGGCCACACATTAATGAAGGAGGTTTTAGGAAAACATAGTGATTTTTAGCCCTTCAAGCATCAGCAAATCTGCTAGAAGTCCAGACAGCTGTTTATAGCTTGTTAAGATGTTGATTGTTTACAAATTAGATTTTTCCTTTGAAAACCCTGCACCTATCAGCCTGATACTGTCAGTCATCGATGAAGCAAGGGAGCTTTCTCTGCCAAAGAAGAAAGGCTGATGTTAGGTGGTCTAGTCTGCAGTGACCTTATTTGGTTTCACCTCCTACCATTAGAAATATTCAGTATTTTTCTAACCTCCCTATTTCAGATGGTTTTGCCCTGGATTTTCTTTTCATTTGTTTGCAATTGTTCCTAACTGAAACAGTTTCAATAAACAACACAAGTATTGCCTTTGCATTTTGGATATGCAAAATACTTTTTGGCTTTTCTCTAGAAACAAAGGCTGGTGTCTGGGAAAAAAGGGAAATATGATATAAAAGAGGAGTTTCTGTACGAGAAGATTTGTTTTCTCACTGACAGCTGTACAGCCCCACAGGCAGCACAAATTGGCTGGGTTGTGAAGTCAAGGCCAGTGCCTACAGCATTCGGCAGCTTCCTGTGTCTTAATCTTTCTGTTTGGGGAATGAGCTGTAATTTGTTTTCATTGACCCATAGCTTCAGTTGCACAGTGTAGGGTTACCTTAATGGATCAAAACTTGAGAAACATCAACTTTCTTTTTAGTCCTTCCAGTGCTGGATCCTTTCTTGGACCATTCATTCCTCTGGGTCACGACAGGGCATGCTGTGCTTGCTGTCTGCCCAGCAGCTCTACAGGAGACAGGGGATGCTTCGAGCTGGCCAAATGTTCCCCCAGGTGTCCCCTCCACCATTCTCCTGCACCTCTTGCGCTCAAGCACAGTTCCCCCACCCCCAGTCCATCACAGGAGCCTGTTTCAATAACAATTAGGAATCCTGACCCAGTTAGGAGCACCATAAATCACACCGTGAGGCCCAAGCAAGACCAATTTCCTGGCTGCAAGAGAACGTGCTCCATAATTTTCTGTGCACCATTCGGACCTGCCATTTAACAAAGGCTGAAGGGTTTTCTTTTTCATCAAGGAGTGCTACTGTGCACTCCTTTATACCATATCTCTATGTGTTTACTCTGAACATGGACAACCTATATCTCAGCTCATATGGGAATCTCAGAGCAATGTTAGTCTACAGTAAAAAAAAAAATGCCCTTTTTGTTGAAGTGGCAGACACCAGTTCTGCTGCAGATCTTCGCCTCTCTCTGTGCCTCAGTTACTAGAATAGAGATAAAACTTTCTTTTTTTGATTAGATTAACATCTTCAGGGCATAGATAGTATACTCATCATCTGCTAAATGAGCTATAATCTCCAGAGCCTCTAAATGCTACCATATCCCACTGATAATACAACTATTTCAAAAATTGGCATGTGTTGCACAGAACAAGGAAAAGAAGTAGAGTACTTTTCTTGCTTTCAAAGCTCAAAGTACTAAGAGTAGGTGAAATATCACGTGGTACACTGACAAAACCTTGATTTTATTCCTTAAGATAGAACTTATAACCCTGCCTCTCTACTATGGTTAGACAGCAGCTGGACATCCCACAGACAGACCTGATGCAGCTTCTTAATGTCCTGGCAGAGGGAGCTTAGGAGGCAGGTTTGCAAAGGTCTTTGAAAACCTACAGGTACCAATAGGCTCTTTAGAAATAGATACTACACACTTATGGGGGAATTGGAAATATTCGAGTCCTTTCCAAAAACCTAGGAAATTCCAACAAGTCAGCAAGCGCAGACTCAGGGCAAGATGCTATACAACACAGAAACTAAGCTTGAAGCTTTTTAAGGCATCCTTGAGTCACTAGATTTGCACCAACTCTGTTTCATGCTCAATACCAACCAGGAAAGTAATTAACAAGTAGATCAAAGTCTTCATCCCGACATTTTAAATCAGTTTAAAATTGGACTCCCTGGTAACTCTGCCTGTAAGTTGTATGGGGCTTTTCAAATAAATCACATAAAAATTAACTAACTGATTTCCAGACCCCTTGTCCGTCTGCCATTCAAATCATTATGGCATCAGTAGAAATTTGTACTGCTTTATTCAAAAAACTCAGGAGTCAAAATAAATACTTTTTTTATAATGAGTTGTGCTGGGACTTTATCAACTCTTCTCACCTGAAGAGAATTTTCTGCCTTCCACAGGAAGTTCCTCTGGCAGAAGAAGAGACACCCCTTCTGCCATTTTGTAATGGAGTCCAAATGATAAAACAATTTATCAATGCATTTAGCATATCAATATGCAAATCCCTATTGAAAAGTGCACTGTTGACAGAACACCTAGAGGGGATCTCATCATAATAAGGAAAATGGAAGAAAAAAAAATAAAACCCAACAAATCCTATCCAAACAGTCACTGGGTTAGAGAGAGACCACAGAGGCCAAGATCTACAGGATTTTGGACACTTCTCACTCAGAGCAAAACAAAAATCAAGGGTGATAGGAACCAGATTAACTTGGATATAAACCATGATAACAGTTCCCAATTTCTGTCTGTTCCTTAACATTTTTGTATTTAATGACACGTTTAAGCAGCACTGCTAACTTAAACCAATCTACATCTTTCGAACACTTAAACAAACCCCCTCCCAAGAAATTATGGCAATGAGCAATAAATTCAAATCAAAGGAAACAATAATCAAGATTTCCTTGTTTCCTGCCTTCTAAACCAGAAACTTTCATGCCCCTTTCCAGCTTTTTCTTTCACCATGCAGGCAAATATGAGAACTGACATCACATAGATTAGCAGCTGTAAGAGAAACCCCGAGATCGCAGGGCTTGTCATCAAGAAAGAAAAATTTATTTGAGATCCACAGTCTGTTATTTACAAAGGGAGAACTGATTGTTCTTTTGCTTGTCAGACAACAGAAGAAAGCGTTCTCTATTTAGTTGCTTCCATTAGATTGTTCCCATACAATCAGCACAGTGGATGAAAAAACTCCCTGGAGTAAGCCCCACAAGGAGCAGGTGGCTCAGGAATGCCAAATACTTTGAGACCTACTTTAAGTGCCACAGAGGAAGAAGAGCTCTTCTCCTCCAATTGTCCTTGACACTCTGCCTATTCTCCACCTACACAGTGCCAAGAAATCTTATTTTTTCAGTGAGTATTAAAGTTCCCAGTAGAAAAGTAGTTTCCTTTTTTCCCTCCCTTTCAGTAGTGTAGGAAACTTCAGATGGATATAAAAATTCAGCATGAGTTAGGATCAAAATTTCCCAAAATAGACAGTGATTTTGAATGTCTCTAAGTGCTCCCCAAACTCCTAGCTATTTTTGAAGCACTGCATGATGAGTCAGAATGAAATATTCACTGAGATTGCTAGGCCTCCCGGCATTCAAACTATTTCAATATGCCTTCAGGGAAAGAAAGAGTTAATGGAGTTACCTTGCATTTAGTATTCATCTTTTTTCAGCTTTGGCAGGTAGCAGATGACAAGCCCAGGCTTGACTTGGAGCATCGGCTCTGTACTAGCATAGTCTTGTGGGTAGCCTAATGTAATATTAATTGAATTGACATCTCTGTTGAGATCAGTTACACATGTAGGATTCAAGTTATTTAACAGTTTGTGCAACTGTATTTGAATTTTGATCATAAAGACACATGCTGGGTTAACAGGGCCAGAGGCAGAGCCAGAATCATGTAGAGCAGACGTGACATTGGACTTACATTTTTGAGGCATGATTTGTACAGGGAAGAAAAGAGACTATTACCAAACATTGTTCTACAATAAGTCTTGCTTTATAGTGATAGGCATCTTACACAGTCAATATTTAATCTTCAATTTACCCTAATTTGACTCATTTCAAGGCCAGGGAGTGTGAACAGCAAAGAAACATCTCTGAGTATTTTCTACCAGCTGATCGAATGGTGTCTTCCTCTCCAGAAAGAGACCAAGACCCTGGGCAGATCTGGGCAGGCTGGAGGTCTTCGGAAGGGAAAAGAGATGAGGATGACAGTCTTTTATTCAGAGCACAAAGCTCCAGGGACTTAATCTCTGAGGGCTCACTGGAAAAGGGATTTTGTTTCTGTCCAACATGACTTGCTTAAAATCTTTCCAGATCTTACCACATGCACAAAGCCAGAACTGAATATTCTTGTCTGAAAGAACAATCTCTCCAGACTCTTAGTAAAACTTAAAAAAACCAACCCTGCACATTTCTCATGGAAATTTCAGTTTCAATAGAAACACACTCCCTACTTTCCCTTGGGCAATATTTTTAACCAAATAAGTTCAGAACCTCTATCTGCCCTGGATTTCACTAGGCCCTGTGTTCTTTACCCCTGCATCTTGGTCTCTGGAAGAGACTTCCGCTGTCAGCTGAAGTT
The DNA here is from genome assembly GCA_033628505.1 of Tringa tobata. Classification (NCBI taxonomy): domain Eukaryota; kingdom Metazoa; phylum Chordata; class Aves; order Charadriiformes; family Scolopacidae; genus Tringa; species Tringa tobata. The sequence goes on from JAHREE010000099.1 coordinate 537,598, forward strand.
CAGCCTTCTTGGGCTGCTTGGGACCCCCATCCTTATTCACAGACAGAAAACTTATTCACCTGAGAATTTGTTTGCTTACTTAGTTGTGTAAGTAAAAGAGTATCACATGAAAAAAAGTAAAAAAATCAGGCTGCAGACTTAGAAAGACAGGTCATTTTTACCTAGATTATTCACTCTAATAGAAAGCGTTGCTGTATATGTCATGGTTGGTTTTTTTTTTAGAGGAAATTCTTAAAATTCTGAACAAAACTGAATTAAATCCACTTGCTCCGAAATCAAAAAACATGGCAGAGTAAACAGAACAGCAGCACTAAAAAATTAATTCCTTGTGCTACTTGCTTCCCTGCTTTCTGTGCCTTATGCCAAAACCCCATGCATTTCAAATCCAATCCACTGCAATTACACCAGTCCCCAGCCACACACCATGCATCTCCAGGAGCATAGTGAGCAAGAAATGGATTTCCCTCAGTTAAGGTGTCAAAGGAACAGCCAGCAGGTTGGAATTGTATCCAGCCATTTGCACAGATGTACAGTAGTGGAATTAAAAACACTTTCCACACTTCACCGAGATCCACCTCACAAAGCTATTGTGATATTTTAGCCTGATGCCATTAAAACACTAAAATTTTCAAGGAGATAGTATGCTGCTATGTAAATTCACAAGATTTACCTATGGGAGCACCTTTTTACTGGAGTAAAAAGCTCCACATGACTATGCCGCTGTACCTTGGTCACACAAGTGCCTCATGCTGAGATGAACCCTTCCACTCTAAGTCTACAGAAGCGTGAAAGCTTTTGAAGTTGCACCTTCAGACCACAGGCAAGCGAACCTCTTGGAGACCCCACCAGCTAAGGCACTGCAAGAGATTTAGACACGGTGTCTGCTGAAAGAAGCCTACAGCTGGCTGGTTCTCACTGAAATCACAGAGCAGGGCCTCCAAATGGTCTGGTATCAAATCAATCTACTCTAGTGCTGTCCCCCAGGAGCCTGAGAAGCTCAGCCCCCTCAAGCACAGAGCAGATGGCAGCAGCAGGTAAATCACTGTCAAATTGCTGCAGCGGATGTTGCAGCCATCGTGTCTGCCAATAAGTAAATAATTGTGGGGGAACACCTGGTTTTCATACCACCTAACATACCTGCCACCAGCACTCAGGACACAGAGGCACATGTGGAAAGCCAAGCAAAGATTCATTTAAAATCACTACAGAAAACATGAAACTATCTGGGGGTAGGGGAGCCTGTGGTGCAGAGACGTGAACGTAGCTATTTATTTTATGAACTAAAATGCTTTTGCACAGGAGAGAATGGAATAGAAGCAGGTGGTCCAGCAAGGCAAGAATCCAAAACCGTTATTTCCAATCATTAGTTTCAGATTGAAATATAATGACGTGTCTCAGTCAGTTGGATGTGGTTGTCCTAGGTACACGTGTGAGGGATAAACACCTGCCCGCTATGTCCAAAATCCCCCATTTCCAAGTCTTCAGTCATTTAAGTCCCAATACTTAAATACTGTGGTTCATAGTTGAGATCACCATACCTCGGGAGTGCACAGTCACACTGCTGGGGCTGCATTATAGATTTCTGTAATTTATTTCCCAGCAGCTTCTAGATGATCCGGTGAGATCAGATCTGTGTTCTCCAAACACATGAGAAAAGTCAGACCCGCACACACACTGAGGTTCATCACTTTCCGTCTTGTCAAAATGCATTTTTTTCACAGTAATATCCTTCCTCACAAAAAAAAAACGCTTACATTGTACTTCTTGCAGATACACCACTTCTCATCAGAGAGCTTGGATGCTTGGGCCACTGCTGGCTGAAAGGCTCTGTGAGCCCCGCCAGGGAACTCGCATTGTCATGATGGTTTTCAACTTGAGAATTGTAATTACCCAAACTGTCGTCTCCTGAAGAAATCTGTAACCTTTTATAAGAGAACATGGCAGGAATATCTAGAGGTTTTGTAGCTAAGAGAAAAGGGAAATATTTCTGGTGTTACATTATAAACACAAACTGACTTGCAACTGCTGCCAGCACACATCTCTGTAAGCAGTGAGGATATTTTTGCCCTGTCAGGATTCAGTGGAACTGTATCTCATACATAACACATTTATAGAATCATAGAATGGTTAGAGTTGGAAGGGACCTTAAAAATCATTGAGTTCTGACCCCCTGCCGTGGACAGGGACACCTTCCACCAGACCAGATCTTGAACACCTTCAAGGATGAGACAGCCACAGCTTCTCCGGCCACCTAAGCCAGGGTCTCACCACCCTCACAGCAAAGAATTTCTTCCTAATATCTAATCTAAATCTACCCTCTTTCAGTTGCATAATATCTGTAGCTGTTTTTACTGTAACCCCTCATAGCAAAAGCCCTAAGGTTACCCTGCAAACATCTTCAGTAGTATCTTGAGGTCCTTTTTCTTCTACAGATGAAAGCATGAGAAATTTTGAGCAAACATCTGATTTCTTTGGTTCACACCACAGATGTAGTATGTTCACTGACTACTATATTGTCATACCACATACTCAAGCCCTTTGAGAAGCTCTTGCTGCCCAAAGGGAGAACAAACCTTGTTTCCCAGCTAACTTGTCACTGTGACCTCCAAGCCCACATGACTTGGTGTAGCTTCACTGACTTCTATGTGCTGACAACCATTCACATGTGGCAAAAACGTAGAGCAGGACTCTTTTTTTAAAGGTTTAGACATTGATTGCACTAGGGTGCCTTTAAAAACCTGACCACTAGAACTGCTCTCGGTATCTTCTGATAAGCAAACCTATCTTGAGACAACAAATTAAATCACAATTATTCCCAGGTACCCAAACTCTAACAGCAAAATTGTATATCATCTTTTGTCCCTCTGACAACTATGGTTTGGAAATTATTAACAGCTCAGCTGCGGGGAGGGTATCTTAGTGAGGGATCATCTTGGGTTACAGACAAATGAGGGAGTGGAGATGCCAAAATAGTCTGTGGCTTAACTTTTCAAAGAAGGCTATCACATGACCCAAGTTGAAGGAAAATTCAACAAGTGAAGGTACACACATTTCTGTACTTTAATGTGGACGATGCTTATTCTTTTTTATGACCCAGATAAAAATCACACTCAATTCTCACTGTATCTCCATTTCTAATGCTCATAAACAGAGCTTTTACAGCGCTTTGAATTAGATCTGTGATTTGTGAGCGACATGTATAATAATTAGACTGTGAAGATGTACAGTTAATCCATTTAAAGGTGTAAAGAAGTCCATTTAATGAACATTATAGTCACATTAGACTTGGAAACATCTAACTCTTTTGTTGAATAAAAAGAAGTTCAATGAGATTAACTTCTCTTAGTTGGTTTTAAAGAATACTCAAACATGTCCTACTCTGATAGTGTACTATTCCTTGGTGCATGGTTTCTGCATACCAATGTCTTCAGTGTAGAAGAGTAAGAATGAGACTGGGAGACATTCTATTTCAGTTAAATAATTACAAATTAAAGAGGATCACTTCTACTTTCTATACTTACTGTAGTATGATAAGAAGCTGAACTCCTTGAACTTGTAATTATATAACAGAAATGTTAATCTCCTGGTTCGGTATTCAGTTCTACTGCATTAAATGTATTCTTACAATTATCAAGTTTACTACATGGCACATAGACATTTCTATTGGGAAACCTATTATTTGATCATATCAGATTTTGACCATAAATACTGTAATGGAATTCTGTTTTCAAATCTCTCACTGCCACAAAATGACTAATGAGGGTTAATACACCTATGTAGCTTGAGAACCTGAAAAAACATTCGTATAATTTCTGATTTTCAATTTGTAATGCTAACTGAGCTTCCGATTATTTCCCACAGCTTTGTGCAATTAAAAAAAAAAAAGATTTAAGCTAGAGAACATATAAGTCCAAAATACGCTAAGTAACTTGTAATAAAGAAATTTAATTTTAAATATATGTACTTTAAGCAGCTGTTCTCCTCTTAGGAGAAACTCATTTAGGCTTAAGAGTTACTGGCCGAAGCTATCTTCTTTTCACAGCATATTATAATGTGTGCTATTGGCTTTAATAGTTTGGAAGTGCAATTTACATCCTTGTCCATTTAAATATATAAAACTATTTCAAGGGGTAGGGTAGCCAGTTAGAAAAAGAAAACAAGATCATTCTCTGGCTTCTACTTCCATTTTTTAAATGAGGAAATACTTATCTTTCCAGCAAAATTCTGGCTCCCAATGCTTTAATGAAGCCGTACCTCTGTTAAAAACTGAAGATAAATTCTGTAGATAGTCACTTCAGAGAGATTTTAGCCAGTGAAATGCTTACTTCCAGCAGAGATACCTGGCTTGTTGCATACATCAGGCTACAGTCTCTAGTAGTTTCCAGAGCAAAACCTGATGAGATCAAAAGACAACATAATCCTGGCTAATGCAGAGTGACTTTTTATATACTGCATGGGATGCAGCTGAACATCTGTAAGACAATCCTTCCACCTGGGGGATCATGGGCCAGTGAAGTACCCTCTTGAGTGCTAACCCTGCACCTAAACAGCAAACGCAGGTTTTGCCTACTGAGCATGTTGATCCTTCGAGTCATTGCCTTAAAGGAGGCATTTTACCCTGTCCCAGAGCTGCATGTTGGCACCTTACAGTTCCCATCGCTGTCTGCTGCTCCAAACTCTCACAGCACCATTTGCAAAGCACTGTCATGAATATGTCAAAACAAAAGGTTTTACTTCCCAAAAGTGTCACTTTGAGCTTTATTAGTCAGACATGTAGGCAGAGGCTTCTACGGGCAAAAAGGACAGGAGGAAAGAGAAGCACGGAAGGTGAACAGCCCATTCAAGACAAAGATCTGTTGCTAAGGACCTCTGAAGCTGTTGCTGCTTTTGACATATCCTGGGATGGTACACAGTCCAGGGAGTCTGGAGGCACCTGGGATGGAAATAACTGGGTTCTCGCTCTAAAGGTCAACTTTAAGGTGCCTGTGTGGTGCAGATTCTTTGACTTATCAAGGAACCAGCACCCACCAACCACAGGTATGGGGTTGTGCCTGGCAGCCACCAGGACTAGTTTTTGCTAACCCTGGCACCACCTCCGTGACCTCTTTAGACCTCAGATTTCTCAGCAACCATGCTCTCCTCAGGCATTTGGTGTTCACTGGAGCAAGCAGCTGAGATAAGGACAAAATCAACTTTGATTGCGCTGCATAGAAAATATACTTCCCTTTAAATTTCCTGCCTGCCTGAGTTATTGGATACACACACAATACCCGGTCTAATGACTCAATCATGCAAGCCAAGCTACCCAGGCTGACCCGCAGAGCCTCTCGCTGCAGCCTGACCTGCCTTCTGAAGGAGTGTGGTTTGCAATAGTAGAGCTCACTCCAGGCTTTCAAAGAGAACAACCATCGACTAAAATGTCATGCGAGGTTCTAAACCACTGCCAATTTGAGATTCTTTATTTTTTTTCTTCTCCTCCTAGCTAGGCATATTAGTCCAGTACTTCATTATCCTCCTGTTATTAGCAAGTTTCAGCTACTCTCTAAACTAAACCTTCCCTGTTTTAGATGAAGCATCCTTGTCATATGCACTATGGTCCTGGAGGATGAGTTACTACCCATCTCCTTACGCACACATACTTCTGCATTCATGCTCACATAAGTTGCCATATCTGCCTTCTAACACAAGCTAACCAGAACCTTTCCCTTTTCTTCAACATTACTTCTATAGTCATTTTTTTCTGGATTCCTGATCATTAGTGCTCCTTTTCTCCCTCCTCACCATTTTTGAAGTTTTCAACATGCCTCTGAACAAGCTACTTCAGCTGAGGCTTTATCACCCCTGGACAACCCTGAAGGATTACTGCTTGTGTCCTACAGCCTCTTTTTCTGATTAATAAACCAGTAACAGCAGTTGGCATTTCCACAAGGCATTTTTACTTCCCTTCAACAAGTAAGCTGAGGAACAACAGATCTTTTTCTGAAAGATAATAAATAATTTTAGTAACTAGTTAAGACTGGTATCCAGTGCCATGAGTTGTATATGTCAGTCCGTTTTCTCACCAAATGTACATTTATGATCTACTCCTACTTGTGGCATCTTCTAGCACCCTCCCTTGCTCTGAATAGACCTGAAAAACTCTGACTTTTATTGTAGGCAAGGTCTTTTAGGTATCCCAGCTTGTTCCGAGTCACAGAACTGAGCCAGCTTGGGAAACTTGTCCCTTTGCTGCTTGGGTCTGCCTGTTTTGGGAACAACACGCTTCATTCTTTGGGGCCAAGGTGTGAGCAGGCCACCGCGAGGCAGAGGGACTACAGGGACAGGAACATGCTGGGGTAGCTGAGACACTGCTGTGGGCATGAGTAAGAATAAGAGGTGTTCTGGCAGTGACTGGGGATGATTCAGCTTTGCTGTGGAAGGGCAGATGTTCCCACTGACTTGAAGTTGGAGCCTGTCCTGTGCCAGAGGCTGCCGAGAGCAAGATGGCAGGGAGCAGGTCCTGCCCTCCACCACGACAAATCCTTCCCTACCTGGTCAACAGAGACACATCAGCAAAGAGACAGAAAATGTCACCACTCTGGGTTAGCAGAGTCACATCTGGCTACAGCGCTCTGAAACCGCATTTCCTCTATGACAGCAGAGCCCCACACGCCAAACAAAGAGCAGAAGCAGGCAGCAACAGCAAAGCGGCAGATATTTGTTGTTTTTTTTTAAAGTGCAGCTACTAAATACTTGGAGAAAGCATTTCAGCCTCATTATCTTGCAATAAAATTCATATTTCCTTCATATATACAGTCTTACTATAACATCAATATATCTCAATCAGGTTACCAGGCTGTTCAGGTAATTAAATAGTATACATAAATGTGAATGCCATGGGAAATATGCCACTGCTGCTTAAATATAGCAGATAAAGCCATGGGAAAGAGGCAACAGAATATAATGCTGTAAGATTATAGAGAGATATAAATTCAAGTACTCTGCCGTGGTGCCACTAGAATATGGGGAGAAAGTTATTAGAAACAAAATGAATTCAGTAGCGCCTTGAACTCACTATCATCGTCTGGGGCAAGTTAATCACTTCATCCTCATCCACTAACACATTTATCCACCTACTAATTCTCCGCCTAATTAGAGAGAAATTCAGAGCTCTACTGGTCAGGGAGGCAGGGATTAGGGTTAAGAAAACACTTGTATTTGAAACCCCCTACCTCTGCTGGTTAGTGTGAAAGATCCTATAAGAAACTCCCACCCTAGCTAATCCATGACCCTCAGCAGGGAGGAGTGTTAACAATTTGGTTTAAAACTCACACTCTCAGACAAATGCATCAAAAACGGCTTTTCTTCTTTGATTTATAGGTATTACTTGTTTTTCCAAGCTCCATTAAGGACTCTTCATCATGTACTGCAAGGGGCATTAAGCACTGAAAGTTGTTCCCAGCTCTGTATTATTCAAAGGCAATTTACACTAATTATTGGAGTCCATGGTGTTACCCATACTCATAGAATGATCCATCTCAGCAGGCTAAAGTACTTTTGAAATGTTAATTTATTACTGAGGTATAAAAACGTCCTTACATTAAAGCACAATTCTTTCTTAAATGCCAAGAGTTTTCTATTACTGATATATTACAAACTGACTGTTTATCTTAGATACAAGAATAAAGATATAACTTAATTTACTATATAATAGTACCCATAAAAGCCACTATTAACACAAATTGCACTGTATTTAAACTCAGTAACGACACTGATATTATTCTTGTTTTCCTTGTTTAGTGATTTTCTTAACTCACATGCAAACAGAGCATGCAGAGCTACTTCATGGAGTGCAGCTTTTCAGACAAATAGCTGAACAGTAAAGTAAAAAATGTTTCACTGGTGAAACATTTCACTGATTCTAAAATAACGTCATTCACATTAAGGAACAGATCCTAGTGTGATATCACTGCTCCAAGGACAAACAAGGAAAATGCATTCACAAACTGTCAGGAAAGCACCTGTGTATCAAATGCCAACAAACAAACATCCACCAAAAGTACCCAGTATTCAGTTAATTCTGGCACAGAATTTTAGCAAGAATAGTTTGGCCAGTGCTGAGCACCGCACCTTTTAGGGGTTTTGTTTTTCTTGGTCACGATGTGTGAAAATACAGCCACGCCAACAAAAATTTATTTGACCTTCCGTTGAAAAAAAGCCCTTTAATAATCAAGGAGATTATTTCTTACCTAGCTGAACCAAGAACTTTTGCTTCACTTGAGAAGCCACTGGATTGCACTCAGCAGTAAGAGGAAATGCCACCTTGGAAGTGTCAGAGCCTTGGGATGCATATGGAGTTCATGGCAAACAAAAAAATGCCCTTTTGCTTTCCTAAGTCCTCTCTGATGTCCCAAAGATAGCCCTCACCTATGAAATGTACACTGTTGTGAATTAAGACCATCTGCTTTATATCTGAAAAACCTAAACACCATCACACAAACAAAGCTTGCCATGATAGGCTCAAATTTTTTTATCCAAAAATTTCTGGCAACCTAGATTTTGTTTGTGTAGCTGAAATACAAAACACAGCTTTGGAATAACAGTATTCTTATTCCCAAACTCTGCCAAGGTTTCATATGATCTTTCCCCAGATTTCATTTACCTCTCCAGGTCTCTGTCTGACCATTGGAAATACCCTTCCTTATCCAGAGTAGTTCCTGAAATGAAAGGACTTAGGAAATAAAATGTTATGTCAACATAAATCTCGATTGCCACTAACACAATCTGTTTACCCAAAGAAATCCAGATTCCAGAGTGATGGCTTGGCTTCATAAACTCCAATCCCGCTCCAATCCACTGCAAGTACTCAGGAGTCAGACAATTTGCAGAGGAGTCAGGCAATGACATGCGGGAAGTATTGTGCTCACTCGCATGCCTGAATTCCACATACAGGACTATAATTTGCATGCACAACAGTTTGCATACATTAAGGAATTTTTTTGCATAAGAGGCTTGGTAGATGCCAAAGCAATGAATTGTGTACAAAACCACAGTAATCCTACCTGCAAGTCAGACCTTTAGACAAACAAGCTTGACTTATAAAAAGCAACCCTTAAACTATGAAAATCTGCTTTAGAGGAACATGTGTTCTCACAAAACGCGTAACTGATCATGAAAATGATTCACATCACAAAACACAACACCCAAAAATTTCTCCTATAAAATCTAGGTCATGAATTAGAAGTGAGACATATTGTTATTTTGCAGCAGAATCAGGAAAAAATGACACTGATTAGTCATTTTCAACCTTCATTTAGTCAAAGGCTATGTACTATTTATGGTATCTTCTTTATTTTAGGAATAAGTGGGCACAGCTAATCCTGGACTACCGAGGCCTGAATTACCACAAATTCTTTGGAAAGAAGCGATCCTGATATAAACACCCATTTTACAGAATAATCCCGTCTATCCATAACACACTGACTTTTTGATACCTTATGAATATGTTTTATCTTATTAGACAGAAATAACTTTAATAAATAAAGTCATGAGAAAAAGATCTGTTCACAATCTTACTTGTATTCAGCTAATTTTCATCCATACCTATGTATTTTACTGAGTACATTTGCCTCAGAAAATATCAACAGGTTTGCCTAATAGCTTCAAGCCAGATATTCTATATTTTGTAAATTCATCAGGATATTGCTGTACTGCCATTCAGATCACATAGCAGCTATGCATTACATATGCAAGGCTAGTGGCACCAGAGAGCTCTTTTTCTAATTAATACAAGTCAAACCAAATTGTTAGGAGGAGGGAAATAGACCAAAAATGAGAGAAAAGGAGACTTCCGCACAATTGCCCATTGCAACATGAAAACCCAGCTCATCTGCATAATATTAATGATATCAAATATGCAAACAGATGTTTCTCTCATTAAATGCTGTATGCAAATAACACTAGGAGGAGTGGTAATGTTGTTTCAGGGTTGAGAGATCACGGGGGGTAATTAAAGGTTAATCCAGTTTTCAGTTCACAGACTGTAAGACTTGAGTGGTTGTAAAGAAAAATTGTCACTTAACCTTCAATTCATTAACCACAGCACATGGATTTTTCTTCTAAAATAACAAAAACATATATGTATTTATCTACACTCTAGTGCCAAGGTATGGTGCGTATCATTAGAGAAGAACAGAAATTATTTGTTGCTATGAATGCCATTAGGTAGGTGCCGGAATGCATTAATTAGGGAAAGCAGAATTTGATCAGAAGTTCTCAGACCACAATCTAAACGCTGTAATCCCACTAAACATATTCCAATTGCCGAGATGTTGTCAAATGTTAATAGAAAGCCATCTGAAGTACTTGTGGAACAAGTCCCCTAAAATAATTAAAAGCCGAATGTTTGAGATTCTGCGCGAGTTTTGCTGTAAGCCCTGAGAGTTGGATGGTGCCATCAGCAGCAGGCTGCCAACCCTCACTTTTGCTCAGAGTCTCCTGCTGGGCAGATTGAAAAGCAGTAAACATTTTAACACTTAGATCTGAGTTCAACACGCCAGATGAGACATTCCCACTCCTTGCTCATAGGAGAAAATAAAGTGATAAGTGTCTGCGCTGCAGTCTAGCCATGTTCTTCAGCAGCAAGATTTTGTGCTGAGGGAAAGGCAAGGCCAGTGTGAACTACAGCAGCCACAGGTGGGAAGAAGTGGAGAGAAGCAAAGGATATCTTTATTTGTGCAACCCTCTCTATATAATATCTGGGTGAAAATCGAGCGAGAGTGAGAAATCAAAGAGGAGATGGCAGTTGGCTCTGTTCGGCCTTGGATCCAGGAACCATTGCATTTGCTGCTTCCGTGGCTGCATGACACGTTTGGGTATTTTGGTGTTTCACTTAAAAATCTGCTTCCAGAAGTCTTGCAAATTATTTCCTTTAAAGATGGATCAAGAACAAGGGCTTATGTGTGTCTCTCCGGTGTGTGTCTCACCATCTGGCTATCCCCACTGTCTCTCTCACTCCCCCCCCAGTAACACGCACCACTAGACCTTCCATCTGTGCCTCACCAATTCTTTGGTTTCAAAAACCAGTTTCCTTCCCTTCTGGCCTCTCAAGTTCCCATTTGTGCAGTACATTGCTTGTGAGCTTTACACTCAAAGAACCACAACCACACCAGCATAGCCTCAAAATTTACTTTGATTTCGTGGGCTGAATATCTCAGATTTGGCCCAATAGCTTTCAAACAGCGCTAGGTATGATATATCCTCAATTTAAGCTATCACAACTGTTCTGGCTCTAGAATTTCATTGTGGAATTCAGTTTTAAAACTTCTTGTTAATTGAAGGTACCAAAAAATACATTTAAAGTGTATTACATGAGATAAAAAGAATAAAATCTATATATCTTTTTCTGCATTCACATGGCATCCCTTGGCATAAACTCTGCTTCATAAAAATTCCCCTTCTCAATGATTTTCACAACTATTTACAGCCTGCTTCCATTTGAAAAAGGTCTGATATCCAAGAAAAAAGAACCTGTGAAAATACCACTTTTTCTGAGGTTGAACACTGCAGAAGGATTTACTATATTTTATTTTGTCTTGAATGGTTGCAATGAAATAGAAGCGTCACCTTCCTTGCCTTGAGCATGCAAGAGACTCCTGCTTTCCCTTTGATAGTACACTTTGTAAGGTTACTATACTTAGTTAGCCGCAAATTTTAGGGCAACACAGAGGTCACCTACAGCACGGCAGAAAAGACTTTTAAACTCCACTTCATCCGCATACCTCATCCAGCAACACGAGCATTATATGATGCCCGCAGCAGAAATGGTGCAGAGAGGGAAAACCCACCTTCCAGCCCCGCTCTGCTGGAGCCTGGCTGCCTACAGCCGCCCATCCTTTCCCCTGGCCACCTCCACAGCAAGCCGGCAGCTGCTGCCCCTCCTGAGCCGCCTGAATAAACAGGGGAGGATTACCCTCTTGTGAGGGAAGACCCTCTGGCGCAGTCGGTTCTGTGTCACCCCGGGGTAAGGGGACCGGCCGGCAGGTGCAGGAGTCCCGGGGGGGCCTGTTAGAGGCTGATAGCATTGAAGCAGCCTTCAGCCCCCCGCTTTGATCACTTCAGCACAAAGGTGGCTTCCACGCCTTCCCCGCCGCCCTCGTTCCTCACCCGGCACCGGGAGCTGGAGAAACAATTCAGACTGGAAATCTCCCAGTCGCTTATCTCCAGAGCCCATCGGGAAAGGGGGCTTGTCAAAAATCTCATCCCAGGCTTATCGCCCCCGCGTGCTGCCAAAGCACTCGACTCGGCGAGCAGGTGAAGATTTAAAGTTGTACCCGGGAAGTCTGAGCGAGTTCTGGTAAATGCCACCTGATCCCTATAAAAGCAGATTACAAGCATCCCCTTGAAATGTCACCATGCATTTACAGGGAGAACCATACCAAAAAAAAAAAATAAAATTCAGCCAGAAAATTTTTCCTTACGCTGCTCAAAATGCATTTTCAGGGCAAGGGAACACCAGTAACCACGCAAGCAAATGGGGGCGTTGAAGATTTGGTCTGAAGCTCACAAGAGCATAAGAAAAAGTCTAACAAATTGAGTGCTTGCAGCCCTGAACACTGGCTTCTCCCACGTGTGTGTGTGTGTGCGTGTGTGTGTGTGTGCGCACACAGGTCCGACGGCCGGGAGCACATTCCTGCGCCCGCCGTTACCTGGGAGAATGTCTGGCTGAAGGACGTAAGCCTCGGGATTCCGGCGTACACAAAGAGACAAAATAGCTATTAAAATCTATTTATCACGAGCAGAGTTTTGAACGTCTAATTGCTGCAGTTTGTTAGAGGAACAAAAAGATCTTCCCTGGCTTCAGCCATATCCAAGGGGATTAATTTGTCACTCTTCAAAAACAACTCATTGGAGGAATACCCTCTTTGATTCTTTATTCTCACATTAATTAGGAGTAATAAGTACACTAGATACACTCGGTACTTAAAAAATTAGTAGAAATAAATCTGCCACACATCTCAAGAGGGCAACAAAGATCTGGCTGTGCGGGGTGGGAGCCTGGAAGACGAATCCTGTCAGCAGGACAGCCCTGCCATGGCGGGCCAGAGCCGGGCATCAGCCTGCGACACTCTGGGCCCTCTTCAGGCCTGCGCCAACTCTGGCCCATAGTGGCTATCCCAGTGGTCACCCCAATGGCCCCATTTTGCTGACCAGCCCCTGGGGAGCAGCCTGCCTCCCTCCATTCCCATTCCCTCTAGCACGGCGCCATCTTACCTGCAGCAGCCTCAGCACAGCATCCATGTGAGTCCTCGTGAGACACCAGAAGATCTGTGCCCAGAAGACCTCAGGGCCTGGTCTTCTCTCTCGTTAGTTTGCAAGTAGGAAACCTCCAGGATGCTTCAGCTGTCTCCAAGTCCCTCTAATAAATAATTTCTTTCACCTGAGGAGGGCCTTTCCCTCAGAAGGAGCATTCACCTGAGTACAACCCTCCCTGGGCCCCAGTGGCTGGCTCTGCTCCCTCCCCACAGGAGAAGACCGGGGAACATGGGGACCCCACCACATCCCCAGCCAGTTTTCCTGGGCCACGAGTGCTGGCACCTCCACCTTTCATCATGTCCTTAAACCCCATGGCTTGAGAGGCACCAGCCTTTATCTCCTGCTTGTTTAAGGTAATTACGACACATATTTCCTCCCTGCTGGTTCTGCTGAAGCAGAAAAGTCTTTGGCCTTCATTTCACTATACATAATAAAGAAAAAAAAATCTGGTTTATAAACACCACTTTTTCTCTACTTTCAAAGGCAGGTTGTAGGGTGAGAGTCAGGAGAATGGTCCCTATTTGGCAAGCAAGCTAATAACAGTGAAGTTGCTGGAGGGAAATCTCTTGTGGAGTCTCCCTAAGCTGGAAGGACGCAGAGCAGTCTTTGTTCCCTCAGTAGTAAACAATAAACCTTTAAAGATACTCTGCTGTCCCCACCACTCACTCTTCTATAGGATGTAAAAAAAACCCCAACACCAAAGCAGCCCAAATGAGTGCAAAGAGTAGATTTAATTTCAGAGGGGGTGGGAATTTGTCACTTTTTAAAGACACTTAGTGTCAATTAAAATCTATGCAACCCAAAGAGATATATGGCACTGTTTCTCAAAGAAGGATGAAGTCAGCCTGATTAGCAAGTGATTTATTACCATGTTAAAATATGCTTTTTGATTCTTAAAATCCTCGGTAGTGGTGGAAAACAATTGTTTGTGGATCATATAGCGAGGAAGGTTCAAGTGACTTTAAGATACAAAAAAACCCCACAATATATCAAAAGTATGCATTTTTGTTTTATGGGGAAATCTTAAAAATAAATAAGATTTTTACTTTTTTTTTAACAAATACATTATGGAAGAAAACACAAGCAATATGGAAATTCTCCATTTAAAATCTACCTTGCAGTCAGCAGCATGTTGATTTGAAATGCCTTGCCTTTCTAACTGTTCCCCTCCTCCTAATAAGCACTGCATCCAATTTGTATGTTATTCTGATGAAATGGTTTAAGCGAGAGAAAATGAGTAGTTTGAAAAATAAAGGAAAGTTCTACAGAAGAAATGAAGTGCTATCATTGAAATCTTTATTTATGTGAAAAGAAAGGGCTAAAACATTACCTCAGAATTCAAGATTACAACATCAGTAGGATATAAAGTAAATCCATTCTAGTAGTGAAACATCAGAAACCATAATCCTTTTTCAAAGACCTTTTGTTATTTTAATGTCTGACAAATTATGCTTTTTTTAAAAGAAGAAAAACACTTAGATTTAAGAGGTTTCTTTTACTTCAGTAAAAGTAGTTTCACTATTTAAAAGTTTTAATTTTCTGTAACCAATAGTATTTACTATGCTGGCTAAGTATTAACACAAGAGTAAGGTTATTTTAGTCTCAATAGGACTGAGTACAAAGTTGCCACCAAAGACTTTTGCATCAAGTTGTTATGGCAACTTAGTGTTCTAAAAAGTATTAAGTTTTAGCAATGGGTTTTGTTTTGTTAATTTGGTTGCTTTTCCTTCGAGTTTTGAAGCTGTTAAGTGTCATAAAAATGTTACATCATTATCATTCAAACGACTGGAGGTCTTAGAATGTATTTAAAACTTGTTTATATTGCAAGACATTCCAGGATGATGTCCAAGGACCCCCATCCCTGACTTTAGGGGGATCACCCTGGCCTCAGTATGAGCACAGGAACCATTTCACAGTGTTCCTAGTACTAAGAAAAAAGGACAAAGAGAAACAAGCTACATATTTACCTCTGGTGTACTAAAAGCGAGACAGGATGGATCAAGGGATGTCAATAGGGACATTTCTGTTGTGCATGCAGCACCTCTCTTCCATGTGTTCACGTTGAAAAGCATCAAGAATAGAATCTTTATTAGTGTTCTGGACCCTTGACACCACATGAAGAACTGGAAGAGTGAAATGAGATCTGTAACCAAGGGGCAGGTTCTGACCAGTGCAGATATGGCAGGAAATTGTTCCAAGAAGTTCGTTTTAGGTCCTGTGCTACAGGTTGGGAAGAGACAGAATTATGGGCTTAAAAGCCCATGACGGACAAGAGCTCAGGATTGCAGATTGTCACAAGCTATTCACAACAGCCTTCCTGAAATGCCCCCAGTGCTGCAAGTTACAGTTCTGAAGGCCCTCGTTTCCTTAACCCTGTCCCTGACCCTAAACCTGCTCTATAGCACAGCCTGTTCTATCTCCAACTGACGAGCAACAGCTTCATCCTGACTCCAGCACTTGTCCCACCTTGCCAGTTTGGGCAGGGGAGCACCGGAGCTCAGACCAAATGCATAGGAACTGTCAATCATGGAAATTAGAAGAGTGTCAGGGCTGATTACCCTGGGCAGCCTCACGGGTGCACGGCCAGGTATGTCTGCTGGCTTCATCTCAGGTTGGGCTTGAATGTGTGTAGTAAATGAGAGGAAATAAGAGAGTAAATTAACTGTGTCTCTTGTGAAAAGGAGCCCTTTTTTTCCAAATTGACAAATTTTCAGATTTTTTTTTTAGTGAAGTTGGAAGCTGCAGGGAGATTACGTTGGTTTTTATCAAAATTTTGGCTTATTGTTTTTCCTCACCATGTCTCTCAACTCTTTCCTAGTTTTCCTACTGGCCTCTTTTTAAATAGAAAGATGGATAGAAATAAACTGGGCAAACTGAAAAGAAAACCAAAATTTTCAAAAATATAAACCTGACATCCATGTGCATTTTGTGTGACAAAAATAATTTATTTTTAAAATCTGAAAATATTTTGATATTTAAAACAGTATTTTCTTTCTTTTCCAGAGGGAGCTCAATCTACTACTACTTACATTGTAGTCATAGAAGGCAAACAAGAAGCTTTGTCTACCAAATTCTGCCAAAGACTCCTTGTGTGAGCTTGGGCAAATCATTTAACTTGCCAGTTTCTCAGTGCACTGTTTGTACAATGAGAACAATAATAGTTCCTTTTTCTCATCCTTTGTCTTGTTTGTTGAGATAGTCACTACTCCAGGGAGTACACAATCTCTAATTATGAACAACTAGCATAATAGCACCCTGATCTCTAAGACCTACCACAATACAAAGAACTAATAATCGTCACAAGTCTTCTGTTCTGATGCATGATCTGCAAAAGCCATGAATACTAACATATGCTGGAAAGTTCTGTTTAATTTAATGTCTTTGAAAGAAAATAAAAGACTGTTTTCCCCACTGCTGCCATTTATAGGGCTTATACTTTCCAGGAAGCTTCTGCCTTTACTTGTCTTCCTTCACATTTTCAAAACAGAAATAAAAATCTCATGAAATAAAATAAAGATTATGTATGGCCAGTCTTTTCCTTCCTACCAATTATTGTCACCCAGGAACATGCAGCAAAGGATGTCTACGTTATCATTTAGTTTCACAGAGATCTGCCAGCTGCTGGCCATATGCTTAATCCTAAAAGGAATTATCTATGTTCTGTGTTGCCTGTACATGTCTGATTCCCTGTTTATGTATTTTTACTTGATTATGGCCTATTATAAATCCAGCTAGCTTAACTTTTATGGTTAGAATCCAAATCCTCCAGTTTTTGAGGGTGTTTTTCCATTCAAATGAAATACCACTGCCATTGTGGAAAATTCGTGCAGCAACAAATGGGATGAAAATAGTAAGATTTCACACAAATGTATCTAACACAAAACAAAAAGTCTATGGAATTTAATTTACAATGATGCCCCTTCTTTAGAGTTTGTTTTTTTTAATGAGCTGATAGTATTTCATAGCAGACAGAATTTCCCATCAGCTTCCATGGCCCTGTCTAGAACCTCTGTCCAAGTGACTCGTATGGTTTCCACCATGGAGATCCCTGGCCACCGCAGCCATGGCAAGGGAATGTATTCCTTTACTCCCCTGTCCACACCTTCCGCGAGGGGACCGTGAAGCAGGGAATGATGAAGGGAATTGCTCACAGTCAGAGGATACAACCGACCTGGGAATTGCCTTCCAGTTGCTCAACTCTCTCTAGCAGGAGCCAAACCACAGGCTATTGTTTGCTGTTGGAGCCTGTGGACATCTCCAGATATTTGAAGTCAGATTTTATGAGTGGTCTCGCTATACACATACCCATGTTAAAATGATACAACACTGTACAACACCAGGGCAGGCTTTTATACATCTAGGCCATGGTAAATCTTTACCACAAAAGCATTCTAAAATGCCTTTTACGTAGGAGGTTTATTTTTCAGAACACAGGAACACATCCCTCGGGGATGCAGATTGTTTCCTTAGGACTCAACTTAAACATTCCCATGTGGTAAAATGAAGTAGGAGGATCCAGTGAAAGGAGCTCTCACTTCTCATTTAATTTACCACCTAATACACAGCAGCCCAAGATTTATAAGACACTACAGAACTGTCTACATGTTTCCCCTTGTGGCAGATAGCAGATAACTGTTAATAGACTTGCTTAGAAAGTTTATTTAAAGGAAGAACTTAACTGTATTTTTTTCATGGAGGTGTGAACATTGCTTAAGGAGCTTAAGTCTCCATGTGTAAGTATTATCAGATAGGTTCCTGAGGATGCTAATGTGCATTAATATGAAACTCCAAAACCAGCTTCCACTGGCATACGTAGATAGGGACATTTTGTAAATAATGCCCTTTCTGATATTGCAGAGTTCTGGCATTACTGAACATATTATTACCTCCAAGTACAGTAATATTAACCCATAATACACACCATCTCTCTCCTCCTGTAAAATCAACAACAAAACTGCTCATGCAGAATCCAGTCTTCTCTACAGCTTCTCTACCTGGCACCTGCCTCCGTAAGATTTTGCCTGCCCTTCTAGAGAGGTCCTAGAGAGGACCATTCAGCCCTCGTGGAAAAGTGAAGGTGCTGGAGGGGCTCCAAAACAATTCTCATTTTTGCTTGTCAGATGTACCCACGCCTGGTCTTAACTTAAATCTTTACTGCTCCCTGTAAGAACACCAACGAGGAGCTTGCTGGGTGGGACTGGGCTCTTCCTTCTGCTCACTGCAGCACAGCTCTCTGAGCCCTTCCCCT
This sequence comes from Tringa tobata, assembly GCA_033628505.1. Lineage (NCBI taxonomy): Eukaryota > Metazoa > Chordata > Aves > Charadriiformes > Scolopacidae > Tringa > Tringa tobata. Next base: position 556,139 of record JAHREE010000099.1, read on the forward strand.
GTTATTGAGCAACTTTCGCATCTTTGGCCGTTGGTAAGAGGGGAAGGCACACACACAACCAGCTCAGCACTTTCCAGGATTTAACCCACATTGCACATGCTGTGTGGCGATGAAAACGTGATTAAAGGAGCATTTATTACATTATGTCCAGCTTTAGAGAAATATTTTAATGGAATAAAGAAAGAGCCATACATTTTCTCTTTTTTTTTTTGGTTTAGATGTAAGCTTCACCTCCTGGTATTTACAACTTAAAGCCCTCCAATATTGGGTTAGTTAATAGGATCCAGACAATGAAGCTGACTACAGGGAAAAGCAAGAGACTGTTTCAGTTTCTCCAGCCAAAGAGAAGAAAAGACCCAGCTTGATAAATGGTGAGAAGTATATTAGATGTTAAAAAATATTTCATTTTTAATAATCCTAGGTGTTACTGACAACCCAGGTAAAGAGCCAAGTTCATTTCTTCAAAATATATTTAATCTGACAGTATCCCTTTAATTAAGTAGCAATTTAGATTTTCCTCTCCTCCACATACAAAGCTTTAATGAAACATGAAAGCCACAAAAGAAATTTGTGTGTGTTTCATGGCAAGGCATGAGGAATGATTTTCTGTTTAAATTCACAGACAGTAGCTATACAAATAACATTTAATATTTGTCGGAAGTATTATCTGCCTTTTTCCCTCACAGCATTACATTACTAAGGTAATAAGTACATGAGAATACATGATTTCCTGGCTACTGTATTGAATATGCACCTTTAAACAAAGTTAGACTTGGGAATTTACCCGTATCTTAAAATGCTAATCTAACACTAATTAAAAGGCCAGTGAATACGCTTTGATGGATTCTAGTTCATAGAATATGACAAATGAATTCAGATGGCATGCACGACTGCAGCAGAATTACAATATTGGAGCTGCAGCAAGCCGGGGGGAAGCCAGGCAAGCCGTTCTCCGTGCCGGTATGGGAGCAGGGAGGAGGGAGAGCTGGAGCTTGGGAGCTTAGAGCTGCTGTGGGTGCTGCCATCCTCTCAAGGTGTGGCCAGCTGCACAGTCTTTGTTTCCAATTTCATAGCTGCTTTCCAGGCTATGCTGAAGCAAAAATTTGGCTGCTTCTGCATCCCACCCACACTCTGTGTAATATGTACACCTCCCTGCTATTCACTGTGCAATGTTGAGTTCTTCAGAAAGGACAACAGCCACCCTGGGGAAGAAAAGCCAAATTCTAGCATTTCCTTTTTGCCACAAAAGCAGGTAATTTCACAGGCTTCTTCAACCCCTTAAGCATATCTATTGTTCAAGAAGTGTAAAGTTATCAGATTAATATTTCTAAATGAGATTCTATGTCCAATATCTCCTGCAAATGACTCTGTCTTGTTGGTCTTCCTGTCTTAGAACCAGAACAAAATTCTAACCCAGCTTGTTAATAAAAATTGGAAGTCTGCCCTATGAGCTCTCAAGTGCGTGCCTCTCTTGAACAGGCTCCAGCCCTCTTCAGAGGTAGTTCTTAGATGATGGTATGTAAGAAGTTAACTGAATTGCTTTTTACCTTTACCTTCATTCTTCCCACATGTAGGGAAGACATGTAGGGTAGACAAAATTTAGTGCACATTAATTAGCAAGTTAGGGTATAAAAAGTCAGATTTTTAGAAGTAGTCTTCTTTCCAAATTCCTAAAAAGGATTTGGAAATTGGGTTTTCCATGTACCATTACTTACCTGCCCATGTAAAACTGATTCTGTCCTCCTTTCTTACACATTTTTAATACAAATCATGGTAGAATTCACCATGTTTCTTTATCCCTTTTGGCCTTAAAACCCCTTATAGTTGCTTTCAGAATGCTAAACACAAGTGCGGCTGACTCACCATCTGAGAAACCTGGAAGAAAGAAGATGAAGAACACTTACCATCCTCGGAAAAGGAAGCAGTAGCAAGCACCAATACCACAGAAACGGTTTGCAAAAAGAACTGGGCTGTATGGTTTGGATTTAAATCACCAGGTTTAGAAAGCCATTCTGGAAGAAAAAAAAAATAAATAAAATTCTGAGAGAGTTGTACAGTGGGAGGAGGTAGAAGCAACTATGGTCAGATGGTGAAAGCCTCTATTCTTCTAACACAGAGCTCTGTCCCAGAGAATTTTCAGACAGAAAGAGTTGAGAGCTTAGGAATTGGTTAGAGCCACAGTATTCTCAAAGATACCCTGCAGTCCACAGAGGCTCCTCCATAGAGTCCTTCATGGGATCAAGCACCACCTGCACACCTGGGTGAAGTCTCATTCCCCTTCTCTCCCCTTCAGCAATGACAAAGGAAAGCTGTTCCCTCTGCAGCACAGGGCACTGTCACGACCAGATTTCCATTTATTATCTGGTCTGAACAGAGTAGCAAAGACAGCAAAGAACTTAACTGTAAGGAGAGAACACAATCAAGAGGTTAGAGGACAAAAATATTCTTTTTTTCCCCAATTAGAAAACGAGAGTGAGAACATCATGACTGTATCCCCTAAAGAATTTGGGTATTGCAGTGCTCAGAGGTTGAGCCTGGAAGGATGAGGTCTCTCTGCAAAGGGACACCCTCTCCCTGCCATAGTGCCCACACTTCCCACCCACCATAGCTTAAGGAGGACCTGACAGCTGAACTGTAGAGGCAGCAGCTTGAAATCATATAAATAAGTCTAAAAACCAGCACTTCCCTCAGACCAGACAAGAGGTCCTTCCTTTTTGGGGCTCTCCTGACAGGCAGTAGTTGAACTTTGCACATCCCATCTTCAATAAGATGGACAGAAAGCAACCAGCCTCTCATCAGGGACTAGCTTTTCACCAAAGCAGTCATCAGAATAGTAAAACATTTTCATTTGATTACTTCTATCAAATTTGGACTAGAGTCTGAAGGACACCCTTCTCACAGCTAAGGAAATATCCCAGCCACTGAGGCACCGGGCATCCCAGAGTTGACTGATCCTCCCTAAAAGCATCACGTCGGTTTGAATAAATAATTCAATTTCCACTGGATCAAAAAGAAAGTGCCTGTACTCGGGGGTTAATGCGCAAGTTCATTCACAGCCTCCCTGTGAGGCAGTGTCAAAGTTTGAGTGGCTTTATGTATACCCTCTGGCAAAACCAGAGACTGCAACCGAGCAGTGTCTTTTAAAAGATCAGTAGCGCTTTAACAGCGGGCTCTGGGATGGCTCTGCATGTTTAAAAATCTGGCTCGGAGCACTTTTTCCAGGGTCTCACAGTGAAACGGTGCCAGAGCTGGATATTGAACTATGATCTTCAGAGGAATGTCTATCCAGATTTTTGCAAACGAGGCTTAGGGACTCTCAGAAGGTTTAACAGAGTGGACACAGCACCGCGCTAATAGAGCTGCACAGATTTGGGACTGGAGCTGGCTGTTTCTTAGCCAGCTTAGATACAGGACAGGATGATCTTAGACCGTCCTGCAAAAATATCCAGAGTCCCAATCCTTACCTTAAAAACAAGATCAGTCTGTCCTTTCCACGGGTTGGGGGAGGGAGTTTTTTCCAGATTGTTCTTTTTCCTTTGTGAGGGTGGATCTTATTATGAGCACCGCTGCATTTCTAGATGAAGAAAATTCTCCCTCTCACAAGTTCTGCTTGATCTCACTATCACAAACTGTGTATACACCCCTAATATGTTCCTTGACTGCCACTTCTATGTTCCCTTGCTCTTCGATCAGAGATAAATAAACCAAAGACAGCATGATGCCTGTTATCTAAAAAGATTCAGGTAGAGCAAGTATCATAGCACAATCAGGGTACTTGAAAATTGTATTTTCCTGGAAAGGACTTTTCCTTGCCTTCTTGGATCATACACAGAGGAAGCCCAAGGTCTAGGGGGAAAAAATAACTCTTAGTAACAGAATGTTTGAACGTTCATACAGGATTAATTACTTGTTTTATTTTTTTCTTTAATTTTAAATGATTGTACTGCTAGCAAAAGTGAAAAGTAAAGACTCTGATCTATGCCAGGCACTTACTACATGCAAATACTCTGCAAGTTTTTCCTATCTTAAAGAATTTCAGCACAGACTACAAAGGCAAAGTGGACTGAACCAATCCCTGGGGAAAACATGTGCAACTCCACTCATATAAAAAGACCGCTTGCTTCAATAGATCTGTGCCCATTTATCCCCAGGATGAATTCACACATTTTTTCTATTACTAGATGGACATCCTATTTCTAATGGAGTCTATGTGATCTAAGCACTTCCACTTATTTCTTCTAAAAGTAAAATTCTCTGCTTATTCGATGAATCGCATTGCTGAGCAGTGCTGTAAATATCAACTGAGGTACATTAACATTTGCAATGCCATTATGCTAAATCTGAAACACCGGGCTACAAAAAAAAAAAAAAAAAGGTTTGAAACAAAGCTTCTGTTCAGTCTTGGTACAGAAAAGCTTTTGTCCATGGCATATTGCACCAGCAAATTAGCGCAACAAGGATTATACAGCTCTTGGTATGTCAGGAAAATGGATGAATTCCATACCAAATACATAACATGGGAAAAATTGAGAATTTCTAACAATTATTCCCCAAAACCTATTTCAACAATAATTTGCACCCTAGATCTGATTATGGCTCATAAATTTCTAGTTACCCTTGACAATAATTAAGTCAATTGAAAAAAATATTCAATATGGGACGAAGGTAAAATATGTAAGACCTAGGGGTTGTGAGCAGCAGAAAATAGGTGCTTATATCAGATTTTGAATCACAAAGGTTGCTGCCGGGGTCTCGCCGTATAAAAGCCAAATGTCAGGCTGCCTGTGCTTGGTTAAGATTAACGTGAGATCAGGTCTTTGTATCCTGTGAGTCATATTCTCCAAAGTCTTGGCCAACTTTCCTAACCCTCCTGCGCTCTTGTTGGGGAAAAAATGGGATGTATTTACCCTGACACTTGGTCCCTTGTGAGTCAAGGAGCCTGGACTCTGAGCTGTGGGCACGGTCAGTATCTGATAGAACTCTAGCAACCCGCAGGTGGTAGGACCAATGAATATTAACGCTGAAGAAGAGAGCTCAGGCCTCTGCAAGGCAGTTAACACGTAGAAGAGCTCCTTCTGCACTGGTTGTGCCAGCCTTTAAATGCTAGATCATGTTTAGCAGCACCAAACACAGCAGATCCTGCTTCATTTTCTTCACCTACCAGTTGCCTTCAGACTTTAAGGAATTATACCCCCTTCTCCACCCAGCATTGAAATAGGAGCTAATATCCATTCCCCTTAGCAAATGGAGGTCCATGTTCCCAGTCTAGTTGGTTTTCATACATATTTTGTCACCCTTATTTGTTCCAGCACGACCAGTTTTGGAGTAAAGACTCTTCTTGATTGAGGGCAGCAGAATATGATCCCCAGAGATTCATCTGTGGCTAAACTGTGCCACTTTCATGATGAAAGAGTCTGGGAACAAATTCCTAGTGCACAGGCTTTTTGAATGAATCAGAAGAAAAAGAAAATTAATTACATCAAATAATTCTATGCTTCAAATTCATAACTATATTTAACAACAACGTTCAGCCTTATCATCAGCTATCAAAATCAATGAAGGTTGATTCCAATGGGAGCACTCTCAGACTGAAGCTGACCCAGGGACCATAAATACAGTACGGCCCGAGACGATGTCAGTAGAGGAGATTTATTCACTTTCTCCTGCGTCTTCTATAGGAACCTCATCCTTCCTTTTATTCCCACCTCCCTGCCCCATTCTGCCACTCTCCCAGTTACCCCTATACAACCATTCATGGAGTTGCACTCTAAACTGGATCAGTGAAAGGAACTGCTTTAAAAATAAAACACTTTTTCCTTTAGGAAGAAAAGACTGGAAAGGAAGGAGCAACTGCTCAAACACTCCAGAGATGGGTAGCCTGAAGTCCTGACCCAAGGCAGGTAGTCCAGTCCAGCGTGTGAGATGGGACACAGATCTTTAAAAAGCCTGCTAAAGGTATAACACGAAACAGCAACCCCGTGGAGCTTGGAAAAATGTGCTGGTGCTTGACAAAACACACCCAAATCCCTTCTCTGAGCTGGTCTTTAAAAATTACAGTGACCTAAAGCAGAGCATGTTTTAAAATTATGTTTGTTAGAATACAGAAGAAAAGCCCCATAACAAGAAAAGCAAAGGAAATAATTCTTAACAAAGAGTATTCTGTGATGTCGGTATTTCCATGGGAAAGGCCCTTGGCACTGCTACAGTGAGAGCAGAGGACATTTTATAAACATATTTCTCTAAAGAGAAAAGTATTCAAATTGGAAATGCCCGTCTGGCTGCCTCTCCCCCTTTGCAGCTTGTGTACTCCTCCTGCAGATAACAGGGAGGGCAGCTCTTGCTACCAGGCTGCTCTCAACCTTCTCCACGTTAATTTCAGGAAAAATAAACACTCCTTGCTACAGTCTTTGATGGCAATTAGAAGCTGAATCATACAACACATCAACTCTCCAGTGGTCTTTGGGTGTTTATAGTTTATACCTAGTTTTGTTTAGGGCTTTCTTTGAAAGGTACGCTATTGTTGAGAGTAGTTGGGGGAGCTGGTAACAGAATATCATTGTGGGAAAGGCAATTTCATAAATTCTACAAATGAGAAATCAATGTTTAAAGAAAGAAAACCATCTCAGTTAAGAAAACCATTCCCCCAGTTATACTGGGAATCTTTTCAGTTCACAAAAGGATATGATGATTTTTTTCTTGTCTCATCAAGCAGTTCTGATAAATTCAGGGGGGTTACCAGTTTGGAATTAACGGTCTCTAGCAGTAGTATTTGAGTATTAAGGAAGGTCCCAGAAGGTGAGCAATCAATTCCCTACACAGAAAGCCTTAAAATACCATAGAAACCATTCTACAGGCAGCATTACACTTTATTCAATATCTAGGTTTGCTGTTTGGGACACATGAATATATTGGTCATTTCAGATTGGTTGCCAGAAAGGATGAACANGAGCCTGGACTATCCCCAGATGGGAGTAGAAATGGAAAAGTATGACACCAACATGAGTGAGAAGTGTACGACGAGGAGTGTCTACGCTGCTTAGTGAAGAGTGCACAGAGACATCAGGGACATCAACCTCACATCAACCAAATCTATTGTAAAACCAAAAGCAATCCAGATATCTCAGTGTTTTACAGTACCTGAGTAATAAACTCCATTAAGAGGCCTTACCAGCACGTAACAGCACTGGCTTTGATGGGGCCAGGTAGCTCAAGATTCAACCCTTGTTGAAAGAATGACTCCAGAGAACTGCACTTGGGAAGCTATGAGACTTTTTTTCCCTCAAATGACTTAAGACTACTCAGGATATCCAAGAGAGTTCCATGGCTATAGCTGGAAGAGATGAAAAATCATGGTGGAAGAAAAATTGGGGCAAAACTAGTGTGTGCACTTAGGTTTTTCAAGGCTTCTGAGGGGCAGGAAAGAGATTAGACAAGGCTGCCTTTTCACTGTTCCCCAACCCAAGATACCACCAAATAAACTCCTAATAAATATTTAGCTTCACAACAGATTTGCTCGGAAATTAATAATTTAAGTACATTCCTCTAGATACATAATTTCAGTCAGACAATGAGATAGTACAAACTTTTCATTTGCTAAAAGAATTATTACTACATCTCAAATTTAGTTCAGTATAAGAGATTATACATTTAAGCTGATTAAAAAGGTTTCGGTTAACTGAAACAAGCATTTGGATTGTTTTAACACTGCTAAAAACCAGGAAAAGTTAAATCTCAGAATGCAGTTTGACTTGTTTGGCCAAAATTCACAGCACAGAGAAAAAATACTTTAAAACAAAAAGAGTGTCAGGAATGCAAGACCTCTTAGAATCAGATCAGCAATTTAGGAGGATGTTTATTAAAGGTACAGTTATATGTTCCTTTTTTTTAATTATTATCATGTATTCAGATGACCTCTATAAAGCTGTATTAGGCTTTTGTATTTTCCCTGCTAATCAGGTGGGTTTTCTTGAACATGGTATAATTCAGGGAATTAACTAATATTCTAAGCGAATACTTTAGGGAGATCAAAATACTTGAAACGTGATCATTTTTAAATTCATTGCACAAGTAACCCAATGCCCAGTATTCTGCATACTTTCCAAATAGTTACATTACTAATGGCCTAACATAAAACTAATTGGTTCTTTTAAGTTATATTACAGGTGGCTGGGTATGCACTGCTGTCTATAATCTGGCAACTTGTCAGACTATAGCTGGGTTTTGAGGCTCTGGACTTCCTTTAAATCACATTTTCATATCAAACAGCACAGAGCTTAAGATCAAGATCTTTATTTGACTAATAAATACTGTTACTATTAAGAGCAACTATTACAAGAAAACATATAGCCTCTGTTTAATATATGCTACTTTTAAATGTTTAATGGAATAGTGCTGATGTTTTCAGCACAAAATTATCAGCATCATTCTGCTTTTCAGTATGTAACACGCAGAAAGGTCAACTGTGTCTAACACTCTTCTACCAGCTGCTTAAAAAACAAAGAAATTATGGACAGAGAACCTGGAAGTTTTGGACAGGAACATTTGGAACTGAGAAAAATCTTGATGAAGGTTCATGGTGCAATCTGTTTATCCAAGTAAACATGCAATTTAACTTTATATAATCACAAAGAGATATCATTTGTTTCCTTCCACACCAAAGTTTCTAAAGCTAATACAGTTTGTAAACTGCAGTGTGAGATTTATGATGTTATACTGCAGAAACCTGTTTAGCCCCTGATTTACAATCCTGGCAATTGTATTCAACTCTGTCATCGTAACTAATTACAGCTAACTGCAGATTACCATATTGCAAACTCTCATCTTTGTGAAAGAAATATGATGCTCTGCTCCAAAAAAAAAAAAAAAAAAGAATCAAACATCCTGAGGGCTAATGAACAAAAATGCACTATTCCATGTTGGACTGCAAACCTAAACTCTTCGAATTGGTGCTGTAAAACTTCAAATTGCTATTTGTTGGCAAGTTGTTTTAGCCCCAAGTACTTATATAGTAAATCACCATTACGCTAATACCATACCTTTGGCCTGAAACATATTAATCTTGGTTAACAACAACTGACATTTACATTACCAATTCAATTCAGGCATTGTGGTGACTAAACATATAGGCAATAGCTTCAGGGAAAAAAGTTATTAGTTCTGAATGTGTCCTTACTTTTCACTGAGAATAATTTTGAAGAAACATTATCATCAATTCCTGTTATAATCTTATAACATAAACATTCAAATCCTAATTGATCTGTAAAACATTTGACTTGAAGTAAAGCCTGCATTTGTTTCTTGGGTACAGTTAACTGCACAATGTAACATATTTCAGATATATATATCAAGATATATATTTCAATACTTTATCTGCTCAAAGAAAATTAGGAGTTTTCAAACTTGAGTTCTTACGAGGGCAAGGAAAATGGGACTTTGAAATATTCTGAAGAACATGGCACCAGGACATGATGAATAGTACCAAATCCTCCCCAGAGAGGGAGGATGGATTTTTTCAGCCAACATTTTGTTTATATTTACTATGCCCATAAATGCATAAATAATAATGTTTTTAAACAGGTAGCGTGGTTTCACTTTTCTTTATTTAGTGCCTGCCCAAACTTTTGAGCAACCAAAGAAGTGGTACTCAGTACACTAATTCTGTATAACCTTAGCAGGAAAGCTTATCCCTCTCCTTACACCCACACATCGTAACTGCTGTGCAGCACAGATCACATATGGACCCAGTATTTTATCCTAACATCAGAGAGTTCTCTACCAGACTCCAAATGCATTATCTTAGATTTTAATATTTTGGAGAAAAATACCATATTTAACATACTATTGATGTTTAGATAGTATTTTTCTTCCATTATGAGAGCGCCAAAACAAGATATTGCAACCTAACACCATTCAAAGAAACACAAGGAATTCGATGTGTTGGGATTTTTGTTTGCATTTAGATTTAAGAAGTTGCTGACAAAGATCCTTCAAGCAAAACCAAGTATTTGACTCCTGAGGAAAACAGGATGGGTTACATGTATCCCATGTTGCTTTTTGTTTCCCATCTTTTCTTGGCTTCAAATCTGAAATAGAGCACAAAAAACATGTTAAGAACCATGAACATATGTGTTTCAGGTCTTCAATGATACTATTCTTACTAACAACAAAAATAAAAACTTATTTTTAATACTAAATAAATACATGATAAAGTATATAAAGTAATAAAGACATGAAGGCAATTGTAGCCATATTATCAAATACTTTAATTCTGGTAAAGTCTCTGTACTTAAGTCTGATACACTGCTAAAAAAAAAAAAACTACAGAAGACAACCCGAAACCCAACAAGGTTAAACTAAACAAATAAGATTAGCACAAGCCTATTTCAACTAAGAAAACACTGAACTGAGATTGTATTGTATGCTGTTAGTGCCAATGAAACCACAAATGTTTAATTCCATACTCAAATGACTTACCCCCAAGCAAGCTTCTTTTTCTTTCGAGCTTCTTGGGCAGCCTCCGCTTCTTGCTTGGCTTTTACAAAGTTGCGGCAAGCAGCAGCTTTGGCAATTTTCACACCAAGCTAAGACATAAAAAGGAACAAAGGAAAACTGAATAGATGCAAATGGCTCATACAAAATTTAAGCCTCGCAAATTACTTGGTCTGATATTGTTTCTCAAAACTCAATAGATATTTTAATATTTTCAAATATTAGGCTGATGCCTATTAGATCAGACAAGCAGAAATGTCTATTGAGAGAAATACAGAGAAGTAGAATCCTGAGGCAAACAATCCTTTTCACCAAATCCTTCATTTTTAAGAATAAAAGCAAAGGGCAATAGCTCACTAGATCCTTTTGCTTGTTTGTTCTTTAAATAAATATATAGACATGGATATACACACGCAGCTTCCATTATTAAGACCAGTCTGTGATCTCAGCTGCACAAACACAACAGTATCAGATCCTACCCATAAAAAAAAACCACTCCAAAAAGATAGTTTTGTACAGGAAGAGCTGCTGCTACCACACATTTTCTAGTAGTACCAGTAATCGTGTTTTAGTCACTGTCCAGAAAGTAAACGAAGCAGCGCCCTTAGAGTCCATCTGGCATTTAGTCTTCACATCGCCAGTTTTTAGATTATTAGTGTGATAACATGCATGCTTTTCAAATAAGGTCATAACAGGCTATAGGTGAATACTACTGTATTTTCATAAACTTATTCACACTGTGAGAATTAAGTTCACTTTAGTGAATGTCAAGGGCATGGTGGGGGAGAGAATAAAGCAAAAAAGATGGAAGAATGTACTATGTACTGTGAACTATGACCAGATTATTTTCCTTAATCAGCATTCATAACTGCTTCATTGTAGTTATGTTTTGTGATTGCTGTCATGAGTTGACATTATCTGCAACTAAATTGTGAATTATGGAAGAATTTGCTCTCAAAAGTTACTGCTTTTCTCCAAGACAAACAAGCAATTCATTTAGCCAAAACTGCTATGAACGGTGATATGGACAACCAGGTTTTCCTCCTATCCAGCCCAAATAGAATGAAATTCACTAACATGGTTCTGACTGGATATTCTAAATTTCCCCAAAATGTCATGGGAGCATTACACAAGGGAGGGATGGGAGACTCCTTAACACTTTGGTTAAAGCTCTATTATTAATGGTACTCCATGGCATCTATACAGGCAATTCTTATTTACTCTGAGAGACACTTTATCCAGGTAAGATGAGACAGAACTGAAGATGCATCTTCAGGCATAGAGGCACTGACACATCTACAATTCTCCCACCACACACCTACCCCAAGGTTGACACCCTCATCATTTAAACAGCACCACTGCCAGCTATTCTACCTTATTCTACTTTATGGGCTTTTCTGGGTTCAAGAATCAGGAAAGCAGCTTTTCTGCAGAAGACTTCGAGAGTCTACATGCAGCAAACACAACCTCAGTTTGTGCTTTCTTTGAGGCTCTGAACACTGGCAACACAAACACTGAGTTGAGAGATAAGCATAGTATTTTAAAAGGAAATTGTACAAAATAAATAACACTAAACAAGTTTTTCATCTACTATTTGTATGTATTGTAAGGTCATAATAAATATGTACCTTCAGAATCATCTTGATGCACAAAATAATTCATGTGACCAGGTATTTCAAAACTTTTATATTATTACCTACATCATTTTTCCCCTCGAGCAGTAACATTTTATGTAATCAGTAACTCAATGCCAACACCTGAACTGCCAAATCTCAAGTCAAAGACTAGAACATCACATTCTCTCATTTGCATTGTCACTTAACATTTAAGGGCAGCTATACAAATGCTTATGAAAACTCATCTAAAATATTCAAAAAAATGTTTACTTGTTAATTGAAACAGGACTAATTGTTAGCTTAAAAAAAAAGTAATCTGATGGCTGAAGACAGTCAATCAGCACTCGTGCCTTTATTTTTGAATTGTATTTTACCTCCTAACATTCTTCCAAATGAGCTGTGTGAGGTGATGAGTAACAGCATCTCCTTAAAATATATTCTAGCGGCCTATTGGACACTTATTCACATACAAATATACACAAGTGAGGTCTACATAAGTGCTGCAGAAAGATCTTTTGATCTGTACTTCTCAGAAGACAAAATGAATTCTTCCATCTCTGAAAAGTATGGGAAAAATGGGATAATAAGCTCCTTTGCAGTCTATGTGGAAGTAAAAGGAGAAACATTCTGCAGCATTAATGTTATCATTTCTACGCTAGAGTCAAATTTTCAAGATGTGAAAATAAATATGTCACATATAAACACACACACACACATATTTCAGTCAGATTAAACGTCTTCTGCTCCCACCCACACCCAGACATACATCTTCACTCCCCCCTTTTCCCAAAAGAAATCCGTAAAAGCTTGGTCAATGGGTTTTACATTAAAAAAAAAAACCTGTACCATTTCAGGTCATCAGATAACTCAATAAAATACAATCTTAAAGAAGTAAGAAAGCATGAATAAAAATATATACAACAATTTCTTGTGTAGTCAAAGTATCAGCATTTTCCATATAGAACATCCAATATTTTGCTGCATTTTAATTAAGGTGTCTAAACATTATCACAAAGAACTGCAAATTGGTCAGAGCACGCAGTAAGGAAAATTAAGCTCTAAAGGCTTTTTATCACCATATTTCAGGAACCAAGGGTGTAAAATGTTCTAATTTGGGATATATTAAAAGCCATAAAAGGTCTTTCAAAAAGATTAATGGTACTTTGCTTGGATTTAAGATAAGGGCTTTAGCTGGTTGGAAAAGCAGGGCCCTGGCTAGACCCTTGAGGCATTCATCTTTACAGCCACTTGGAAGATTTGTAAAAGCGTCTGCATAACCTCAAGCAAACGCACTGCGACATTTTTTTTTTTAAATTCCTTTCAATTTTACAGGTTTAAAGTGTGTAAATCATATTGGGTAGTAAAGCTGATATAATGCTTCATCCTTGAAACATAATATATATATTTTTAAGACAAACTTAAAAAAACAACTTAGTTTCTACAGGGCAAAGACCTTTCCATTTTGAAGTTGACCAATAAGCACATCAAATCTTACTCTAGATATTTAATACAGCGTAAATGAAAATTCCTTGTCCGTTATTTTTCACAAATTTTCTACTCATCTGAAATTGTTACCTTGTAACAAATTTCTGAAGCTTTGCTTCTTTTTGAACAGTTTCAAGACATTTATTTAAAAATACCAATTATCATACTTTAACTTTTTTATGGAATAACAGGTCTCTGAAAAATATTTATGCCATTCTCTTTTGTTCTTTAATTAAATGAAAACAGATGTTTTCTGAAGTAAAGCGGAACCATTACTGGAGTACTTAAAGTGTTAAGGTCTTTAATTTTTATATCAGTTTGGTCTACAATTCCTGATTGTCTTTACTCAAGCTCAACATTAATGTCAAGCAAGTTACCTAGGAGACGAAAGAGATCAAAGAGACAAAAAACCCTCAAATGTCTGATTAATCAAGCCTGCAAACAGCTTATTTCTTTTAGCCTGCATGCAAGTATGAAAATGAGATTCTGGGAGCCGTACATTGTGCAGATTTGTTCATTCTTATCAGAACAAAGCCAGCGGCAGCTTATTTCATGGATCATTGGCACTGTCATCAGTGCTACACAGAACGGGTGACAGCTCCTCATTTTGAGGCTTGAACAAAATTAGCAAAAAGTCGGCACAAATTAGCCTCTCATCTTTTTAGTAATATGACATTATTCATTTACTTTTTATCCAATTTTTAATTTTTTCCTTGTCAGCTATCCCTTTCTAGTGTTTCTTGCACAGCATCATAAAACACTTTTAAAACCACCAAAGAAATGGCTGAAGTTGAAATAGTACGTAAAGTTCAGGCAAAAGAGTAAACATTTTTATTAAGTTGCAACAGCATCTACTGTAACTTCCAGAAAACTTCCTTGAAAATCCGGGCGTTTAACACGAAATATCATAAAGCAAAGACTTTTCATTAAGATAGCACCGTGCAATGTCAACCCTGAAAGATCCAAGGCACGAGACAACAGATTCAAGAACTGTTCCAGAAATATTTGGGTGTGACAATACGAAACGCTAACCCTACAGAAGCTCTACCAAAGTATCTCTATTCAAACAGGTCCTGAAACACCCTACGATCATACCCAGAGAAGCCAAACAGCCTTTTAATACAGTGTTACAGTTTCTCATCAAATATGAATCTAGTCATTTCAGGCTTGCCTTTAGCAACGATTTTCTCCTTTTATGTTATGGAATGTTATCCATTGCTGACGTATATAAAATATATAAAGCAAACAAGAATACCGAGTGGATTTTGCAGTGAAAATTGTCCCCTTTCAATGATGTGCTCAACTTCCACTGTAAAATACTTTGTAATATCTTTGTTGTATTTTTATGCTGTGCATTACAACATCAAATTATATTTGGATGACAGAGTAATGGAGCAAGGACAGAAAACTATTCTAATAATAAGCTCTTTGCCAGATTCAAACATTTAAATGCAAGTAACTTCTTCCATTCATGAGAAAACACAGCATTAAAAAATTAACTATAAGCTGTTAGATGCTTTACACAGCGCCCTTATAAGAAAGGCAGTTTTAAAAAAAGAACTGTAGTACTGTTTTCAGCAATTTCTTTATCTCTGTTCTTCTAAGTAAGAAAGCTTATTAACAAGCTTTGAACTTAAAATCACATTTACAATAATGTGCCATCAACAGTTTTATAAGCTAATTAGAAAAAAAGATTAATTAATGACTGGCTGCTAATAAAATGGCAATCATGAAGAAAGAAACCAAGGGTGCTAAGCTTCAACTACCACCAATTAAGAGCTAATTACAAACAAATTATATATGTGTTTTGCTGTGGGCTTTAATTTACTAAAATGGTTTTAATTAAAAGAGAAAACATGCTGATTAATTGAACTGCAGAAAAAATCTACAGTATAAACTGTGCTTTGTCTGTCTCTTTAATTAGACTTGTAACATCTGAAATCTTTTTTTAAGGTTTGTTAAGGAAAAGATATACATAATTAAGGGAGCATAAGAATGTAATTCTAGGTGATAACCCTGCCATGTTCCAAAGGTTAAAAGAAAACAACCTCAATGAAGAGAGATATTTGGAAGCACCTCTGCTAAGTGTTAGAAAGAAAATCCTTCAGAGACAAAAAATAAACTCTTCTTTTTTTTCTCTCCTTTCCCTGGGTCCTTCAATGGGCATGACTTCCAAATTAATTGCTGCTTGGTTACATTCCATATACAATTGCATCAATCTCTCCAGGTACCTCAAAGCACTATGATGAATTCTGAATGCTGCACAGAATTCAGAAACTAAATTCTATTTTGCCAATAAAAAAAAAAAAGAGGTTTTACCACATAGCACCCATCAAGCACTATAACATGTCCACCTGAAACAGTGGGGGGTGTGTGTGTCACCTTATGATCAATCATATCCAACCCAGATTTTCCAGGGGAAAACAGCTTCCAGAATGGTTCTTAATGTTACGACATACACCCTTGCTCATGTATTTCCCATTCTAAGTTATGTGGCTAGAAGTTACTTACAGACAACGGATACTAATTTGATCATTAGACAGCAATCAAAACTGATGCAACAAATTTTGAAGACAACAGCAGGACTGATCTTGCTGTAACACGAGAATGATACCCCAGTGAATAGCCAACTAATTTCATTGATTACAATGTAGATCTTTCATTTAAGCTTGATTACAATGCCACAGTTTCCCTATAAATTGCAGGTTTTAAAAAAATGTTTCACAAAATGCCAGAAGCCACTAAGCTAAGCACTTCGAAACAGCGCTGTCAAAAAGCCTGTGCTATTTAGAGACTGACGACTCCAGTAATTTAGCACATTAAATTACAAAATATTTTTAAAAGTTCCTCTTGACAGGTAAGTCTAATATGGTCAAGATTATTTTATCGTCTTCAAGTTACAGTCCTCAGGCTAACACACTCTTAGACAACGTGGCACCTACCTACCAGGCAGCTGAGACAAAAACCACAAGCATAATGCAAAGTTTGAGGTTTAGTCAGATTAGGTCTTGGAATATTAGAGACATAAGAAATCTGCATTCTGCTTCCTGAGATACCACAGAATGATTTCCGTATGAAAGCACGATGAAAAATTCTCTCTAGGGGAAATGCAACTTGGAAAATATTTTCAGGTTTATGTATTAGTGACCTTTAGAAATTACTTGGTTTAATTAGGAAAAGAACTTTTCCAAATATCACTCCAAATTGTAACTGATTTACAACAAATGAAATTACCAGTTATCTCTACACACCATCCTTACTTAAAAGCATAAACACCTCCAACTATGTACAGTCACAGTGCTCTAACTCATCAACATTTATTCTTATAAAAAACCCAGGCAGTTTCCCAGACACACAGTAGGAACAATTAAAGTACATTTCAAGATATCATTCCAAAAAGGTGACATAATTCCAAGTGTCTGTTCCCAACTTCACGTACAAGTACCTGCTACCATTAAATGTCAACTAACCTAACCTCGAGCAGCACCAAGAACATGATTTTATCTCAGCCCAAGCGTCACCATAAACAACTTTCACTCTAAAAGGTTCAGAATTTTGGGGGTAACTCCTACCTTAATATCAATACTTCTGTTGGCATCTCTCAAGTTAAACAAGTCATCATTAAATGCAGCATTCAAGCACTAGCTGTAAATACACCATTCTATGTTTGAAAAGAATAACTTTGAAACATGAAGGACTCTCTGCCAATGCTGAAAGCCCTGGAATGTAATAACAAAGACAGCAACTGGATTACAACAATAAACCTGAGCTATGCATATTATAGCAGCACACTGCTATGAATTGCTAGTTATTTAATACCAATAGTGCTACACTGTAGGTATTACAGAAGTAATTCAGTCTAACACAGTGAATCCACAGTGAATTAAGATTAAGCAGTATGACACACCTGAATTATGTTGATGCTCAATAAAAAAATATCAAAAAAGTGTTGATCTTATATACTGAAAATGCAGCCCAGCAGAGATGCTCAAGCTGGACCGGGTTGTAGAAGCAGAGTTACCAAGGGCCAAAGTTATTCTGTACAATGTAAAGCAGACACACCCATACTCTTTCAGAAAGAATTTCACTAATATATAAAATAACGCAATCAAGGATTTCAGAACTCTTAATGAAGCGGAACACCGCAGAAAAGAACATGCTGTGGGTATGGCCAAGGATGCTACAGTTCAGGATCTGCTACTCTGGTAACACCCAAACTAACTGCAAACATTCTTGTAGTCCACAAACTAGGATGACAACAGGAGACAAAGAGTAATACTTTGTCGTGAGGTTTGCCAAGAGATTAAACTGAATTATCATTATCACATAAGCACAATTAATTTTTTTTACTAGAAATGCAACTGCCAATAAGAAAAAAAAGGGTAAAGCATTTTTAGCTTGTCTCAAAAGCTATGTATGAATCCAGACATGCAGTCACTAGTAAATACAGAGCCTCATGCACAAAGTATCCAAGTTCTATCTTCTCTCAGTCCAAAACCATGAATGCTACTAGATTTGTTTTAAAATCAGCATTTGTGCATACTCTTCGGAGCAGAAGAAAGCAACAAATAATATACTGCCCAAAGCCTCATTTCCAGCAGTACAATAACATTTTCCTTAAAGAACCTGCAACAAGTACCACATGGAAACCAAAAGACCCAAAACCTTGAAGCAGTATCATTTAGGCTTTTAGGATGTAAATCTCAGTGATCCACTCACAGCTGCTAGATTATGCATATTGCCTAAATCATCACCGATTTTAAAGGAATCTGGTTTTTAAAAACCTTTTCTCACTGTGTCATAATGATAGCATATTGACAGCATCATTTTGGCATTCCTTTGCTTTTTAGAACATGTTTTTACTGCCTATTCTCATCATCTGTTTATTTTTGGCTTCATTTTTCTAAATACTGAAGCTGCCCTATCAGTTTCACAGGCTTATAAATGTTATACATCAAAAATTAGTTTCACTTATTAAGGCAGGAAACGGCTTTAAGAACTCTGGGATCTGTGCCTCAAAGCAAAAGCTTTATCAGCAGGTTCCAGTCACTGCTTCTTGCAAAAGAAAATGGTGCCGATTAAAAGCCCATACACCTGATTTCAAAAAGAACACCTACCCACCAAACATTTTTCACAAGGCTGCGAGGGGGGCTGCACCCCAAACAGGAGGCAGCTGTTTCTCACCCACTCCCTGCCCCCAACCCTGCAACGCTGCTCAAGAAAAATGAAAACTATACATAAAGAGATGGAGTTGAGATAAAAGAACAATAATTCATCCACTTATTTCTCCAGACTTCAGAAGGGGTGTACTTCAATACGGTCAGAGCATAGCTCCATGCCTGACTTCCTCACAGTCTTGCACTGCATTTGGAAGTTAACAGGATATAAATAGACACATACTTTAAAAATTAACTCACTTCTAAGAAGTATTATGTAAAATGAGTTTTAAAAGGGACATTTCCTTAAACTGCAAAGAGAAGGAAAGTAGCAATTGAATCAATACTATATAATATGAAAGCAGTATTTTATTAATTGTACTTGTATACAAAACTGATTTTCGAATCAACCTCTTCCATAATCAAACCCTTTTCTGTAGTTCTTCACTGAACCAGAATTAGTCACTGTTAGAATTATTTCCTTAGAATAAAAAGTATTTCAAAAGATCTATTAAAACAACCAAACCACCAGTTTCTTAAAGTCACAAAGAGAAACAAATCTTGCAGTGGGTTTTGTAGCACATCTTTACAAGGGCAGAGAACCCCAGTGAATTCACATGGCTTCTGCCTCGACAGAACTCCTCATGAGATCAAGCCAGAGTCATTTGAGTTTTCCTTCTTTCAACATACTATTTATTCAGATAAACCCACTTAACCAAAACCAAGTCAAGGCTGTGAATACTAATAATGTTTCAAGCATTTTGTTTTCAGAATTACAACATGCTAATATTTGAAAGTCAACAATTTGGAGCTAATGTTCCACAAATAATAATACATTGCTGTAGCACCTGGGATACGCTAGATGCTGTACAATCCCATGGCCACTGAAATCAGCTTATCATAAATATTACAAAACCTTAAAACTTCTTACATTAATTTGTTTTTATAGTCAAACAATTTGCACTAGAACCCCAGTATGTTTTATTGATTATGATACTCTAACCACTTTAGAGTAGATGGGATAATGACATTTGTGAAGGAGAACAGCAAGTACAACATGCTGTAACCACGGAAGGTAATATATAATATAACAGCATCACTGTGAGAAGCTGGTCAGGCTTAAAAGGAACATAAGGACACCATTCCCATCACTATCAATAGCTGTTACCTTTGTGGATTGAAGTTTTGAGATAACTGGTGAAAAGGCAGATAAAAGCCTAGTCATTAGAACCTGCTCCAAGTGACTAAAGGTAAGAGTTTAATAACTGTATAACACCACACACTAAGGAACAGTTAGTTTTACCTAACCTTATTTACAGAACCTTAAGAACCATATTTCCTGTTTATTAAAGCTATTTATTTTTAAAGCCATCACAATATTGCGTTATATTACACTAAAGAGATATTTAAGTCTGTGATTTTGCATTACAGCTTAGCTTGAAACCCTGTACTTAGGAAACATTTTAAGTATTTGTATGAGATTCAGAAGTACTCAGAATTTGTCTGTCTTGATGCTTTTCTAATACCTTTGGATTTTGCTAGTATGTACAGTAGACAGAAAATTCCCATTAACTCTGTGAAGACTGAGGATGCAACATAGACAAACGAAAGCAAAAAATATAATGAATTTCTAAAATAAATTTGGAATATTTATAATTTCAGTTATATAAATCAGATGGCTTAAAAGTGACAGTTTCTCCACTCATCTCAAATAGTACTTAGTTATTTTTTCTTACCTGACTTCAAAATTACTCTATTTTTTTATCCCAATTTTCTTCCTTTGCATTTTCTCCCCTGCACACAAACAGCAGTGTGTACAATGGCCTTCACGGATTTCAGTTATGTACTTCAGCTGCTGCCACCTACCATATGTGCATCAATTTAACCACTTCTTATAAGAAATTTCTTATATAAAACTGCAATCTGGTAGATTCCTCATCAGTTTAAGTACTCAGCACTACATAAATCTTTAAAGGGTCCACTTTTTCTAGCCCCAACTAACAAGACAACATCTCGAAAAAGTGGTTTTCACCTGTTTTTTTTAAGATATGCATTTATATTGTAAAAATGATGACAAGGAGAAAAAAACCCACATCCATTCATTCTATGAACATCATTCTAAGGCTACAGCACTATGTTTGACATCCATCTATTCCCATTCTTCAGAATTCTTCCACCCATTAGCTAGTTATCACATGAATATACAGAAAAAAAGCACTGACACACACATTTGAGTGTATCTGTCCCTATTTGGGTATGTCTTGCTCTAAACTTGCTACATCTCTACCTTTCTTCAGGCCTCTCAAGCTTATTGGGGAGGGAATGCAAAGAAAAATCTGAGGTACAGAAAACTCACAGGAAGGGAACATCTTACTCCCGTTTTCTTGGCTTGCAACATGCAGAAAAATCAACAGCTCAATAGAGCGAACTAGTTACTGACTCATCTGACTTGTGAAGTCAGCAGGAAGGATTTAAAGCCAGGTTACTTGGGATCATCCACGGTTATGTTTTCAGTTCTCATACAGCTGTCCAAGCATTACTAGATCAGCAGCAAAATCTTTCAATCACTGACAGAAATCTGCTAAGGAAGCAGGGAAGACGCCCCAAACAATTTTCAATATTGTTTTAGTTAAGACATTTTTCGTACAAATGTACAAAACTAAAAGTTTCCCAAGAGCTTTTGTTAATATCCCACTTACCTCACGAGTGGCTAATCTATCACTCAGCTCCTCAGCCTTATCAATGTCACCTTCAGCCACAGACTTCTCTATGCTAAGTTCGAGGCCAGACTAGAAAAAGAAAAGCAAATACCTTTAGGACAAAAAGAAATAACACATTTAAAGGAAGCATCTCTTTCTAAAAATGTTTCTTTCATAAAATTCTTTATTTTAAGACACTGCATAAACCTGTAATTTCTATGTAACACAAATCACTTTGTCTATGTATTGTAATGGACAGTATAATTAAGAATTCACTGAAAGGCTGCCTGAGCACAAATCATTGCATTAGTTCCACCTTATGTGCAGGATAATACTGTAGGTTAAAAAAATTACACGGACTAGTTTATGCCTGTCACAATAAAATTTCATCTGAAGATCTGGCTTATCTCTTCCATCCCTGGAGCTTTCTAAACAAAATGTGAAATATATGTGTCAGGTAACATGAAGAATGGCAATTACCACTGTATCGTTACAGTTCTAAGATCTTATCTTTATCCAAAAACCAAGTTCTGGCACGGTGCCACTCCACTGTGCTAATAAATTAAAAATTCTAGCAGTCCTATGGAGAACAATGAAAAAGCTTCACAATTTAACCTCTGAAAATAAGAAAAATAACGTTTATGATCAATGTAACATGTTTAACGACAACATTTACAAATAATGTAACAACAAAAAGTAAATATTTACTGGAAATTATAGTTGGAAACTTTTGAAGGACTGCAGAAGGGTAGTGGGGCAATAGGCACTGACTGACTTCAGAATTTCACAGAAAAACCTCACTCAAAAAAAAAAGACAATTTACAGCCTCACTAGTTTTAAATATTAATGATGCTGAAGAAAACACATGACAGTCTCATAACATATACTTAAAAAAAAATAACAGAAAAAACTAAACAGAATTCTTGAGAAATAGTGATCTGCAAATACTGTACTTGAACTATTCAGGTGGAAGTTAGGAAAAAAAAAGCAGAAGCTGCAGTGATAGCAAGTTCTGTTAGATGCGTTTTCTGAAATTAACGAAATATATGTTCCACTAGAGATAAAGTCCCTGAACTTCCACAGAGAGCATCTGCATTTGCTTCATTCCAGATCTACCCTGAGCAACTTCATGACAACGAAATACCCACCAAAAGTAATAACTCAGAAGTGAACAATGTCTCATGACTTGCATGCAGAAATATTCTTCAGGCAAATGAAAAATACAGTTTCTCATAAAGAAGGCTAACTGAACATTTGATGTAGAACTTACACAGGCCTTTACTAGAAAACTTACAGAACAAACAGTGTTATGAGGAACTCACAATATAATGAGTTTCTTTACTCACCCATCACTTTGTACCAGTTATTTAAAAACATTATTACACAAGTGTGTGTAATATTGAAATATTACACAATAGTATTTACGAACAAAGTGTGTTATAAGTTCAATAAAACTGTATGGTAGGTTTAGCCCTCTAATTCCTATAGCCACCGGTGTCAACTAAAAGATTTATGTGACATATTTTAAAGTTAAAACACAAATAATAATAATAAATCAGGAAGAGAAGAAAGTCAAAAAATGCATATGAAATGTTCTCAACCAGACAGGAAACAGACATGGATACTGTCTCAAAAGAAATCACAACGACCTTTCAATTCAAGTACAATTCATGCGACATTGAAAAGGAAATTAAGTAAAACATGTACAAAATCATCCTTCCTCAGAGTGACTTGATCATTTACTCATTTTTAAATAGTCTCAGTTTTATTCTTATCTCAGTTAAGGCTGGGTTCTTTTACTGCCAAGTACAAGCTGACATTGCTTTTGTATCAACAGTCACCTTTTGTGGAGCCCTGCTATCCACAGGTGATTCGAATCTGTCATTGATTCCAAAGTATTGTGTAAGTTCTTTCCATTTATCTTCATATGCCAACTGTTCACTACTAAAAACAAACAAACAGAAGCATTAATATAACCAGTTGCCTTTCCACAACTTGTAATACTCTTTCTAAAACTAAAAGGAATTCTTCCATTTGGCAGACATGCTCTTTTCACCCATTCAGAGCTTTTAATGGAGGTGAAATTAATCAGTTCTTCCTCTCTGTAAGTGCAATTCCACAATCTTGAAAGCAAACTTACAGAATCATAGGAACATTTAGGTTGGAAAAGACCTCTAAAATAATCGAGTCCAACTGTAAATGTAACACTGGCAAGGAGGAAAAAGAAGAGGAAGAGGAGCAGGCTGAACAGCAGCTTGTATGCTATTACATGCCAAACATCATTACAAATAACACTAATTCCATTTTAAGTTACATTAAATAATACATTTGTGTGGATCTGTAAAACCAAGCAATAAACTGCATGAAGCAATCACTAGTATCAAATTCAGCCTGCCCAGCAGAGACACTGAACAACTGCAGCAGATATTTGACATGATGTTCAAAGCCAGGCTTTAGCCATGCACATGGTCAAGCTTTTTACAAGTTTTGCCTGATATTAAAAACAGACCTCAAATAATCACATTGACCTGGTTATACCTCTTAGTCACTTCATCGTTCTTTCTCTGTTTTTCTAGGGGGGAAAAAAAAAATAATCCAACATTACACAGTAATACCCTATAGCTTCCAATGAAGTTAACAGAAATCTAATTGGTCACATTTCCTTTGAAAGATTGACACATTAGGATTTTTACCCAATGATCATGTGGATTTAAACCACGCAGCTGTAAGACTTTTTATATGAAGAAACTCCTACAGTATCTGTGAAGAAGTTTTAACCAGAATACACAAAAGTATGTTGTATGAAATTACTGAACTACACTTAGCAATTAGAAATCAGTATCAACTGAGTGAGTTCACCTTTTTAAAAAAGTGGACAAATGTATTACTTATAAAGTTTAAGTAGCAATTTACAACCTGGTCCTACAAATGATGTATACAAGTGGAAAAATAATATCCCACTAACAGCTAGAATGCACCTACTCAGGCATTCAAATCTTGGTAAAAAAACCAAAACAAACAAAACCACCAGAACAAAACAACCTACACACACAAAAAACCCCACACCAAATCTCGCAAATCCCATTTCCAACATAATTGATACTAATTCCATTTTGAAACAATAAATTCTGTAATTACATAAAACACCTTTTCTGCGGCGCTTTCTTTTTCGGCTTTTGTTTTCCTGATTTGCTTGGGTTTTCATTTCACGGTTTTTCTTCTGAAGCTCCAAAAATTTCTACAAGATTAAGAAGAGGCAAATCAGTATTTTTATTTTTTTTTCCATTTTTAAAAAAAAACTTCATAACATGCTGAGAAATGTTGTCCCAATCTCTTATTTATCCACAATATCTTATATCTATGACATTAAAATTTATGAATTAAGAACATCCAACTCTGATGGCATTAAACTGGAACTGGCTCTAGTCTTTCACCTCTCTCTGACTTTCTGCCCTCCCTAAATCCCAGGACTATTCAAACCCAACAGTTTTCTCATGGGACATGTCACTGGATACAGTTATTACTGGTTGAGCTATTCAATGTATCGTTTTTGCCAGGCTGGTAGTTTGCAATACAAATATTTCTGACAGCATAGCCCTTGCACAGCAGGCTACATACATGGATTGATGGATGGAGGAAAATATCTAGCTTTTGCCAAATCTTATTTTGATTCAAAAGCCTAAAACACAAAGATTTCTGTGTTTATGTTATTCAATCTTTACATGCAACAGGAAAATCAAGAGGTTATAAGCACCTATGAGTCTGAATGCCTGCAAATAAGCCCTACAGAAAGCAGAAGGGTACACCTCTGCTTTGCAGACAAGCATCACCAGTTCAGTGGCTCATACATTCAGCTGTAAATCCTTACTCATGCAGAAACCAGTTACGAAGAAGCTCACAGCCCCTACACTACTGAAACCACAAGTCTTTATGCAACTGTACAGCTACCCAAACATCTCTCTGCTGGTTTTCAATCACCACTGAACTAGGAGGAGAGACAAAAAAAGTTATATTCACCTCCTGTCTAAATTTCTGTTCGCCCTGCTTGAAACAATTCAAGGTATTTTCTGATGACTGCACTTCACTCATACTTTACTTAATTTCAGATTTGTATATAGAGTATTCAACACTGAGTTATTTTAATTTAAAAATTAGCCATTCAACTTTGAGTATGTTATATTTACGCCCTGGGCATTTGGAGAGCTGTAACAATACCCACATTCCAAATATTTAAAGACACTCCAGAAGGGCATGTTTGAGATTCGTTTTCTCCACCTGTCACTGGTATCTCAACGGGCTCACTGATGGCATTGCTTTCAGGTCCGTTCTCCTGGAATTCAGAAAGTTTCACCCTTTTGGTATCTTCTTTTGTATCTTCCTTTGAAA